>JAFFSR010000390.1:1185000-1366218 GCA_017163975.1 Anastatus disparis
AGCTTCAAAATCACAAACCAAGTCACCATTTGTAAAAACACATCTAACTTTTCCGCAAAAGGTAACGTGCGTCATTTGTAAGGAAAATCATCAAATTATTCATTGTAGTGAATTTAAAAATCTTTCTCCTTACGAACGATTTGGATGGGTTAAACAATGTAACCTATAAATAAACTACCTAAGCGCAGCACATTTAGTTAGTAAATGTTTAAGCAAACATTCTTGAAAATTTTAAATGCAAACAGCGACATCATACGTGGCTCCATCGGGAAACACACTCTTTGCCGAAAGGAGACGAAACCTCAACTTCGAATACAGTAAGCTCTCAATCTAATGAAAGTCAATCAGCTGACTCTACAAAGAGAATCACGCATTTTTCTCGTTCTTGTAAAATAACATCGTCAAATATTATTATTTCAAATACTATTAGATCAAGGTTCAACTTGGACTTTTATTTCAAGCGACTTCGCGCGCAAACTCAATTTAAAACTAAATTGTGCCTCCATTTCTTTATCGGGAGTAGACGATCGCGAAACAAGTGAGGTTTCAACCACCGCTGATATTGGTCTTTCCAACTCAGCAACCGGCAAACCCATAGTAAATTCAACTGCATTAGTTCTGCCAAGCATCGCTTTGTATATACCCAACCATCAAATATCCAAATCCTCATCTAAAGAATCTCGATTTAGCCGATTACCCATTGGACAATGACGATCCAATACAATTGCTTGATGGTGCCAATTTATATGCATCTTTCCTTCTTGATGGTATAAAGAAAGGTAAACCTAACAAATCTGTCGCTAAAAACACGATGTTTAGATGAGTTATTTTTAGCAATATTGAAACAAACCGTGCCCAAATTTCTTAAAGGATAAGTTCACATCTTTTTATGTCAAACGACACTCTTGATTCGTCATTGAAAAGGTTCTGGGAAATTGAAGAAATCCCTAAGCCTCGCATTTTATCGATGGATGACGAGATATGTGAAACACATTTTCTCAAAACTCATTCTCAACTATTGATGATAGAGATATAGTTAGAATTCTTTTCAAGTTTGAACATCCTTTGAACATAGGTAACTCACGACACATTGCTGAATCTGCCTTCGAACGCCGTGAAAATCGCTTTCAAAGGATGAAAGCAAAAATCTTTCTATGTTAATGGCGGGCTGGAGTAGAACATGATACCGACCGAGTAACAATTGAGTTGTTTGTTATTTACTCAAGTATTAATCGGTGTATTTTTAAATTAAAGGTTGAGCGCAATAGATATTATTATTCTGAACATCTATGCACAAGAAAAAAAAAATCTACCGCTTTGTTTTTGAGAAAAGTTAGTAACACCAAAGTAAAAGTTTATGTTTATAATATTTTCGGGTTACTTACTTTTCTCAAAAACAAACCGGTAGATATTTTTTTTTTGTGCATAGATGTTCATAATAATAATATCTATTGCGCTTAACCTTCAATTTGCAGATACAACGATTAATACTTGAGTAAATAACAAAAATCTCAATTAGACAAGGACAGCGAATCCGACCTGCTCTTAACTTTCTTAGACAATACGAACTCTTACATCATATAGAGTTAGTACAATTGAAAACTTTTTCACACGATGCGGTAAAGCCAGTATATTTACCTCATCACCCAGTCTTTAATAATAGTAGTGAAACCACTCGGTTATGCGTAGTCTTCAACGCGTCTTGTAAAACCTCAAACAATACTCCATTGAATGACCACATGTATACGGGTCCTCCTTTGCAGTCAGACCTCTCTATAATTCTTTTAAACTGGGGATCATTTGAATTTGGGTACACTGCCGACATCATAAAAATGTACCGGCAAATTTTAGTCGGTAAACGTGATGCAGACTGTCAGCGCATTTTACGGCGTGAGTCTGATCAGCACAATTTACAAGAATATCGTCTCTTAACCGTCACATACGGTACAAGATCTGCTCCTTACTTGGCACTACGTGTGTTACACCAACTCGTCGAAGACGAAGGAAAGGCGTATCCTCTCGCCGCTTCCATTTTAACTCATAACACGTTCATTGATGACCTCCTTTTTGGATCTCATGATGAAGCTTCTGCTATAAAAAGCAGAATGGAGTTCACCTTATTATTAAGCAAGGGTCAACTTCAAGTCCGTAAATGGAGTAGCAACTCTCCAGACCTACTCGAACGCATTGATCCATCAGATCATGGTCTTGCCTCAATCTCGCTCTCGTTTGATACTGAGTATTAAACTATTAGATTTACATTGGTCTCCCTTAACCGATGTTTTCTTATTTAAGGTCACACTTATGCACTTAAAAGTTGTGACTAAACGCTCTATATTATCACTTCTATCAAAGCTCTTTAACCCATTAGGATGCATATCACCAGTTGTTGTAGTTGGAAAAATCCTTATGAAAAGGTTATGGAAAGAAAAGTACCCGTGGGACGAACTGCTCCCGCATGAACTTGCTTCGATTATCAACCTCTTACTCCTGATCATTTTTTAATTGGGCATAACTCAACTACAATTCCACAACCTTAGGTTGTAAATTTCGACGCAAATCATTTGTCAAGCTGGCAACTAATTCAAAAATGTCTTGAATTATTTTGGCACCGATGGTCTAGCAATTACTTGCAATCGTTACAACAATGGTTGAAATGGCGAACCGAAAAAACCAATATTATATTAGGTCAATTAGTATTGTTAAAGCAAGCAAACTTGCCTCTGACGAAATGGCTGTTAAGGAAAGTGGAAGAGTGCATTCCAGGCTCTGACGAGCTTATACGCGTAGTTAAAATAAAAACTGTCAAATCTAGTTTATTAAGACCAATCAATGAAATTGCAATCCTTCCTGTAAATTAAAATCGTAACATGGAAGAAACAAACAGCACTCTTAGAGTCTCTCAAAAAAAAAAATTTTGTTTGTAAACTTTATATTGTACATGCATGATATCTTAAATTTGTTTATATCTATTATTATACTTCGCTTGTCACTAGCTATTGTGAATCATTGAACCATCACGGTGGGCGGTTCGTTGAGGATTGGAACTTATTAAATTCAGAAATTGAAAATTTTGTTATAAGCTAATAAATCAAATAGTTTAAATTTAGTTAACTTTGTGTTAACTATTAACAAATCTTTGATACTTGAAACTAATTACTTACTACTAATTTAAATTGCATTTATTGTACAAAAGTAAAGCTTGATTATGTAAACTATTCTTTTACTTTATTTAAAGACTAAAGTTAGAAAGAGAAAGAAAACAAAGTGTCCGACATATTGGATTTCTACCTTACGTCACACTCATTTCTGTTCTACGGCGCTAGTCATCTGCGCCACTGTTAGAGACTCATCGGCTTGTCACATCTTTTCGTTACAAGCTCAGAACTTCGAAAGCCACCGTCACGAACGCATGTACAAGACTTTTAGCCTTCATTAACAAGTTTGTTAATAGCTATAGAGTGCTGCGTGCTTGCTTAATTATTACAATTTATTGTAATCTCATTGTACGCTAATTTAAATTGTATTAAGCACTAGTTATTGTGAATTTGTTTACAGTAAGTGAGAGTGCAATGAAAGAAAAGAAAATTGTCTTCAATGGTAAAACTCTGTTTCCTAAATCCTGAATTGCTTTGTCTTAACTAATAAGTCATTGGTCGAACTTTTTCTCAAACCCGTAAAGAGTTATAGCCTTAAATTCATTATAAGGGCTAATTCTATACAGATATAATAATTAATGAATTATGTTTACTTAAATGGAGTCTACAGAAGAAGAGAATAATTTGCATTTCAAATTGCCATTTTCTATTGGATATTAAATACAGAATTTCAGTTTTGTATTTTGTAACTGATATACATCTAACAGAAAGGTATAGGCATGTAATCGATTACTTTGTATTCAGCGTATAAAAAATTAAATTTAAATATTGGTTAGTTATAAAGTTGAGTTTAGTTATACAGTTGTGTAAAAATGCAATAACAAATGTGATGAATTATCAGTACATAGCGGATCGTGACTTATCTCTTAGACTGATAACATTATTCAATATTTCATGACTAAAAATTAAATTAATTATTCCTTGAAGTGTTATTGTATCTTGACATAGATTATGTTTAAATTATAAAAAAATTAAGCAAAAATCATATTCTGAATCTTTTCAGTCAAATAAATAAAGGATATTTTAGTTACCAATCATAATTTTCAAGAAATTCAATGACATTCAATTTTTTTCTAATAAGAAATGCCTGATCCATTCTGAATCTTTAAGGGAAAGAATTTTACAGATTGTTACATGTCACCATGTGTTATTGGAAATATTAGCAATAAAACATAGCCTTAAACTATGAAATAAACATAAATTTTTTTTATTTAGCATTAAAGTATATTTTTCATGTGCTACGATAGCATATGATTTGTTAAAAAAATCTCAAGGTTTGGTTCACTCAAAATCTTTCAGAAGATACTTTTTATCAAAAAAAATTTTTCGTCCTTTAATTTGACAGAAAATGGGTGATATATATATATCTCTCTATATTATATAGTTGTAAGGAAAATTTCTACGACCAAGGTCTTCCCCTTCTCTTTTTTTCCTCGTCCTCTTACCTAATTTTGATCTGTTACGAACTCTGATTTTTTCATTATAATTTTTATTTATCAATTATTAAAATAATTCAATATGATTCTGGCAAGATATATTCAAAGTAACACTTAAATTAAAATAAACTAATTTTAAGGTATAAATTACTAATATAGTAATTAGAACAATAATACAAAACTAATACATATATATTTAAATATTAATTTGTAGACATTATAAATATAAATTATTTTCATAAAAACAAATATAAACAATCTTTCTTTTACAGATTAACGAGTTTATAAGTAAAAAGGAAATATATAAATCGTTAAATTATATTATATTGTTTTATTATATTATATCATATTATATTATATTGTTTTATTATATTATATTATATTGTTTTGTTTTGTTTTATTATATTATATTATGTTATATTGTGTTATTAAAAAGCAAGAAGTATAAAGAAAGCATATGGTAAAAACTCATTTAGCAACAGATTATTCAATTAATAAATTATTGATTATTTTAAATCAATATTCATTATTTCAGTTACCATATGATTTCTTTTCTTTTTTTTAAAATATATTAGAAATTTAAATTTATAAAGCGTATGTATGGTTTAAAGTAAAAACATTTTAAAGATTTCTTTTAAATAAAAGTATTTTAATCTAAAAATTATATATTATTCTGTTGTTTTTAGTGAAACATGTAAAGAAAAGATATAATAAAATATGTAAAATATAATCTTTCTTTTTTGGCTAATCAACTAACAAATTTTATAATATTAAAAATATTAATTTAAAAGAAAATTTATTTATAAAAGGCCACAAAAGAAAGAATGTGTTGAAAGATGCGTATAGTATCAATTAACTTATTGATTGATAAGTAACATAATCTGAAAAAAGTATCGAGTGAGGCTTCGTTTTTACTTAGCAACATTTACTCTTTCGTTTATTAAAAAAAAAAACAAATTTATTAACTAACAAATTGCCCACCACCAGTGATGGATTTCGAAGATGCTTATATGATACCCAACAGCCAACTTCAGAGTATATACTACAGAATAATATATTCTGCTTATACTCTAATTCTACGGTATACTCTGAAGTTGGCTAAAGGATATCCTAATATATAGATATACATAAATGTATAAAGCATCCTCGAAATCCATCACTGCCCACCACTGGTTTTTAAATAAAGTAAGGAGGAGAAATTAAGGAGAAATTAAAGGTCAGAGACACCTGGAATAAAAAATAGAACTTTTAATCATCAAGTCAGAATAAAATCAATAAATTAATAACCAATAAGAAAAATGTTAATAACCCCACAAGGAAGAAGAACAATAGAAAACTCTCTCCACTTTGCAATTTGGAGGGACAATGTCAATTAAGGAGAAGTAATATATAAAAAAAATATCAAGAAGGGATAATGGACTCAGACACTCTCTGCACCCATCACCTGGCACTTGTATACTTGTACTTGCACTCGTTCTCCATACGTAATCTCTCTGACCTTCACTCTCTCTCTTTAAAAAATCAATTGACAACGTTTGTGTAAGGAATAGTTTTTTTTTAAATCAGTGCGTGAGCAATTAAGTACAATTGTTACAATTTAATACAATAAATTAATAAACTAAAAATTTGTAATTCAATTTAAAAATTATTTGTTTATTTAAACATCCTATATCAACAAGTTAGAACAGCAGAAGTAAGGTAAATTTCATTCTTATTAAAATTTTATTAATTAAAATTTCATCTATTTAAATTTTTCTTTGAATTGATATTTGAATATTTACAAATATAATTAAATATTTTATTTCAATTAATTAAAATAAATTGATATTTTTTGTAAAGCATTTAGTTTGCATGTTTTAATATATATATATATATATATATAAAAATTCAATGCATGAAATATAAATTCAAAAATAAATATATATATATGTACATTTCTCTATAATTATATTATACATATAAAACTTAAATAATATTTTGAGTGTTAATCTAAAAGTTTTCCCATTTAAATTCAGTGTTTTCTAAATATAACTACTTTCTTTTTTTTTAAAAGGGTTCAGTTTTAATAAATATAAAGTGATATAATCATTTTCTTTAAATAAATTTATTATTTGATAAAAATAAACTTTAAAATTTAAAAGAATTGTATTCAAACTAATAGTATTAATAAGTTGTGAATAAAAATCTAAAGTGATTCTTTATATAAACTCAGTGTTAATTTAAATATTTTGAGGTGAATAAATTTTAATACATGTGTATATTTAAAAAGTGAACAGTGTAATCATAGAATTTCAAATTTGAATCTCTTAATTTAAAAGAATTTAATATTTCATAGTATTTTTATGGTGTTAATATAAATTATTTCAAATAAATAAACTTAACACATAAGTGTATTTCTTAAAAATTGAATAATGAATATAAACTTTAAAATTGTAAATTTAAGTTCTTAATTTGAAAAGTTTAATCATTTTAAAATTAATAATATTATTTTATTATAAAATATTAAAAAATAAATCAATAAAACATAAAATAAATTGTTTGTGTAAGTGATTTTATAATATAATAACACAAATTAATTATATTATTTAATAAATAATCTATAATAATTCAAACATTTCTTTGACATAATTTCCATTAAAAAGTGTTTTCTTGATTTTAATCAAATAAAAATCAAGTGGTGACAGCTGCCTATTAAAAATTTAAAACAGTAATAGTAAAAAAATAATTTTAAAAGTTACAATAAAAATCACCCGATACATCCTTTGTCAGGGCTTGCTAAAAACAGTTGCTGGCACCGCTCGCGCTACTAATAAGTTAAATACATATGAAATTTAAGAAATAAATTTGTTTATATTTATTATTTTATATATTCATGTTAAGACGTGACAGATCCTCTTTTTTTTCCCTTTTTTTACGTTATTTTACGTTATTTGTTCCTCTTCCTTTTCTTTTCCTTTTCCCTTCCTCCCCTCTTCTTTTTCTCTTCTTTTTGAGTTTCCTCATGCCTTCATTTTCTTTTCCCTCTCTCTTCCTCAAAAAATCCATCACTTTTTCCCGTTATTTTTACATTATTTTAGGTCATTTTTACTCCTCCTCAGGTAAATTCTCAAATTTTATTTTTTTTTTGTGTTATTTTACGTTATTTTACGTTTTTGTTGCTCTTCCTTAGCTGCTCCTTAGCTCATCCTCTTTGATCCTTAATTTCATTTGAATCCCATCATTTAAAAAGCTTCTTGCTAATTTTTATTGTTTGCACCTACTGCTTTTACTTTAAATATATGGAACAAACATATGAAGTTAATAATCATTATGATAAATTTTATAAAATGTACAATTATTGCTTAAAAGAATAAATGACATCAAACATGATAAAATGGAAATTCCGCAAGCCCCCTGTGTGCAAGCGCGCCAACCTCCACTACTAATTATTTTGTTGAAGATTTTAATGAAAATAAAGAAAATAACGCTTTATTTGAACTTAATAATATTTTTATTAATGAACATATATCTTGTAAAGATTTTGGTTTACCTGAACCAAAAATAAATTTAATTACTTTGAACAATAATCATCATGATGAAATAGAAAGCAAATAAAATTTTAAATTAATGTATAATAAATTAAACGATGAACAAAAATTAATTTTTGAAATTTTAACTGGAAAAGATAATAACAAAATATATTTTATTGATGGTCCTGGAGGAACAGGAAAAACTTTTTTATATAAGACTTTAATATTTTATTTTATATCAATTAATAAAAAAATTTTGTCTATGGCTTGGACTGGTATTGCATCTACTTTATTACCTAAAGGAATGACAAGTCATAAGACTTTTAGATTACCTTTAAATTTAAATACAATTGATAATGCATTTTTAGAATTAGAATCAGATAAAAAAAAATTAAGAGAAGCTGATATAATAATATGGGACGAAGCATCTATGATTCCAAAAAAAAAGCATTAGAAATAGTTAATAATACATTAAAAGATGTTATTTTTTATTTTTAATATATGAATAAAAAAATTATTTTTTCCATTTATTTATTAAAAAAAAAACATTTTTTTAAAATGTGGGTAGAAATAGGCCTCCTGGGAAAACCACTAAAAATAACGCGCCTACATATATACCTCGGTACTTGAAAATACAAGGTGGTGTGGAAAATATAGAAATATATTTATAATACAAACTTTATAAATTTAATAATTTAGGTAAAAAAACAAAAATTTATCAATGCTATGGACATTCATAAGATATTAGTATTTATGAAAATTGGTTTTATATAAAAAATAAAAACTTTTAGTATATAACATCATATAAATAAGGAAAAATTAAATAGGTTTTCAATAAATATTTAAATATATTTTTGAGTATGACTTAATATATTTCAATAATTATATTTTTTACAGTTAATAAAAATAGAAAAAAAAGATAATGTAACTTAAATAACGAATAGGGGGTTGGCGAGCGGAGCGAGCAGGGGGTACCCCTCCTAGTATATATATATTATATGAATTATTATTATTATACATACATATATATATATATGTATATATATATATATATATATATATATATATATATATATATATATAAATATATATAAATATATGTATGGGACATTTCATGTGAACTCACCTAACAAAAAAATAAAATTTGGTGAAAATCAGTGAAAAGCTTCCATTTAATACCCAAAATACACAAAAAAATTTTCAGAGGTCTAGGTCAAAGTTATAAAGAGTAATGATTAATGAAAAATTGAGATTTTAAAAAATTTTTTATAAAATTACCAACTTAATTATTATTTTACTCAAAAACTAAGGGGTGTAGAGAATTACTTATTAAGACATTTCTTTTCACAAATTGAGAGTAGAATCAAGAAAAATTTTTATGATTCCCAGAATTGCTATTTTCTGATTGTTTCATTTATTACTTTCATGTAATTTTGCTCGAGTTCGGTCAGGTTGATTTTACTTATTGAGAACTATTTTGTTTCTTTTGATAACATTTTGAAGTAAGCTTTTGCTCTACTTGATGGGTAATACAATATATGAACAGATGATTGTTTAAATATATTAAAATGTATCTATTTCTCAATAATTTAAGTGTTCATTCAGATCCTGAATTGAAATATTAAATATTAATTACGTACACATCATCAAAATCCAACCCAAACAATTTAATGTATTTCAATAAATTTTTATTATAATTATTTTGTATACGGTTAAAGAAATTATTTTAATATGCGTAATACATTTAAGAATTAAAATTCATATCATATTTCTGAAAATAAAAAATATGAAGTTGAATTATTTTTATATACATAAAATATATTTACTATGAAAATTTATTTGAAAATGAAAAAATCTTTTATTCATGGGTTGTGGAACTTTTAACAAGTATTTTATCCTCATTATAATGGCACTTTAGTTTTGAAATACTTTTTAAATTAAAAAATAGAGTTATGAGTAATGAAAATTTAATACAGATCAATTATTAGTTCTGTTTTTTTGTAATTATAACCTGAAACAAAAATATTGAAAGTTTATTTTCTTCTGGAAAATTTTATTGAGTAATACTAATGATTAATCTTATCATTAAATAGTGAATTTTAATCAAAATTAAACAGGGAACAATAACTAGTACTACAGTGTTTTTTAGAATCTTAATCCAAACCAATACTTAGAGCTTGCTGGCTTTATCTTAAATATTCAAGTTTCAAGAACATATTAATCAAAATCTAAACTATACTTTCAATATTATAATTTTAAACAAGAATATGAAAAGCAAGTTTGCTTCATCTCAATGTTTCATTTCTTAATATAATGAATTACCTTTGAATCAGAGAGTTGTTAATGCATGAAATCTACGTTTAGAACAGTAATTACAAAATAATATTGTCTGTATATACCTTGTCTTCTGACTATAGCTTTGCTCTAATAAAGTTTCAAAAAATAATAACGAGGTAAAAAAATTTAATATCTATTAATAATAGTTCCATGAATTCCAATAAATTAAGATTATTATAATTGTTATACATTAAAATATTTAGATTCTTTTTTCAATTTGATTTCAATAACAATCAATTCTAATCATATTTAAATAATTAATTTAACTAATATGATAATATTATATAGGCTCTTGTTAAACATTCTCCAGATTCTAGCAAATTGTGGTTTCAATAAATAATAAATTTAAATTAAAAATTGAATTTGGAGTACCTGGAGTAAAAAAACCTTAAAATGCCACTATATTTGATATAATTTTTTAAATTTTTTTATATGAACCATGACGAGTCAAAAAATCTAACCAGGATAAAAATGAAATCAAAGGTGAAGAGGGAGAGGAAGTAAGAATTTTAAAATAAAAAAAATCATTTTAGAATTAAAATTAATAAAATTTGCATAAACTAAAATTAAAAAAGAGGGGAGGATCTAGAGGACATTTAACATCTCCGAATTATATATCCGTTAAATTGAAAATCTCAAATATATTATAAGTAAAAAATAATTTTTTGCTTACAAATCTCACACTATATCTGTAATACTATACAGCATGAAAGCACATAATAGAAACCTGCAAAAAGAAAACAAACAAGCTCTTTAGCTTGACAGCTTTTCAATCATATGGAACAATTTTGTTTTTACCCGAAAAAAACTGAAATTTCATAGATGATTTTGTCAAAATCTGCAGTAAAGTTCACTGACTCTGAATTCTTCGTTTATAATGTTGAGAGGAGGCCATATAGCTCTATCCTTGTCTAATTTAAATTTTCGTTATTATTAATAAATTAAATATTGTTACACAAAAGTAAGAGTGTAGCCCAATAGATTTCTGGACGAATAAATGATCCTATTCTATAAAAAAATATAAAATTTTCATTAGTTTTCGAGTGAAGTCTGAAACGGAAAAACAATTGAATTTAACCAATCGACTTCAACAGTTTTTCCGTTTCAGGCTTCACTCGAAAAATAATGAAAATTTTATATTTTTTCATAGAATAAAATTGTTTGCTCGTTGTTCAATTTGTTGGGCTCTGCCCGTACTTTTGTATAAAAATATTTAATTTATTAATGATAACAAACATTTAGATTAGACTAGGACAGAGCTATACGGCCGCCTCTTAAACATAGCAGGAAACACTATAATATATTAATATACAAGTTGTTGATACGAAAATCCGTTCAGAACATTACGAAACGCATACGCATACATGCAGTATGTGATACAGTCAATAACTCTGCATCTATACTGCATATGAAAAAAATTGTTTTTATATCCAATTGATAAAGAGATCTCTTTTTTAACATATCTCCTCTTTCGTTTTTTTCTTGTAAAAATAATCTAACTATATACTATTTAAATCTTTAGATAAACTAGATAAATTTGTTTTTATCCCATAGACTAAAAACATTAGAGAAAAACTTCGCTATACGAGTATAAGTTAGAATCATGAACTATTTCTACTTAAGAGGAGGTCACATATCTCTGTCCTTTTCTAATCAAAGAAATGATTTTTTTACAAAAACTAATAACTTTATCAAAAAATGAAGAGAAAGCCGCATCTTGTATCAAAAAAAGCAATATTTTCTTTGATAAGAAAAAATTAATTTTATTGCTTCGTTTTCAAGAAAACCTTGAAAAACTTAAATCATAGAGGTTAGGGTGGACAATTTGATTTTTCAAGGTTTTCTTGAGAACGAAGCAATAAAATTAATTTTTTCTTATCAAAGAAAATATTGCTTTTTTGATACAAGATGCGGCTTTCTCTTCATTTTTTGCTAAAGTTATTAGTCTTTGTAAAAAAATCATTTCTTCGATTAGAAAAGGACAGAGATACGTGACCTCCTGTTAAGTATATATTTGATAGAATAATAATGAGTTATACCAATTACAGAGATTATTTCCTTACAAATGCAAAAACAAAAACAATTCTTTTAGATTAGTAGATGAGCTATGCCGGTTCTGGCTCAGGCCGATTCTAATTTACCTGAATTAGAACTGAACTGAGCCAGAATTGAATTGAGCCAGAAACAACCTAGAGTGGGGGAACCCAAGCGATATTTTACGTGGTATTAGACGATGAAACAGCTAATCGACCTAGAGTGGGGGAACTTTTTCTAACCCAAGCAATGTTTTATGTGGTATTACACGATGAAACAGCTGATTGAGCCAGAAACGACCTTGAGTGCGGGGACGAGTGATGATTTACTCAAGCTATTTTACGTGATATTGGACAATTAGGGAAACAGATGATTGATCCAGAAACAGCTGATCGAGCTAGGGTGGGGGAACCTTTTCGAACCCAAGTGAGTCAGGATGTTTTTTTCAGAAAATTGGCCATTTTTCTGCAAAAAACACCAAAAATGCCCAACTTTAAAACTTCATATCTTGACGGAAAATCATTGTAAAAAATTTTAAAAAAATGCAAATCAAAGCTCTTTTAGAGTACTTTAAATTATATTTTTTTCAGATTTTTTTATCTTATACTCGAAAAACGGTGTGAGCGAATCTAAAATTTAAAAAATTGGCAAAAAATGTTTATTTTTAAGTAATTTTTTTAATACCATAAAAAAACTTTTAAAATAATATAATACAGCGTTTTTAAAGCTCTTGAGGAGTACTTTAAAATCGTTTTTTTTAGAATTTCTATACGACCTATATTTACCGAGTTATTGCGATTTTTCTCCAGCAATTTTTTCCTCTGAGTGATCCCGAATTTATGGACGGCACTGTATATAAGGAGGCGCTTTCGAGAGAGCAACTCAGTTCATTGGGAATCATCGTCTTTGAAGAATTTCTTAAGCATCATGGCCACCGCAGAGTACTTCAAGTATACAGCACGTTTGCTGTTCGAATCGTATCAGCATACGATGTCCAGTAAAGCTAATGGTGACGATATACGTAGATGGCTTAATCTCGGTAACACAGCTCTTAAAAACGCTAATTTGTTGAGTCGTTTGGTGAACTGAACTGTGGCGGATAAACAGAAACTGCAAGCCGCCGTAGTTCTTATCAAAAGTGTTTTACAATTACTAAATGTTCATCAAAGTGCAATTATAGGTTATGGTGTCGCTCCTGCAACTGATTCTGATCCTAGAGTCAGTTAGGACGATGTTGACAGTGCTTTCGAAAATCGAATTAAAACAGGTGTCATTACAAATCACAAGCATCTAGACATTCAACGTTTCTTGAAAGTGCTAAACGTGAATTAATCGCGCAAGTTGATAAGTCTCTGAAAGAGCATCCTGCTATAAAAGTTAATACAACGTTGGCTGCTAAATATATGATTGTGAAAGATGATATTTAAACTTATGACATCAAGTATTTCAATACAAAGGCTGCTTATATATATTCAACAACTAACCTCGATGAGTGGTATGCATTGAACATTGAATAGCCCACCAGTACTGACATGGAAGAATTTGCTGAACAGCAATCGGGCTGGACTCTACGAGCAATTATGAATTGAGTTGTAAATATTAATAAATAAAATCCCATGAGAGGAAGTAATTCATTCGTTCAAGTGCCTGATTGTATTAAGAATAAGAAAGCTTGTGTAAACGTTCGGAACAAAGACGATCAATGTTTCAAGTGGGCTATTCTGTCAGCTTTGCATCCTGTACCAAAAAATGTAGATCGCGTGTCTTCGTATGAAAAGTATAAAGACGAATTGAATTTTGATGGAATAGAGTTTCCAGCTGACCCAAAAGATGTTGGAAAATTCGAAAAACAAAATAATATATCCGTAAATGTTTATTTTTTAAAAAAGACTGGAAATAAGTCCGTTGTTCTACCGTGACATGTGACGTCAAGCAAGAAAGATAGACATGTGAATCTTCTTTTAGTAGAAAAATATTACGTTGATGAAGATGAAGAGGAAGAGGGAAGACTTAACGACTCTTTTGATATTATTGATTACAAGTATCACTACGTTTGGATAAAAAATCTTCATAGATTGGTGGAAAGACAATTGAGTGCAAACAGTCACAAAATGTATATTTGCTGTATAACGTATAAACGTGTAAATGTATAACGGCTAAAAAATTAGCAGCACACGTTACCGACTGCGAGAATTTAAACAAATGCAAAATTACTCTTCCAGACAAAAGAGAGAGTATACTGAAATTTTAAAATTTAACAATCAATATCCCTGTGCCGTTTGTGATTTATGCTAACTTCGAATGCTTACTTCTTACTTAAAAACGCACCTATCAACTGCATGAGGCTTTCAGCGTTGGATATTTCGTCAAGTGTAACTACGATGATGCTTTATCAGAATACAAAAGTTACAGACAAAATGATCTATTAGACGAAGCACCTGCCAAATGGTTCGTGGAAAATCTACACGTGTTAGCCTTGAAATTGCAAGATATATATAAGAATCCACGACCAATGAGAGATTTGATACCATTGGAAAAGATACGATTTGATAGTGCGCGTTTGTGCCATATCTGTCAAAAACCTTTCACTCATGAACAAAAAAATGTGAGAGATCACTGTCATCTCACTGGAAAGTAAGTATTAATATTTTTACAATCTTTATTAATTTTTAATTCTTGACTAAACATACATTTTTTCAGATATCGGGGATCTGCTCATAATGCATGTAATATAATGTATCAAGATTCCCGCACGATACCAGTGATTTTTCATAACCTGAGTGGCTACGATGCGCACATTTTTATTAAAGAGATCGCTACATGCTTCCCTGAGCGAGTGACTCTTCTTCCACAAACAAAGGAAAAATACATTTCTTTCACAAAGTTTGTGGAAGGAACTGACATTAACTTACGCTCTATTGACTCGTTCCGGTTTATGGCCTCATCGCTGGACAAGCTGTCTTCATACTTGGAGAAGCATGAAATCGTAGATAGAGTCTTCAAACAAACTGATGGATATTCCACTGATCGAATTACCCTTTTAAAGAGAGAAGGTGTTTTTCCGTATGACGAGATCAGCTCTTTGAACAAGCTGGAAGAAATTGAACTACCATCCAAAGAAAATTTCTACAGCAGCTTGTATGAGGTCCACATCAGTGATTAAGATTATGAGCATGCCAAAAATGTTTGGCAAACTTTCATTGTTCAAACGCTTGGAGAGTATTCAGGATCGTATCTCAAAACTGATGTTTTAC
This sequence comes from Anastatus disparis, assembly GCA_017163975.1. Lineage (NCBI taxonomy): Eukaryota > Metazoa > Arthropoda > Insecta > Hymenoptera > Eupelmidae > Anastatus > Anastatus disparis. Next base: position 1,200,729 of record JAFFSR010000390.1, read on the forward strand.
TCCTTGCTGAAGTGTTTGAGAATTTCAGAAAAAATTGTCTCGTTGCATACGACTTAAATCCTGCCCACTATTACACTACTCCTGGACTGACGTGGGATGCTATGCTGAAGTATACTGAGGTGATGATTCAATTTTTTTCTTATTTTATTTCTTTCATATCTAATATCAATGTTTAAAGGTAAAATTAGAGCTTTTGACTGATATTGACATGCTCATGTTCATCGAACGAGGCACACGAGAAGGAATCAGTCAGTGCTGCAATCGCTATGGCAGAACAAATAATCCCTACGTGGGACAAGACTATAATCCTAACGAGGATGAAAATTACCTGATGTATTTCGACGTTAATAACTTGTACGGTTGGGCCATGACTGAGCCATTACCATCTAGTGGCTTCAGGTGGGTGAATAACCTGGACAGATATGACTTCTTTGATATCCCTGATGATTATCCATTCGGTTACATACTGGAAGTGGACTTGGAATATTCTCAATCTCTACATGACGAACACAAGGATATGCCATTTTGCGCCGAGCACAGAGCGCCTGAAAATTCAGAACAGGAAAAATTGATGACCACTTTACACGACAAAGAGCGTTACGTGCTTCGTTATCGAGCACTGAAGCAGGCATTACTTCATGGATTACGTCTCAAGAAGATTTCATATCGTATCAATATAGTATCAATATTAGTAATATACGCAGCAAGTGACGTACGAAGGGATAATATTGGCAGGGGTCAATGTTTTTTGCGCGAGCAGTAGGAAGGTGTGGGCGCGCTTGCGCGCCCGAGACTTTCTGCTGCTCAAGCAAAAAACATTTAACCCTGCAAATATTTTCCCGACGTACGTCACATGTTGCGTAGATTATTTTATGCTGTTGTAAGCAGTTAGAGGAACAATAAAATTATAAATATATAATTAAATACATTTTTTACAATTTTTCAATATATATATATCATAAATTTATGAAATGCGAAAGAAGCAATTTCGTAGAATTTAAAAAAGCGTGGAACAGACAGCCTCGTCTGCGCGCGCAAGCGCCACATGTCGCGTGACGCTTCAAGAAACAAAGCAAGCGATACTTACTGTTTTGGGATACACAAATTTTTAATATTTTTCTTTGATTTACTAAATATGATAGATACATCTGTTTATAAAATCTTTTCTTCTGTTGTGTTTGTTTGTACTTGTAAATATGAATGTACAAACTTATAACTGAAAAGTTTAAAAATTTTTTTAAGTTCTCTTACAATTTTACAAGTTTTATGTTTATTCTATTTTTTTTACTGCATCACTTTTACTGTGATTTTTTTTCACTATAAACTCTAAATTTTATTATTAATAAATCATTATGAACCATTATTTATTTAATGTATATTTTAAAAAATGTATTTAATACGAAAAAGACCATTATGGAATTTGAATAAGCGCGGGACTTAACTATGCGGCGCCGATCATCTAACGCGCCTGTTTATGTTCTCAAGTTTTCACTACTATCCTTTCCAAACACATCGGCGCTCACTTCGTACTGAAGAGTTTAGTTTTATCCCAACTTACTATAGTATATTGAGTATTTCCCCGGAGATATATTACTTGTTCATATATCCCCGGTAAAATAAGCTGACAGCAAATATATTTTAGTACGAAAAATCGCAAACAAAATACAGCGGCGCTGCGAGCGCAACTATAAAAGACCTTAATACCCATTTGACTAGCCCACTACATACGACGCCCTTTACTGCTTACTACAACATAAAGTATCAATACAGTATCAATATAGTATTAATAAAGTATCAATTCAGTATCAATATAGTACCAATATAGTATCAATATAGTATCAATTGAGTATTAATATAGTACCAATATAGTATCAATATAGTATTAATATAGTATCAATACAGTATCAATTCAGTATCAATATAGTATCAATATATTATTAATACAGTATTAATACAGTATTAATATAGTATCAATAAAGTTTAAATATAGTATTATTAAAGATTAAATTAATATTGTGATTATATTTTTCAATCAAGAATTTGTTTTTCTGTTACAGATAAGATGGACATTTCTAAATTGAACGTCATTGCCTGAGGAGGATTTCTTCCTACTAAAAACATCACAGAACTGACAGAAGGCACTTCCTGCACGGTCACATGTTTGAGACAAATGAAAACTCACTTTGGCCCAAGTTTGTCGCAGAACTGTGTGAAGAAATGCAAATCTTCTCAGCTAAAAAAGTGTTAGAAGTTCTTAAAAAGATCAAGAGTTTTGAAAGAATGCAGAATGCTGCTAATAAACTTAAACTTTGTGTAGTGTTCAAAGGAGGTTATGTCCTCGAATTTTGTAGTGTTTAGTGAGTGTGTAATAAGTGTATGGTTATGAGTGTTTTATTGAAATAAATTTTACAATAAATTTTCTTTGATTTTAAAAAGTATTTATTTATTTCGTATAATCCAACATACATTATTAAATACATTTTTCTTAAATTCAAATTTAAAAAAATTATGACATGTTAATTTCAATTCTTTGAATAATAACTTTTCTACAAATTACACATTTTCTAACAATGGATGAACAATGATAACAACTACAACAGTGTCTACAGGGTATAAGTGCGACTTCTACTTCATTATAAAGACAAATTTTACATCTATTGGTATTTCCTTCAGCAGAATCATTCTGACAAGGTATATCTCGGATGAAGCGACAACGACTATTCCACTTTTTGTGCTCTTATAATGGATTGTCATCGATATCCCATCTGCATATTTCAGTAGAACATTTAAAGCAACGGACTTTATCTATTTCACCAGTGTAGTAAAATCCTGCTGTAGCTAAATCTTCAGGTTTTTAAAACTCAAAGGCCAATTTTTAAAACTTTCAAGGCGGTTTTGCTGTATTCGATACATGATCACGTTGAATTATTTGTAAGTTTTTTTATTCTTTATAAATTAATTATAAAATATTTATTGGACATCTGCTTTATTAATCCAACTATTGTGAGGATTGTCAAAACCAAGCCACTTTACAAATACTTCATTTACACGTCTTCTGAGAATCTTCTCCACAAGATAGTAATCTGGATATTTTATGCTTTGTAATTCTTGTTCATAAAAGCCACCAGTGATTGGGTGATCTTTGTAGTCCTGCAAGAGGTAAGTAACTGGTTTCGTTTTGCGGACCTTGCGCACGGTGAATACTTTATTTGACCAGTTGGGTGTGTATCCTTTCTCGAATACTTTTTTTAACTTGCTTACTCGTACTTTGTCACCAACTTTGAACTTTGGCTTCTTTTATGTTAAATATACATTACGTTTGTATCTTTGAAGAACTTCTGCTTCGTTTTAAGCTGTAACATCTTTTGGTTTCATACCAACAGTCCGATGCTTCTCATCATTGTACTTGACAATCAAATTAAAAAGAATATCGCTCCACTTGTAGTTACCACGTAAACTAAACTGCTTCTACATTTTGTTTTTGAGAGTGTGATTAAAGCGTTCGCAAATAGACGCTTTGAGATTGCTATAAGTCGAGTAGAGATTAATTTTATATTGTTGTATGAGATTCTGGAAATTTGTATTATAAAACTCCTTGCCTCGGTCGGTGTGAAGATTTTAAGGCACTCTACCATTTGTCAATACGGACTTCATAGCAGCAGAAACATCCATACCAGTTTTTTGTTTTACAGGAACAGCCAAGGCGTATTTTGAAAAAACATCTATAATTGTAAGCATGTATTTGTAGCCTTTGTTTTCTCGAAAATAAGGTTGCATCTCTGCCAAATCAGCTTGCCAAGTCTCATCCAAACCTCGCACATCAAACTTTCTACGAGAATAATTACGACGTGCTGGCTTGTGAAGCTCTTCTACAAGTCTATAACGTTGTTCCGTCGATTGTTATCGATTGACTGTTTTGCACTAACAGTAATAATGCCTCCCTTTATAGTCTCAATTTCCAACTGGCTTTGTATTAATTTCTCATCTAGCTCGCCTCTATGACCTTTACAATTTTATCTAGGTTATTGAGATCACTTCTTAAACTAGATATTGAATCTAATCATTTTTGACCTTCCAAACGTACGATACGCTGTAAAGTATCTAAATTTACAGCTTCATTGAGTTAATTAGGTGATGCGAGATTACAAAGCCTCTTATTCTCTAAGTCATACTGACCATCTTTTGTGAGTTTATAGTTAATACCCGGAGGTCCTCGACTACCTTCTCTTCTTTTGAGATTACGTCCGAATACGTTGATGCTCATTTTGATAATGTATGGTATAGGTGTCTACACCTCAATATATATAGCCTCCTTCACAAAATTCTTCTATGATTGAATGTATCTCATTTGAATGACTAGGGTTTCCAGCTTCTCTTTCAGCAATGAGCAATCGGAGTCTATCAACGAGTTCGTTTGGATCATCCCAGTATATGTAATCCATTCTCGTATCTCTTCTTGTAATTTTATATCGAGGTAACGATCCTCGTCTTTTTCTCAATGAAAACAAAGGACTAATGATACTGTTGAATTTCTTACTTTTGTGCGTACGAATGGACTCATCACTTCTGTAGCGTCGTTTGAGAGCACTAGTAGTTTAAAGAATCTTCTTATAGTTTTGCATATTATTATTGTTCATGTGACCTTTATCAGGATTTTTTGTAATGAACGATTCTAACAATCCTTTAGTTTTTGGATAATTTTTATCTTTTATATAAATGTTTATCTTCGAAAAATAGAGGTGAGTCACCAATAAAGAAACTATCACCTACCTTGCACACTCCATAAACATTATTCAATTGTTTTGATTGATTTTCATTGAGCATATGAATATACTTACCATCAAGCAATAAAACATTCTCTTCTTCTTCTAATTCCTGCTCACTTGCAGCTGATTCAAATTCTGTATTAACTTGTCGAATAGTATCGTTTAATGACGTATCTTTAGCATCATCGATGGATGAAGAAGAAGGAGAAGAAGACTGCAAGAAGGAGGAATAAGTATCATTGTTTTTTATGACTTTTTTATTTTTATTTGCTACGTCACGTATAAAATCATTATTTTACTCAGTAGTAGCAACGAGTTTCTGAAGAGGAACAACGATAGGTTTGAATGTCTCACTAAATGATCTTTCAATATTCTCTTTTCCAAACTTTAGCAGGTTATATTTTTGTTTAACTGCATTTCGTGCTTGCACGAGTTGATGTAGAACATCTTTCTTTCGTCTAATGTCAGCAATGTTGACACTTCAGCTTACAACAATGAATTGTTTTCTTAGGACAATGTGCGCGCTATATTTATAGCAAAATAATCTAAGCCTTTTCTATATCTACCAGAATTGATCGAATTATCTTTGTCGATCATCAAAAATCCGTATTTATCGTCAGTCCAACACTTGGAGCATAATTCTTTGAATTGCGCGTAAGTCATGTCAGAATTGACGTGACCATCGTATAAGTGTCTCAAATTGACGTCATCTTGACGAAAAATCACCAACAAATTGACATTGTCTCTGACTAGATGTTTTGGAATTCGAGCATAAGATTGACAGAGATAGAAACAATCAACATCTTTGTGTCTACCCATACAGAAGTAAGCTCTGATATTATCTCGTTTTTCACAGGCTAAATCATCAGAAATTATGACTGAATTTAAAGTGCATTATCAGGGACTACAACAGATTCGTGCTCACCAAAGAAAAAGTATTGTACACCTTCCAAAGGCTCTAGGAGGTCCTTCAAAAACTTGTACTTTGGTTGATTCAAAGACTTGGTAAACGTTTTCGAACCTAAGACCGTTGGGATGCATTATTAGTGCTAGCAGACTATTGGTTTTACCACAATGAGATGGACCGCAAAATACAGCTCGAATGCTATTTGGAAGTAAGTCTCCATGCCTTTTTAATTTCTTCTCATGTTCCACGATAGTATCAAAATTTCCTATCATCAGCTTAACGGATTGTTCTTTAAAATTCATCATGACAGCACGTCGGACGTACGAATGCGTAATCAACTATGAATACCATGCTTATATTACCCAAAGCCTCAGTCTTCATTAAGTCTTTGAAGTGTGATGATCGTATATAGACAACGATGACTTGGAGGCGGTTTTGTCAACAAGCTTCTTAATAGTCTTCCAATCGAACTTCATATACCAGGACACCAATATTGTGGACCCGGTACAAGATTAGCTAAAAGCTTAGCTTAAGGTGATCCAGGAATCAATCTTATTGATAGAGCTTGTGAAGAGCACAACATTGCTTATTCACAGCATCGTAAAAACGTAGAAGCCAGAAACGCTTCTTATGGAATTTCAGCAAGAAAAGCTAATCAAAGAATTTCATCAAAAGACGCTAGCTTTGGAGAAAAAGCAGCTGCATTTGCAATTAAAAACATAATGAAAATAAAGTCTAAATTTGGAATGGGTATGAAGAAGAAGGGTAAGAGGAGGAAGCCTTCTACTACTACTTTCAATACAATAGTAAAGGCTGTAACAAAATCAATTTTTCCTACAAAATGTGCTCGAAAAGCCATTCTGTCAGCTCTAAAAGGTGCACGAAGTGCTGTTAAAAAAGCAGGTGGTAAAGAAAATGTAAAAATTCCACGTACTTTACCATTTCAAGGAAAGTAGGGGGTTTCTTACCATTCCTCATACCAATCTTTGCAGGTTTGAGTGCTGTTGGTGGTATGGCTGGAGGTGCTGCTGGAATCGCTAAAGCAGTAAACGATTCCAAAGCTACTAAACAACAATTGGAAGAAAATAAGAGACATAACATAATGAAATCAAAGAATTCTTTAAAAAAAAGATCCTCAAAGTAAAATTACCTCAAAGAGCACTCACCGATGCTGATATCATCAAGTATGCAAAAATTCTAAAAATCTCAAATTTTCGAGGAGTATTCATGAGGAATGCTATGCCTATTAGCGGACCGCACTATAGAGAATCAGCTATAGTTAATCTCGATGATGCAGATGGACCTGGAACGCACTGGGTAGCATATCGCAAACGAGGAAACGATGTTGTGTATTTCGATAGCTTCGGTGATCTTCAACCTCCTTTGCATTTAATGACATATTTAGGAGTAGACAACATCAAGTACAATCCTGAGAGATATCAAGACTTTGATACTTTTAACTGCAGTCATCTTTGTCTAAGATTCTTGAGTAACACTCTTGATGTATAAAGAGAGAAATGATGAGTATTTGTTCATTATAAGTTCAACAATCATAGTAGATTCATTAACTTTGACTCTGTCAGACACATCGTCTGTACTGGAAGAACAATATTTTCCACCAATTGAATTCTCACCCGACAAGAACTATGTTCTTGGGTTAGTTGCTATCATGACATTCAATTCTATACCTAATATCGACAAGGGTAATAATATATTCCACGTTGGACTGGAAGAAATTGTTTGACCAACTAGTAGTTATGAGATCGAAGATATAGAGAACCACCTCAGTGAAACATTGTGATCAAAAGATATCTCAATCAGTATTAAACCAAACAACAATACACTTCGCAGTGAAATAAAGTGCAATCGCCCGATTGATTTTTAACCAGAACATTCGATAGGACCTTTATTAGGCTTCACAAAACGTGTTCTTCACAAAATGTTCTTCCTGCTGATGTCGTGAATCATTCAGACTTACCTGTAACAATCCTAAAGGTCAACGCTCTTCGAGTCGAGTGCAATGAAGTCTCTGGTGCCTATATGAACGGTCGACGAGTGCACACGATACATGAATTCTTTCCTACAGTTCCACCAGGATATAAGATCATTGAAGTGCCATCACAAGTCATTTACCTTCCAGTCATCGTCAAGAGCATAGATCATTTACAAGTGCGTATAGTCGATCAAGACGGAAATTTAATAAACTTTCGTGGAGAAACTATTACAGTTAGATTACATATTAAATCAGTATACGAAATAGGAGTGGTTCATAACAATAAAAATAACAAAGGGTATATAAGTAAATCAAGATGGCAGTCGAACATCAGTCGTCATCGACAAGTCAAAGTATTAACACGGCAGAACATTCAGTTTTTGAAAAGCCAAGGCTTAAAAATAAGAGCTGCTGGTCGAAAATTACGTGCTTAATTTTTTGCTGTTTTCAAAGAAATGGAGGAAATTCTAGACATAAGGTCAGGAGTAACATTGGATGAGTCAACAGCTCACTGTGAGGAGCACGCGTACCAGCCCTATACTTCGACAAATTTTAATAATAGTGATGAAATTCGCATATCAATTCAACAGCAAGATTTAAATCTTTTGCCTTCGCGGAGTTCTCTGCACATAGTGGGCAAATTAACTCAACAAGATGGCACTGCTGTAGCAAGAACTAACTTAGTCAATAATGGCATATGTCATCTATTCGAGGAAGTTCGCTATGAAATTAATGCTATAGAGATCGATCGCTGTAAGAATGTGGGATTGACCACCGTTATGAAAGGTTGGGTATCACTGAACCCTAGTCAAAGTTTGATTATAAAAAATGCTGGTTGGATTGATATAGCGGAAACTCGAAAGATTATTAATAACGATGGCTATTTTGATATTTTCATACCTCTCAGTATAATTTTAGGCTTTGCCGAAGATTATCGCAAAATCATAGTTAATGTTAAACGTGAACTTATCCTCATGACATTCATGTATGGACAGTTAAAACATCTAATCAGCTGAAGAAGCCTCGTTTTATCATTCTTGGTTTTCAGACAAATCGAAAAGGACAAAAAACTGCCAATGCTAGTCAGTTTGATCACTGCAATTTGAGCAATGTAAAACTATTTCTCAATTCTCAATACTATCCTTACGGAAATATGAATCTTGATATTGTCAATAAGCAGTATGCAATATTACATGATATGTACGCTAATTTCCAAAATGCATACTATGGAGAAGAGACCGAGCCAATGCTGAAAAAATCAGATTATATCCATCACATGCCACTGATAGTCTTTGATTGTTCAAAACAAAATGATTTTCTGAAGAGTGCTCCAGTTGATGTTCGTCTTGAATTCGAGACCAAACAAAACTTTCCAGCTGGAACTTCAGTTTACTGTCTGATCGTACATGATAGAATCATAGAATACAACGCCATTAGCGGTGATGTCAGAAAATTAGTCTAAAGGAGTGGGGATTGTCCGCAAAGGAGTGGGGATAGTAGTATATGAGAAAGCGAAAGCAAGCTGAGATCTCATTCTTTAACAAGATGGAATACGCAGTGGACTTACAAGGTTTTAAAAAGCCAGGTAAAGAGTTTGTTTTAAAAAAGTTGGCTGCTGTCCCTTTCGTTGAGTCGGCTGAACCAACGGTGCATCTTTTCAAATCGTCTTTTCCTTGGAAAAAGTTGAGTACGAAATACAAGCGTGAAAATCTCTGGCTTGAGCTTTGCTATCATGGACTAGCTTGGAATTCTGGAGATTACGACTATACTGAAATAGAGAAAATTCTTCGACAAACTCTGTATAACGCTACACAAGTTTTTGTGATTGGTAAAGTGAACAAAGATTGGCTAGAAAAGTTTTATTTCAAAGTCGTAGATATCAGTAAGCTGGGTATTCCCCATTTTGATCAACGGCTAGCTTCAACCGTCTCTTGTTCACATCATAATTGCACGTATAAAAATACGTGTGCTGTTAACAACGTTAAATCGATACAAAAGTTGTATTTCAGTGATTTCAGTGATTGGGTTATGGACTGGGAAGACACTCGTGCAAATACCGACAGTGAATCAGAACTGTAAAAAAGTTATTAATCAACATGGAGTACTTGGTGGATATGCAAGGCTTCAAACAGTCTGGTAATGACTATATTTTCAAAGAGTTGGCTATAATGCCGCTCAATGATGATACCCAGCCTCTGGTACTCCTTTTCAAGAAGCCATATTCTTGGCGTAAACTTCCGGACGAGTACAAAGAACAAAATACGTGGTTAAAATATTACTATCATGGATTATCATGCAGCCCTGGTACCATTCCCTATACTGACGTAGGCAACATTCTTAGAGAAGCCTTACATGATGCGACCAAAATTTTTGTCGTAGGTAGCATAAAAAAAAAGTGGCTTGAACGCTTCAAATTTAAAGTTTATGACATCACAGAAATGGGTTTTCCACCAGCTGATAAAATAAAGCTTGTGACTGTTTACCCAAATCACAATGATACGTACAAAGCACGTTGTGCTCTGCACAATGTCCGACTTATGAAAAGATACTTTACTAGAAACAAGTGAATTAATTTATGCTATCAAAGAAAATAAAAAAGAAGAGATAATGCTTGATGGATGTATCTCACAGGTAGAGGACGATGGTTGGGGCTCTCACCACTTCCTATAAAAAAGCATACTTATCATGATTCACATTAATTTCGCCATGGGACAGACTCCAAGTCATACTACTCAAAATTCTTCAGAGTTCACTCCTCTTCTCCCTCCTGATAAGAAGGTGAACAATGAGAAAACAACATGGAAAGAATACTATGAACAATGTAAACCACCTAAAGATATGAAATATAAAAAGCTCTAAAATTTTTTAACGAAGTAGATGAGAATGAAAACTGTGCTTAAAAACACTATGCCGATCATAGCTCAATGAGCAGTAGGTACCTAACGGCCCGGTCCTCGCCGCTCGATCAGCTGTTATTATTTCTGGATCAATCAGCTGTTTTTCTAATCGTCCAATATCACTTAAAATAGCTTGAGTAAATTAGAACTCGTCCCCACACTAAACGTCGTTTCTGGCTCAATCAGCTGTTTCATCGTCCGCGCGTAAAACATTGCTTGGGTTAAAAAAAGCTCCCCCACTCTAGGTGTTTCTCGTGTAATACCACGTAAAATATCGCTTGGGTTCCCCCACTCTAACTTGTTTCTGACTCAATTTAATTCTGGCTCAATCAGCTGTTTCATCGTCCGCACGTAAAACATTGCTTGGGTTTCCCCACTCTAGGTCGATCAGCTGTTTCATCGTCTAATACCACGTAAAATATCGCTTAGGTTCCCCCACTCTATGTCGTTTCTGGCTCAGTTCAGTTCTAATTCAAGTGAATTGGAATTGGCCTGAGCCAGAACCAGCATGAGCCAGAACCGGCATAGCTCATCTACTTAGGTTGAAATTTATAGACCCAACTCAAGCAACGGTGTTTCTTGAGTATCAATGTTACTTGAGTAAAATTTATAAATTTTAGCTCACGGCCGTTCTTCAATGTTGTTACACGTTACACGTTACTCGTTACACGTTTTAAAATTTTATTGTCCGATGTCTACTAAAGTTATAATCTATGTCAGAAAAAAACATGCGTATTGAAGCCATAAATCATGATTTCAATAGAGATCAAACAACAAAATTTCAAAACGTGTGACGAGTAACATATAACGTGTAAAATGTAACATCATTGACGAACGGCCGTCAGCTAAAAGTGTTAATATTACTTGAGTAACATTGATACTCGAGTAACACCATTGCGTCAGTTGGATCTATAAATTCCAACCTTATGTAGTATAGATTTTGCGTCACCAACCGTATCACATACTAAGGCTGGAATTCATAGACCTAACTTAAGTAACGGTTGCATCATCTATCTTTTTTTTCATCATGAGGGAGTTAAAGACAGAAAGAAGTGTGAGTAGCAATCATAACTTGAGTTGGGTCTATGAATTCCAGCCTATATGTATTGTGTTGCGTACCGCGATGTCCCCACGGAACTTCCAAAAATTTTTTATTTTTCTCTGACGACTTCATGGTTCATGCTTTGAAACTCGAGTTTACAAACGTTACGTCTGCTTTGTTTACATCAATAATTGTTTATTTCTTATATATTCATATGAACTATAAAAAAATTGTTATAAAACTAATCGATTAATATAAAATATGGGATTTCCAACTACATTGATAAAATATAATAAGTGTTGTAATTCTTATAAATTGAAAAAAAAAGAAAAGTGAAATAAAACAAAAATATAAAATTTTGATTAGTTTCAGACCTCACTTGAAAATGAATGAAAATTTTATATTTTTTATGGAATAGGATCGTTTGCTCGTGCTGAAATCTATTGGGCTACACCCTTACTTTTGTATAACAATATTTAATTTATTAATAATAACGAAATTTTAAATTAGACAAGGACAGAGCTATACGGCCTCCTCTTAAAGATGTTTGCATCTTTTTAAATAAATTATGAATCTTATCTAAATAAATGAATTTTCATTTTCGTATATTTAAAATAACATAAGATTAATAAATATTTGAACAAAATTTTTATAATATGAATAAAAAATTAATTCATGTTTTTAACAAGGTAGAATCTTTAAAAAAAAAAACACCTTCATTAAATGTATTCATTATTAGGCGAGAGGCATTTTTTTTGTTAATAAAAGCTTTTGATCTACAGATTACAGATATAAACTTTTTTTTAGTTTAAATTTCAAAAACATATAGAAAGTGGCAGTTGAATAGGTAAAAATTTTATACGCACTGTGAGTAGTAAAGTAACATTATTTTGATTTATTATTCAGTTTTAAATAGTTTTGTATTCTAATATAATATATTTTTTTAATTTTTATTTTAAATATATAAATACAATCATTATAATTATTATTACTGCTATTATTATTGTTATTATTATGATTAACTAATTGTAAATATCAATTACTATGAATATTTTTTATTATATCATTTAAACTTTTTCTGAATATCTAACTTCCTTTTCATTTCTATATATTTACGTATTTATTTGTGCATATATATATATATATATATATATATATATATATATATATATATATATATATATATATATATATAAATATATAATATCGCCCATTCTCTGTCAAATCAAAGCACGAAAAAATTTTTATCGCAAAAAATTGACAATACGGCTCTTTTCCATATTATGGACCACTCAGAATTTTTGTAGATTTCTTTAGTACATATTTTTAGAGCTACAAAGCTTCATAGTTGGGCTAAAACAATATTTTTGACATTTAAAAAAAAAAATGGCTTAAATTACTCAGTTAAGTTGTGTTTTCGGAATATATCACCATGAAACTTTTGCGTTCAAATATTTTACATTTTGAGGAGAAAATGATTCATAAGTGCTAATGTAACCATTAGCTAAACTAAAGTCATTTAAAACATTAATATACCACTTTTCAAGGTTTCAAACCATGATCCAATGTCCAAAAAATTCATCGAAGTAGGTAATATCTATATAAATATGGCCTACAAATTTCAAAGTAGACATCCTGGACGATCCCTTGAAAAAAATAGAAATGTAATAAAAAATGTGATTTTTAACTAAACTTTTTTAGTTTTGAACTTGAAATTATTTCAAAATAATTTGCGAAATGATAAAAATATAAGTTGTATTGAAATTAGTTAATCTACTTTCTTTTACGAAATCGTTCTCTTACTTTTAAAATTATCAAAAGCTGTATTACTGTGAAGTCAGATGAAAGTGGAAAATAAAGAAATGGATTTTATGTGTCTATTTATTAAATCATCGTACCAATAATAGGTTAAAAAAATTTTACAATTGTTTAAGAAAGTGCATTTCCATGTTTTGAACATACATTTATTGTAATTAAAGTAAAAATAATTTTGAAGATTATTATAGACCCTATTAAAAAAAAACACGTGTTTGTTGCACGTGAAAAAAACACGTGTAAAATACATGTATTTTTTACACGTGTTTTTTACATGTAAAATTTGCGTGTTTTTTCACGCATATTTTTCACGTGTTTTTTTCACGTGCAATAAACACGTGTTTTTTTTTAATAGGGGATGCACTTAGAAGTAATAAATATGTTTTATAGGGATTTCGACTTATTCTAGCTCAAAAAATATGGTATATTGTAATCTTCTAAAAAACTAATAACTAGGATTTTTCTATGTATGAAAGTAACGCTAAAGAATAATGTGTAAATCTCGCAAATTATGGTTGAAAATATTATCGAACGTTTGACGCCGAGTTTACTTGTATACACTAAGAAAAGAAAAATCATTGAATCAACGAAATGATATAATAAAAAAAAAATTTAATTGATTCAAATAATTATTTAATCGATCTGATAAAGAAATTAATTAATACAACAGAATATTTAATTGGAACATAAATAATAAAATATTCAATTGTTGAAAATAATAATTAAATCCATTAATCACTGCTTTCATAGACCCAATATAATTGAATAATAAAAGTAATAAAATAATTTTATAAAACTAAATAAAACAAACATTTCAATTAATTAAAAATTTAATTAATTTAATGCATCCATTTAATTAAAATATAGCAATGAAATTATTTGATTGAAAGACAATGAGATATTTCATAGAATCAATCATATATTCCATAAAAAAACGCATTTATCAAAGCAACTGCATATTGAATTGAAATGATTAGGTATTTCATTGTCAAGTTACATAAATTAATATGAGTCATACAATATTTAATTAAAACAATAAAATATCTTTTTGTTACTATTCAAAATTTATTGAAAGAATAAAACAATAATCTTGACATTATTAAATATTTCATTAATATGATTGAATATATTATTAAACATCAAAGTAATTTAGTAGAAGTATAATTTTATTTAATTGAATTAGTTAAATATATTCTTATGTCAATAACAACTTAATAGAAATAATAGAATAAATATATTTGGTTTAATAAATATTTCATTAAGATAATCAAATATATTATTAAACATGAATGTAATTTAATGGAAGTGTAAATATAATATTTAATTCAATCAATGGAATATATTCTTGTTTCAATAACAACTTGATAGAAATAATAGAATAAATATATGTGTTATAATATATATTTCTTTAAAAAAATCAAATATATTATTGAACATTAAAGTAATTTAATGGAAGTGTCGATATAATATTTAAATAAATCAGTAAAATATATTCTTGTTTAAATTAAAACTTGATAGAAATAATAGAATAAATATATTTGGTTTAATAAATTTTTTATTAAAATAATTAAATACATTATCGAACATTAAAGTAATTTAATGGAAGTGTTAATATAATATTGAATAAAATCAATGAAATATATTTTTGTTTCAATAACAACTTGACAGAAAAAATAGAATAAATTCATTAGTTTTAATAAATATTTCATTAACATGATCAAATATATTATTGAACATTTAAGTAATTTGATGGAAGTGTTAATAAAATATTTCATTGAATCTGTAAAATATATTCTTAATAAAAATAATAACATAAATATATTCGGTTTAATGAATATTTCAATAAGATAATCAAATATATTATTAAACATTAAAGTGATTTTATGGAAGTGTTATTATAATATTTAATTGAATCAATGTAATATATTCTGTTTCAATAACAACTTGATAGAAATAATAGAATAAAAATATGTGTTATAATAAATATTTCTTTAAGATAATCGAATATATTATTAAACATTAAAGTTATTTAATGGAAGTGTTAATATAATATTTAATCAAATAAGTGGAATATATTCTTGTTTCAATAACAACTTGACAGAAATAATAGAATAAATATATTTGTTTTGATAAATATTTCCTTAAGATGATCAAATTTATTATTAAACTTTAAAGTAATTTAATAGAAGTATTAATAAAATATTTAATTCAATCTGTGAAATATATTCTTGTTTCAATGACAAGTCGATAGAAATGATAGAATAAATACATTTGGTTTGATAAATATTTTATTAAGGTAATCAAATATATTTTTCAACATCAAAGTAAATTTATGGAAGTGATAATATAATATCCAATTAAATTAATGAAATATATTCTAGTTTTAACAACTTGATAGAAATAATAGAATAAATATATTTGTTCAAATAAATATTCCATTAAGATAATCAAATATATTATTAAACATGAATGTAATTTAATGGAAGTGTAAATATAATATTTAATTAAATCAATGAAATATATTCTTGTTTCAATAACAACTTGATAGAAATAATAGAATAAATATATTTGTTCTAATAAATATTCCATTAAGATAATCAAATATATTATTAAACATTAAAGTAATTGAATGGAAGTGTTAATATAATATTTAATCGAATAAGTGGAATATATTCTTGTTTTAATAACAACTTGATAGGAAGAATAGAAAAAATATATTTAGTTTAATATATTTCATTAAGATGATCAAATATATTATTAAACAGTAAACTAATTTTATGGAAGTGTTAATATTATATTCAATTATATCAATAAAATATATTTTTGTTTTAATAACAAATTGACAGAAATAATAGAATAAATATATTCGTTTTAATAAATATTTCATTAAGATGATCAAATACATTATTGAACTTTAAAGTAATTTAATGGAAGTATTAATAAAATATTCAATTAAATCTGTGAAATATATTCTTGTTTCAATTAAGACTTGATATAAATAATAGCATAAATATATTTGGTTTAATGAATGTTTCAATAAGATAATCAAATATATTATTGAATATTACAGTAATTTAATGGAAGTGTTAATATAATATTTAATGAAATATATTTTGGTTTCAATAACAACTTGATAGAAATAATAGAATAAATGTATGTGTTATAATATATATTTCCTTAAATAAATCAAATATATTATTGAACATTAAAGTAATTTAATGAAAGTGTTAATATAATATTTAAATAAATCAGTAGAATCTATTGTGGTTTCAATTGAAACTTGATAGAAATAATAGAATAAATATATTTGGTTTTATAAATATTTCTTAAAGATAATTAAATATATTATTGAACAATAAAGTAATTTAATGGAAGTGTTAATATAATATGTAATTAAATTCGTGAAATATATTCTTGTTTCAATAACAAGTTGATAGAAATGATAGATTAAAAATACATTTGGTTTGATAAATATTTTATTAAAATAATCAAATATATTTTTCAACATCAAAGTAATTTAATGGAAGTGATAATATAATATTCAATTAAATTAATGAAATATATTCTAGTTTCAACAACTTGATAGAAATACTAGAATAAATATATTTGTTTAAATAAATATTTCATTAAGATAATCAAATATATTATTTAACATGAATGTAATTTAATGAAAGTGTTAATATAATATTTATTTAAATCAGTAAAATATATTTTTGTTTCAATTAAAACTTGATAGAAATAATAGAATAAATATATTTGGTTTAATAAATATTTCATTAAAATAATCAAATATATTATTGAACATTAAAGTAATTTAATGGGAGTGTTAATATAATATGTAATTGAATCAGTGAAACATATTCTAGTTTCAATAACAAGTTGATAGAAAAAATAGAATAAATACATTTGGTTTAATAAATATTTTATTAAGATAATCAATTATATTTTTAAACATTAAAGTAATTTTATGGGAGTGATAATATAATATTTAATTAAATTAATGAAATATATTCTAGTTTCAACATTTTGATAGAAATAATAGAATAAATATATTTGTTTTAATAAATATTTTATTAAGATAATCAAATATATTATTGAATATTAAAGTAATTTAATGGAAGTGTTAATGTAATATTTAATCAAATCAATGAAATATATTCTGGTTTCAATAACAGCTTGATAGAAATAATAGAATAAATATATTCTGTTTGATTAATATTTCTTTAAAAAAATATAATATCTGATTTTACGTTGCAGTGATTAAATTTAACGAATATCATATTTTCTTGATTCAATGTAACCCTTTTTTATATCCCTCAAAAAATAATTGGAATAATAAAATTTTAAATCAGATCTTTAAAATATTGGCAATTCTTGCGCCATCTAATTCATATTTTATTCAAGATGTGGCTACTACCTTAGTGGCGTTATCCGCAAATGCAGAGACTTGAAATCATTTTGTATAGAAGGCCGACGAAAAGATTACTTATTAATTGTAATTTATGCGAGCGAGTAGGAAAGCGGATACATGCGTATAATGTAGCGATGTTAGAAATAGGAAAATTAGTTGTGTATCAAAACATCTTTTACTATAATTATATCGTAGGAACAAAAATTGTTGTATAAGTTCCAAAAAATGTCTATAAAAATAAAAAAACGTAAATGGTAAGTAAGAGTATCAGTAATATAAAAATGAATCAATTAATAAAATATAAAATTAAACTTTTAGTTTTGAATTATTATCAACTAAATATTTTATTGGGATAATTTAATATTTCATTAATATAAAAAATTATTATATTAATATAATCAAATGTTTAATAAAAAAATCTAATGAAGAACTTACAACAAATATAATTTTGTTTATCTAATTAAATATTTAATTGATCTAATTAAATAAATATTATAATCTGAACATTGAATAAAATTTTTAATAAAAATTAATAAATCTTTAATCAAGTCAGTTGCTTATTTCATTAATAACATCTAACAATTTGTTCAGCTAACGAAATATTTTAACAATTTGATTAATTATTTTATTCATACTATTAATCCCTCTAATAATTAATAAAACATTTCATTGAAATAATCAAATATTGAATTATGGTCATAAAATATAAAATTAATATTATTAAACATATTATGAAATGAACAAAATATTCTATTAATTTAATCACTTATTTTATTAATTCTATCTGATTATTTCAATGTTCAATGAAATGTTTAATTAAATCAATCAAATTTTTAACAATAAACAATGAAATATTTCATAACTATGAATGAAAATGTAATTGAATGAACAAATCATCGCATTGATTCAATGAAAAATTCTTTTGATCTAATATTTTTATTTCAGATTTCAATTGAATATTCAGTTAATTTAATAACTTTTTTTATTACTTCAATACAAAGCTCTAATTCAATCCACTCAAATATTGCATAAAGTCAATTACATTTTCAATTAATATTCATAAAATATTTAATTGCGATATTATGATTAAATTATTTAATTGTTTTAATTAAATTTTCATTGATTCAATAAAATATTTTTCTCTGTGTAACAGTGGTGCACTTGGTTCATATTAATGAAAAACCAAGTTTTCATGTTTTAAGCTTTACTTTGAGAGGTTATACGTCGTTTCTCTTTTTGATCGAGATAACGAACGTACGTTACTCTTGATCGACGAACATACAAAACGTCGTATGATAATAAGTATTTAACATAAGAGGTCGTAACCATTCGCCGCTCAATATAGGGTGGCGCAGCGGTCAGGTGAAAGAAATATATCAAATATTTTTTATACAGTGATTTACAATTTACCAAGACAATAATATACTTATAATGTTGTCGAATGCACTAGACATAGATATGTAGAATAATTATTGATGCTAATCTTGTCTGATAAGTTCAAGATATTGTCATCAAACGAAAAATGCGGCGCATGGTAGAGCCGATGTAAACATATGGGTATTTTTCCTAAGTACGACAGAGAAAGTAATATTAAAGAACGACATATACACATGCTCACGCCAGCTCCACTTCGCACTGCATTTTTCGTTTTATAACAATATCTTGAACTTTTCAAACCAGATTATTATCAATTAATATTCTACATATATACGGCTAGTGCCATTGACAGCATTAGAAGTATAATCACTGCATAAAAAATATTTTATACTTTTCACTCACCTAACTGCAGCGCCACCAAACGGCAAATAGTTCCTGCCTCCTCTTAATGAATTTGATTTTTAATAATTTCCCGAGATCAACTAATTTATGTTTATTTTATCAGCAAAACTTCCACACACGTGACAACAGCTCTGTATTTTATAGTTGAAAGAATGTGTGCTGTGAAGCCGAGACACCTACACTGAAAATAATAGAATCTAGCAGTAAGGGGAAAAATCTATTTGATTCTTAGTTCTTGAATCAAATAGAAATATAGTTGTACTTAATAACTATAATCATCCTGCGAAATCGCAGTAATCTAGGTTCTAGCAGAAAATCCTCTATCTTCAAGAAGAATTCTATTAGAATTTAGAGGATATATGTTTATTAATAAAAACCACAAAGAAATTTTTTACACCAGAATGTATTTATATCATTTAGAATTCGTTACATCAGAATGTATTTTTAATATTTTACATAATTATCATGTTACTGAGAATATGAGTACAGATATAATGTATGGTGTATTTAAATGGTGTTCTTAGATATGATATGTCTTTATTATTTAAAAATATAATAGAAGTAATAGGTATTACATTAGAAACAAATAATTCTAGAATTAACAATTTTAATTACGGTACGCACGAAAATGACAGACCTCGTCCAATAACCGAGGCTCATTTAATTAATAATAGTGTAAATATGTACGCTTCGGAAATGCTTACTTTAATTTTGTATTTACCTTTGTTAATAGGTGATCTTATACCAGAAGATACAGAAAGCTGGAAATGGTTTTTAATAATGAGAGAAATTATAGATATAATTTTCTCGAAACAAATTCATATTGAGCTGCTACCGTATTTGAAATCATTGATAAAAGAATATTTAGATTTAAGATTAGGATTATTTCCAAACGATCCTTTGAAACCAAAACACCATTATTTATTACATTACGTAGATTCATTTATAAAGATAGGACTAATAATTAACTCTTGGTGTATGCGCTTCGAAGCAAAACATAGAGTTTTTATTTCTTACGGTAAATTCTCAAAAAATAATAGTATATTACTCAACAAGCGAGCAAAATAGGTCATTCCCACGAGTCGTTTGTCATTCGAGCGTCGCGAGAGTGACAAAGAAGACGAGTTGGGGACCTATTTTGCCGCGAGTCGAGTATAGAATTTTTTCCAACAAGGTGAACGGAATTCGATTTTTGTTCTCTGCGTTGGGAAAAGTTAATTTACCTTTATATTTATGCAAAAAAATCAATTATCTCTTGCTTATACTTTTTTGGTTAAAAATTCAATAAAAAAAACATTGTTTATGGACCTTTAAAGACGCAATCTTTGAGTTCTTTACCTGAATTTCAAAAGTTCAAATCAATTTTCAATTCTCGAGATAATTATCGTATATCAAATGGTTTGAGAAGAACGGAACCGTATTTAAACCAGGTCTATTTTTATGTTAGGAAAATATTGATATTCTACCTGTTTTCGTAGAAATAATTTATATATTTAAATATGATGAAAATGAAAATATTTATTTAATTTGTAAAAAAATGGCATTCTTTAGGTTTCAATGAGCATGTTCATGTGCATTGGGTAGAAACGGAAAATGAATATGTTACATGCTGCTTTAAAGAATTGTACAGCCAGAAAATAATGCATAAGATTTAATTTGTTGATGGAAAAAATTATATTATGTTTTATATGTAAATATATATTATTAATTATTGTAATTTTAATAATAATATCAATAAATTTCTTAAAAATGATTTATTTTTATACTTGAATCATATGAATAAGAACATGTAAGCTAATGCTTACGTAGTTAGAGAGATATATATGGGTGATTCTATTCTAACGGGTAATCACATGTAATCGTTCAATAAACTATCAATACAAGGTTCAAATATTATTAACCACAAATTCATATACTTTCAGGTTGTAACTTTATGATCCGTTGACTTTTTAATCGCTGATTTCAATGTACCTTTTGTAGGGACCCTTAGAAAATATAAAAAGTAATCTCCCCTGTCTGTAATCATACATAAAATTTTTTTTAAGCGTTGTAGAGATACAGGACAGATGCATTAATACTTCTGAAAGATCAAAAAATATTTTTTTCCACCCATACATACATTTCAGCAGAATGGTTGATAATTCCCCTGGCTCTAAACATTTAACTGTCATAGATGATATGAGCGCATATTCAAATACGTAATAGACGTTTAAGGAAGTAGTAATGTATATCTAAAAAAGTTTGTATAGCAGTGGATGTTGAAGACCGTTTACTCAGTGAAAATTTCATTCAAATTATCAGGTAATCTCCCCTGGCATATAATTCCCTTGCCTTTTTTGAGACGCACTCACAAAATTCTAATTAAATAATCAAATCAACAATTTTATTCATGAATTTCATCCCATGAAGTGTTAAATTATTTGTACACTTAAAATTTATTACATATTATACTGCTTATAATTTTTATATATTCAAAATTGATTATATATATATTTGTGGAGAATTTCCGAGTAAGCACATTCTCAAATCTTTTTGTAAGCAATCACTGTAGTCATATTTACATACTACACTATATACTACGTATATACTACAGATAAATAAAGCGAAATTAAAGGTTACATCGTAGTATTCAGAAAATAAAAATATCAGTTTGTCATTAGCCTTGATGAAGAGTTTGTCGTTGATATCAAAGTAAGTATATATTTATTTTAATTTAAATGAAAGTCTTTGAAAAATCTGAATTGGAAAATCTATAAATTGATAATATATTATTTTAGATTGTATTGGTAATAAAATGGTTTCTACACGTGGACGTGGCGAATTTCCTACTAATCCTTCATCATCAAGTACGCTTAACTCCACTCCCAAACACAAAAATAATGTTATTATATATTTTGAAAAAGCAATCTTTCTCAAGTATGGATATATTTGTTCTTTAACTTTCTTCTAATAATGTTTAAAAATACATATTTTTGCTGTAACTCGTCGTTTTTTATTTTTAAAAATTCATCCATATATGGTAATAGCTAATTCTGAAGTATTTCAGATAGTTTAGAATCTTTGTTCGACATAAATATTATTAGAAAATAGTAAATCAAGTGATGGTAATAAAAAAAGTAATTCCCCTGGAATAAAAGTAATTCCTGTATATCAGTATATTTTTTATCTATCAGTTTTTCTGGGAATAATCTATGAACAGCTCGGCTACTTTGGGATATTGTTCTATTAGATATAACCATAAAAAAACCTGAGTAAAATTTTTAAAATGAACACCTTTATTTTCTATTATTTCAAAATTTGAATTTGACCACTTCGAATAGAATTACCCATACTCAATAATTTCAAATAAAAATAAAATTAAAAAATTTCTGTTGAAAATATATACACTCATACTAGGTGTCGCCACCTATTGAGAATATTTTAGTGGACAGTTGAAGAAAATCAAGTTGCGTCTCGTCGTCGTTCAGTTCAGTTCAAGTCCGTCTGTCAGAGATAAAACTTGTATTTTATTATTATTGGGAATTATGACATCATATATATAGCTAACCAAGATGGCGTTTAGTAATCGGGAAATAACATAGAGCCTTATGTAGCCTCGAAGTATTTTTACTATTTCAAATAGTGTTTCACATCTTTGCTGTACAAAGTTGATGAAAATAAATAAGTATATGAATAACTAATAAATTTGATGAAAGTTTATAATTATGCAAGTTGTATTTAAATTATTATGTACTATGAAATCAAAATTGTGGTTGAGTACGATCAGCTTTCGATGTTATGTTTACACAGACCGCTCACACGAACATAGATTCTCTCTCAATGTGTTACGGTTTCTCACGCGACGATGCTATCTTAACCTCACTTTTTTCATATTTTTCACTTCCCCATCACAAAATATAACATGCGAAGCTTCTAAAATATTTTCATCTTCGGAAATCTTCTTTTCTTATTTATTTTTATCAACTTTGTACAGCAAATATGTTAATTACTATTTAAAATAGTAAAAATGCTTTGAGTCTACATAATGCTCTATGTTATTTCCCGATCACTAAACGCCATATTGGTTAGCTATATATATGGTGTCATATTTCCCAATAGAGAGATCATTTAAATTAATTCATTTTGTATAGATTAAATAAAGACTTTTTATTTAATATAAATTGTGCTCTGTATTTATTAGATAATTTTAACAGGTTATGCGCCCAAAGTGCTTTTAACTGCGTGTTTTATTTAATTAAATTAAGAAAGAGGTTTGTGTGGTTTGGAGCGTGCGTCAGTCTATTTAGTCAATTGTTGTATTGTTCTTTATCCCCTGGTGGAAGCATCAGAAATGGCGAGTCAAGGAACGAAAAGACAGGACAAAGAACAGCAGGGGGAGAAAAAGGGGTTGACTCCAGGTAAGAATTTCTCTTTATTCTCTCTCAATTCTATAAGACAGTAATGGCGTCGCATGCGCGCTTATAGAAAGAAAGAAAAGGACAGAGAATAGATAGCGTCGTGTGCTAGTCTATAGAGAGAGAGAGAGAGAGAGTGAGAGAGAAATAAAATGAGTCGCCATTTTGGGTAAAATGACGCAATGTGTTTAAGTATGACAGATTCATGCGTGCACGAGAAAAATTATTTTTTATGCTTTTGTGTGTGTGTGTGTGTGTATGTATGTATATAGAACGAGAGAAAAGACCATGCACGCACAGAATAAAATTGACAGACTAAATAAAGGACAACATGAAGTGAAGAAGGTTTTCACGTATGTGTATGTGTATATATATATATATGTATGTATAGTGGATGTACGCGCGAGATCTGAACAGATTTATGACGGTATAGACAGAAATTAATGAAAACCGGTTAAAAACTAATATTTGCAAAAAGTGCCGCTTGAATTTGGTTAAATTTCGCTATAATTAAAAATAAATGTAAAAACGGACGCATTTTTATGTTGAAAGACTAAGTATGACTGCTTGAAGGAAGAAAGGCGTTGGCCTGACTTCTGCAAATTGAAAAATAATAATGCACACAAACATGGTGGCCATAGGCCCAAGTCGAGTTGATGAAAAGACGTCGACGCCGTGTACAATAAAAAGATCGTAAAGACGTGCTCGCACAATTAGAAAAAGACAGAAAGACGGTGACTACTAAAAGGCGAGAATAAACTCGCAGGTATATACATATACATATGTACGTATAACATGGTTATAGCATAAAGAAAAGAGACAGTATATAAGTGTGATCGTATATGTATAGGAGTGTACGCGTTGTCGCGATAAAAATGACAGATTAAGAAAGAGACAGAATTAGTGAAGCGAAACGAACTAAATCAAAGCAGACAAAAATAAAGTTTACGTAAATGTATACAAAAGACCGATTAAAAAAAGACAGAAAAGAACGACTTTAAGAAAAATATATTTAAGAATGTTTAATTAATTGAAATTATCATTATACAGAGGAAAGAAGTTTATTGCAACTTCACAAAACATCCTCATGAGAATATGTATATGACAGTTGTTGAAGGCAGCATTGTATTCAAAATTATGACAGATTGAATACAAATTAGATAATGAATAATGACTATTTCAAATTAAAAATTTTATTTTATTAAGCTTGAACGTACGTATATAAAAATATTTTTTTAATAAATATATCCATGGTTTTTAAAAATAATTTAAAAAATAATATTGATCGATCATAGTTACTGCTTTCACATACATAATAATACTTGTGTTCAGTATATTGTGTATGGGAATAATAGCACATATGTATAATTATAAATATAAAAATATACATAAATAACTGGCAAATTTGATTGATTTAACATTGCTTGTATTCGGCATGTTAGATTGATTCTCTTAAATTGTCATAAATATGAATGACCTAATATTGCTTGTGTTCGGCATACTAGGTTGATTCACTTTATTTTTATAGATATATTGAGCTTGAAGGGCTTGTGTTCGGTCTATTAAGCTCATATATATATATATATATATATATATATATATATATATATATATATATATATATATATATAATTAACTCTAACGTAAATTTTCTAGTTTTGCTTGTGTTCGGCAAAATTATATGAATTTTATTTATATTGGTTTACTATTCCTTTATAGTTGACAAGTACGTTATGAGTAAAGAATTTGACCTGGTGATAAGGACAGTCACAGAGATGAAGACAGAGTGAAGACAGATTATATATGCCCTATTGTACGACAGGTGGCCACACTATGACTGATAAGAAAGAGAGAAAAGACAGAATTAACGACAGCAATGAGACTGAGAAGACGGAGGGGCTATATAACGAGACAGAACAGAAAGTAGAATAAAGTGACGGTTTTGAAGACGGCTCTGTGAAAACTGTAGTTAAAGTAGCTGCAGGAGGTCAAATAGCGACAGTTAAGGAAAGACAAAAACAAATCGAAGGTTTGACAGCAAAATTGAATGATGTATTGGAAAAATATGTATACGACGGAAAAACAGATGAAAACAAGAACGAAGACGGAGCTAAAGACAGAAGAGACAGATAAGCATTACAATACGACTGAAACGGCAGAAATAAAGACGGAGACAGAAAACAGAATCAATGAAATGACTGAAGCAAAATTGGCAAACCTATCTGACAAATTGGACAAGGTGATGGATAAACTCAATACAGTTAAGGCAGAAATGGCAAAGAGCAAGAGAGGCGAAGAAAAGAAGAA
Source organism: Anastatus disparis (assembly GCA_017163975.1). Taxonomy (NCBI): domain Eukaryota; kingdom Metazoa; phylum Arthropoda; class Insecta; order Hymenoptera; family Eupelmidae; genus Anastatus; species Anastatus disparis. The sequence goes on from JAFFSR010000390.1 coordinate 1,227,040, forward strand.
TAGAGCAGAAAGAAGATGACGATTTGATGGCTTTGATGGTGAAGGAGAGAAGCGCCATGTGGGTCTTTGGCGGCCAGGCTCTGGATGCGATGAGGGAGGAATTTGAACAGGGGAAGGAGGATGACTACAGGTAATGAGGCAGAAAGGACAGATAAATCCAAAGACAGCAAAACGACATATAAGGTAAACAATGATTTTGAAAATCATACACTTAATGCAGAAGGTTTCGGGAACTCGACAGTCTTGGACGAACACTTAGGACCGTTAAATAAATTAAAAATATCGCGTTTAATACAAATAAAGGTTGATAAAAGATTTATTAAAGAAAACGACAATATTTTAGACATTTTTTAAACAGTTGACAGAAATTATCAAAACCGGACTGACTGGAAAAGACGGACCAGTAAAACGCTATTATAAATTAACGACTCAAATCATATTTGAAAACTTTGGATTATTTTATGTCTGAATTAAGTTCGCTGGACTTATTGTATGTTGTAGATAGTACTATTGTAGCAAATGAAAGTTCGTGATATTTTAATAAATAGAATAGATAAAGACTATCATGCTAGAGTTATGAAAATTAAAGATTTAGTTGAATTGTTGAACAGAATTAAAGAAATTAAAGCGAAATAATTAAATTGAAGCGAGGTAAATGTAACTTCATCTAGTATTAAAAAAATACAACATACAGTATAATCCAGCGAAAGAAAAAGGCAGTTAATTTTATAGACAGATTTGAAGAAATAGTAAGAAGTTATAATAACATGCCAAAAGTTAAGTCGTTGCCTGAAGAAGACGAAAGAGATTTCTTTTATAATACTATCATAAGCAAAGTACATCAAGTAGAAGGAATACGTTTTATGACAGAAAGTGTTATAGTGAAAGGGTTATCTTATGATAAACTAAAATTACTTATTATACAGTTTAAAAGCCATCAAACGACAGCTATGACGGTCAAATCAAGGGCGATACAGAAAGTGCGACAGTTATGGGTACTGTGCCAGCGACTGCCCACGACAGGGAAATAGCATAAAGAAGTGTTACTTTTGTCAGATATTTACCCGTGATCATGTGATCTCAACATGTCCAAAGCGTCAGGGACACTCGATACAGAAAAACAGAAAAAGGTATGAATCAAAATATTATAATAATAAAAGTAAAGAAAGTACAGGTCGGACATCATTCACAAGTAAGATAGCTAATCTAATTAACAATGTTAATTAAATACGAGCAAAATCTGTCAATAAAAGGAGACAGGAAAATTATGTAAAATATAACAGAGGAAAATATAAAAAAATGAGGCAGTTTTAACCAATTAGAATCTAGAAATAAGAAGACTAATGAACCGAGTGCTGACAGTGATGCGACAGAACGTTTGACAAATTCAAAGTTGATTTTCAGGACATTTATTGAACAACTAGACGGAATCCAATGCGCAAATAAAGACTGCAGCGTAAATCTTAAATCTAAGGAAGAAGGAAGCGTGCAAACAAATACGACTGATGGAAAATTTATTATTTTAGACAGAATAATCTGCATGGAAAACTTAAATGAAAATTTTTCATCCTTACCAATATATAATCAGCCATATTGATTGACTGATTTTGAATCAGAAGCGACAGAAAATAATTAAAAACAAAGACAGGTTCTAGTATATGTAACGACAAGTAGAATGAATGAAGAACAGAATATTGAAGAAAATAATCAATTTAATGAAAAGCAAGAAAATCAGACAGTCAAAGAAGAAAAATATTTAGATTGCAGACAGAAATATTTATAAATCGCATGATTTTAAAGTCAGTGAAGAATCTTAATGTGAGATTGAAAATACAAAATTAATACAAACAACTACGCTATGTTGTGGCATTTTCGAATGGGCCATTCATCAGTTGATTATTTAAGAAAATTACAATTAAAATTTCCTAATATCAAAACTTTAAAACAAGCTGTATTTGATGATACGTTGAAAGACTGTGAAGTGTGTATGATTGCAAAGTTTAACAAATTGCCATTTAAGACAGTCAAGCATTGAACAATTGAACCTTTGCAAATAATGAATTTAGACACAATGGGTTTTATGTAAACTATAAGAAAGCAGAGATGTACGATTCAACGAAAAATTAGTCTACAAGGACAGATATGCAACAACTGATATACAAGACTGGAAACAAATTGATGAAAAGATAAAGATACATTGTTTGTGAATTTTGTATTCGAAGACAGAGAAAATGAAACACGAATACAAAAACCGGAGGGAGAGAAATTCAAAAGATCAGTTAGACGACCAAGAAACGAAAATAATAAGACTGATAAAAAGTAACAAGGATTGGTGGGGAGAGAAAAAAAAAAAAAATTAGTAGGAAGACCGACAAAAGTTAAGAAAAATACTGAATATGGAGTGCAAGAATCGGAGGGAGAGAAAACAAAACGACAGATTCAATTACCAATGGAAACACAAACAAGTACAGAAAATAAGATAAATGAAGAAACTTATGTTTTATTAGCAGAAATAAATAATGACCTGAGTACAAACTTGGAAGCCATGAAGTCAAAAGATAAACAAAAACAAAAAAAAAAATGGACCAAAACTATTATTGAAGAATTAGAATGTATGTATAAGAATAATGTATGAAAATTAGAGTTGACAGTTCAATAGTAATGAATGACAGAAAAAGATCAAACATTATACATTCAAGATGGGTGTCTAAAAGAAAGAAGACAGTAAAATAAGATATAAAGCGAGACTAGTAATTCGTAGTTTTAAAGACAGAAATGAGTATGACATGCAAGAAACATATGCACCGGATTCACGATTACATTTAATCAGATCTATACTGGCAATGGCAAACAAATTGGATTTAAAAATATGTCAGATGGACGTGAAGACAGCTTTTGTAAATGGATATTGAAGCAATGAGATATATATGGAAATACCTGAAGGGATGACTGCTTATGAAAGGATCAAACAAAACAAGATGTGTGTATTGGAAAATGCTTTATACGATCTGAAAGTCAGTTTAAAATGTTGGAATGAAAGACTTAAAAAGACAGTAAAGAAATGTGGACTTAGATCATTCAACAATGAGTCTTGTCTATTTACTCAGCAAGAAAAAGACGGATTTCTTATCTTGATTTAGTATGCAGATGACATTCTGCTAGTTTGTAACAAATGTAAAGAAAAAAAAAATTTTTAAATGACAGAAACTGGTAAGACTAAAAGTTCTTTAGGCTCAGAAATAAAATAAGACAGAAAAAAAAAGGATACTGAGCATTAAGCAAGAACAATAAATAAACAAAATGCTAAAGAAGTTTAGTTTGGATCAATCACTCGCCCAACGAACACCTATGGTAATCAATCAGGTAGCCAATAAGAAGAAAAGACAGCGTGAAAAAAAAAGGAGAAATCAATGCAAGCAGGCCAGAAATTGCATATAAGGTAAATACTCTAAGCAGACACCAAATCAACTTTACTGAAAAATGACTGGTAGAAGATTGAAAGAGTATTTGAATAATTAAGAAGAACAAAAGACTTTGAACTTAGATATAAAGGACAGAACGACTGTTTACAAGGATTTTCAGATGCAAGTTTTGACGACTGCAAAAATTCTCTTATGACCAGTAGCTTTGTGATCAAGTTTTTCGAAGACACAACATCTTGAAGAACTCACAGACAGAAATATGTTTCTATAAGCGAATGTGCTCAAGAATTTATATCCTTATATCAAGTTTTAAAAGATTGTTAAAACAAGAATTAACATTGACTGATTATATTTCTGATATGTATTTTAGTTAAGTTATTAACAAACTTTTTTCTCTATATTACAGGAACTAAATGAACGATCAGAGCAGAAACAATAAGAACGAGAGAGATGCTACAACTCTTTTAATTAAAATATGTATGAGTGTGGGAGGGAGTGTTGAAAATATACACACTCATACTAGGTGTCGCCACCTATTGAGAATATTTTAGTAGACAGTTGAAGAGAATCAAGTTGCGTCTCGTCGTCGTTCAGTTCAGTTCAAGTCCGTCTGTTAAAGTCAGAGCTTGTATTTCATTATTGTATAGAGAGATCATTTAATTAAGTTACTCTTGTATTGATTAAATAAATACTTTTCTTTTAATATAAATTGTGCTCTGCTTTTATTAATTATTTAACAAGCATTTTATTTATTTATTGTTCTTGCTTAATGCTCAGTATCCTTTTTTTTGTCTTATTTTATTTCTGAGCCTAAAGAACTTTTAGTCTCGCCAGTTTCTGTCATTCAAAATTTTTTTTTTTTTACATTTGTCTTTACATTGTTATAAACTAGCAGAATGTCATCTGCATACTAAATCAAGATAAGAAATCCGTCTTTTTCTTGCTGAGTAAATAGATAAGGCTTATTGTTGAATGATCTGAATCCATGTTTCTTTACTGTCTCTTTAAATCTTTCATTCCAACATTTCAGACTGACTTTCAAATCGTATAAAGCATTTTTCAATATACACATCTTGTTTTGTTTGATCCTTTCATAAGCAGTCATCCCTTCAGGTATTTCCATATATATCTCACTGTTTCAATATCCATTTTGAAAAGCTGACTTTACGTCCATCTGACATATTTCTAAATCCAGTTTATTTGTCATTGCCAGTATAGATCTGATTAAATGTAATCGTAGAACCGGCGCATAAGTTTCTTGCATATCATACTCATTTCTGTCTTCAAAACTACGAATTACTAGTCTGGCTTTATATCTTATTTTACTGTATTCTTTTTTTTAAATACCCATCTTGAATGTATAAGGTTTGATCTTTTTCTGTCATTCATTATAATTGATCTGTCAACTAATTTTCATACATTATTCTTATATATAAATTGTAATTTTTCATTAATAGTTTTGGTCCTTTTTTTTGACTTCATGGCTTCCAAGTGTGTACTCAGGTCATTACTTATTTCTGCTTATAAAACATGAGTTTCTTTATCTATCTTATTTTCTGTACTTGTTTGTGTTTCCATTGGTAATTCAATCTGTCGTTTTCTTTTTTTTAAATACCCATCTTGAATGTATAAGGTTTGATCTTTTTCTGTCATTCATTATAATTGATCTGTCAACTAATTTTCATACATTATTCTTATATATAAATTGTAATTTTTCATTAATAGTTTTGGTCCTTTTTTTTGACTTCATGGCTTCCAAGTGTGTACTCAGGTCATTATTTATTTCTGCTAATAAAACATGAGTTTCTTTATCTATCTTATTTTCTGTACTTGTTTGTGTTTCCATTGGTAATTCAATCTGTCGTTTTGTTTTCTCTCCCTCCAATCCTTGTTACTTTTTATCAGTCTTATGATTTTCGTTTCTTGGCTGTCCAACTGGTCGTTTGACTTTCTCTCCCTCCGGTTTTTGTATTCGTGTTTCATTTTCTCTGTCTTCTGATAAAAATTCACAAACCATGTATCTTTATCTTTTCATCAATTGGTTTCCAGTCTTGTATATCAGTTGTTGCATATCTGTTCTTGTAGATTAATTTTTCATTAAATCGTACATCTCTGCTTTCTTATAGTTCACATAAAACTCATTGTGTCTGAATTCATTATTTGCAAAGGTTCAATTATTCTATGCTTGAATGTCTTAAATGGCAATTTGTTAATTTTGCAATCATATACACTTCACAGTCTTTCAACGTATCATCAAATACAGCCTGTTTTAAAGTTTTGATATTAGGAAATTTTAATTATAATTTTCTCAAATAATCAACAAATGCATGGCCCATTCGAAAATGCCACAACATAGCGTAGTTGTTTGTATTTATTTTCTCCGTCACTTTTGTATTTTCAATCTCACATTGAGATTCTTCACTGACTTCAATCTCATGTAATTTATAAATATTTCTGTCTGCAATCTAAATATTTTTCTTCTTTAACTGCCTGATTTTCTTCCTTTTCATTAAATTGATTATTTTCTTCAATATTCTGTTCTTCATTCATTTTATTTGTCGTTACATATACTAGAACCTGTCTTTGTTTTAAATTATTTTCTGTTGCTTCTTATTCAAATTTAATCAACCAATATGGCTGCTTATATATTGGTAAGTATGAAAAATTTTCATTTAAGTTTTCCATGCAGATTACTTTGTCTAAAATAATAAATTTTCCATCAGTCGTATTTGTTTGCACGCTTCCTTCTCCCATAGATTTAAGATTTGCGCTGCAGTCTTCATTTGCGCATTGGACTCTGTCCAGTTGTTTAATAAATGTCTTGAAATCAACTTTGAATTTGTCGAACGTTCTGTCGCACCACTGTCAGCACTCGGTTCATTAGTCTTTTTGTTTCTATATTCTGATTGGTTAAAACTGCCTCCTTTTCGATATTTTCCACTGTTGTATTTTACATAATTTTCTTGTCTCCTTTTATTGACAGATTTTACTCGTTTTTGATTGACATAATTAATTAGATTAGCCATCTTACTCGTGAATGCTGTCCGACCTGTACTTTCTTTACTTTTATTATTATAATATTTTGATTCGAACCTTTTTCTGTCTTTCTGTCTCGAGTGTCCCTGACGCCTTGGGCATGTTGAGATCACATGATCACGGGTAAATCTCTGACAAAAGTAGCACTTCTTTATGCTATTTCCCTGTTGTGGGCAGTCGCTCGCACAGTACCCATAACTGTCGCATTCAAAGCATCGCATTTCCTGTATCGCCCTTGATTTGACCGTCATAGCAGTCGTTTGATGGCTTTCAACCTGTATAATAAGTAACTTTATTTTATCATAAGATAACCCTTTCACTGTAACACTTTCTGTCATAAAACTTATTCCTTCTACTTGATGTACTTTGCTTATGATAGTATTATAAAAGAAATCTCTTTCGTCTTCTTCAGCCAACGATGTAACTTTTGGCATGTTATTATAACCTCTTACTGTTTCTTCAAATCTGTCTATAAAATTAACTGCCTTTTCTTTCGCTGAATCATACTGTATGTTGTATTTTTTTTTTTTTTTTTTTTATACTAGATGGAGTTACATTTACCTCGCTTCATTTAACTACTTTAATTCTGTTCAACAATCCAACTGGAACTTCACTTTTTATAACTCTAGCATGATAGTCTTTATCTATTCTATTTATTAAAATATCACGAACTTTCATTTGCTACAATAGTACTATCTACAACATACAATAAGTCCAGCGAACTTAATTCAGACATAAAATAATCCAAAGTTTTTAAATGCAATTTGAGTCGTTAAAATTATTATAGCGTTTTACTGGTCCGTCTTTTCCAGTCAGTCCAGTTTTGATAATTTTTGTCAACTGTTTAAAAACATCTAAAATACTGTCGTTTTCTTAATTAAGTCTTTTATCAACCATTATTTGTATTAAACGCGATATTTTCAGTTTATTTACCGGTCCTAAGTGTTCGTCCAAGACTGTCGAGTTCCCGAAACCTTCTGCATTAATTGTATAATTTTCGAAATCATTGTTTACCTTAAATGTCGTTTCGCTGTCTTTGGATTTATCTGTCCTTTCTGCCTCGTTACCTGTAGTCATCCTCCCTCATCGCATCCAGAGCCTGGCCGCCAAAGACCCGCATGGTGCTTCCCTCCTTCACCATCAAAGCAAACAAATCATCATTTCTTTTTTCTGCTCTATTTTTCTTTTCTTTTCTTCGCCTCTCTTGCTCTTTGCCATTTCTGCCTTAACTGTACTGAGTTTATCCATTATCTTGTCCAATTTGTCAGATAGGTCTGCCAATTTTACTTCAGTCATTTCATTCATTCTGTTTTCTGTCTCTGTCTTTATTTCTGTCGTTTCAGTCGTATTGTAATGCCCATATGTCTCTTTTCTGTCTTTAGCTCCGTCTTCGTTCTTATTTTCATGTTTTTTTTTCTTCGACTCTTTTGCTTATCTGTCGCTATTTGACCTCCTGCAGTTACTTCAACTACAGTTTTCACAGAGTCGTCTTCAAAACCGTCACTTTATTCTACTTTCTGTTCTGTCTCGTTTTCTTCCTCCGTCTTCTCAGTCTCATTGCTGTCGTCAACTCAGTCTTTTCTTTTTTTCTTATCAGTCATAGTGTGGCCACCTGTCGTACAATAGGGCATATATAATCTGCCTTTACTCTGTCTTCATCTCTGTGACTGTCCTTATCACCGGGTCAAATTCTTCACTCGTAACGTATGTGTCAACTATAAAGGAATAGTAAACCAATATAAATAAAATTCATATAATTTTGCCGAACACAAGCAAAACTAGATAATTAACGTTAAAGTTAATTATACATATATTGTGAGCTTAATAGACCGAACACAAGCCTTTCAAGCTCAATATATCTATCAAAATAAAAAGAATCAACCTAGTATGCCGAACACAAGTAATATTAGGTAATCCATATTTATAACAATTGAAGAGAATCAATCTAACATGCCGAACACAAGCAGTGTTAAATTAATCAAATTCCCCAGTTATTTATGTATATTTTTATATTTATAATTATACAAATGTGCTATTATTCCTATACACAATATACTGAACACAAGTATTATTATGTATGTGAAAGCAGCAACTATAATCGATCAATATTATTTTTAAAAACCATGGATATATTTATTAAAAAAATATTTTTATATACGTACGTTCAAGCTATATAAAATAAAATTTTTAATTTGAAATAGTCATTATTCATTATCTAATTTGTATTCAATCTGTCATAATTTTAAATACAATGCTGCCTTCAACAACTGTCATATACATATTCTCATGAGGATGTTTTGTGAAGTTGCAATAAACTTCTTTCCTCTGTATAATGATAATTTCAATTAATTAAACATTCTTAAATATATTTTTCTTAAAGTCGTTCTTTTCTGTCTTTTTTTAATCGGTCTTTTGTATACATTTACGTAAACTTTATTTTTGTCCGCTTTGATTTAGTTCGTTTCGCTTCACTAATTCTGTCTCTTTCTTAATCTGTCATTTTTATCGCGACGACGCGCACATTCCTATACATATACGATCACACTTATATGCTGTCTCTTTTCTTTATGCTATAACCATGTTATACGTACATATGTACATGTATATACCTGCGAGTTTATTCTCGCCTTTTAGCAGTCACCGTCTTTCTGTCTTTTTCTAATTGCGCGCGCACGTCTTCACGGTCTTTTTATTGTACACGGCGTCGACATCTTTTCATCAACTCGACTTGGGCCTATGGCCGCTATGTTTGTGTGCATTATTATCTTTCAGTTTGAAGAAGTTAGGCCAACGCCTCTCTTCCTTCAAGCAATCATACTTAGTATTTCAACATAAAAACGCGTCCGTTTTTACATTCATTTTTAATTATAGCGAAATTTAACCAAATTCAAGCGGCACTTTTTGCAAATATTAGTTTTTAACCGGTTTTCATTAATTTCTGTCTATACCGTCATAAATCTGTTCAGATCTCGCGCGTACATCCACTATACATACATATATATATATATACACATACACATATATATATATACGTATATACATACATATACATCTGCCTTAAACATGGATACGCGGCATACACAAACTCATATTTACACACACACATACATGTCAGCCATTTTCATTTTAATAATTTTATTAACAGTCATTCATACACATATATATATTTCAGTCTGTACTATCATAAATTTATTCAGACTCTATGCGCGCATTTCTTTTATATATATACACGTACACACACGTATTTAATCAACAAAAATTTTCTTTTATTTATTGCCGTCGTTCATCATTTTTTTTTTAATTTTATTAATAATCATAATTATTTCGTGCGTGCACGGTCCTCTTCCTTCTATGTATATACATATACATACACATATACATATATATGCATGTATACAACATAAGAAGATCGCACAAACACGCACGAACCTGTCGCTTTCCGGCTTTACCTCGCGTCATAGCACCCAACATGGCGACTCGTTTTATTTCTCTCTCACTCTCTCTCACTATAGACTAGCGCACGACGCTAGCTATCTCTGTCTTTAGCTTTCTTTTTACTAACGCGCATACGACGCCATTACTGCCGTATAGCATTGAGAGAGAACCAAAAAAACAAAACTCTTACCCGGAGTCAACTCCTTTCTTTCCCCCTGTTGTCCTTCGACCTGTCTTTTCGTTCCTTGACTCGTCATCTCTGTCGCTTTCACCAGGGGATAAAGAACAATACAACAATTCACTAAACAGACTGACGCACGCTCCAAACTACACAAATCCCTTTCTTAATTTTATTAAATAAAACGCGCAGTTAAAAGCACTCTGGGCCCATAACCTGTTAAATAATTAATAAAAGCAGAGCACAATTTATATTAAAAGAAAAGTATTTATTTAATCAATACAAGAGTAACTTAATTAAATGATCTCTCTATACAATAATGAAATACAAGCTCTGACTTTAACAGACGGACTTGAACTGAACTGAACGACGACGAGACGCAACTTGATTCTCTTCAACTGTCTACTAAAATATTCTCAATAGGTGGCGACACCTAGTATGAGTGTGTATATTTTCAACAATGCTAAAGAAGTTTAATTTGGATCAATCACCCACCCAACGAACACCTATGTTAATCAATCAGGTAGCCAATATGAAGAGAAGACAGCGTGAAGAAAAGGAGAAACCAATGCAAGTAAGCCAGAAATTGCATATGAGGTAAATACTCTAGGCAGACACCAAATCAACTTTACTGAAAATGATTGGTAGAAGATTAGAGCCGCGGTGGCTCAGAGGCTAGAGCATCCGACTCTCACGCAGAGGGCCGGGGTTCGAATCCCGGTGAGGTCGGGATTTTCTCTCCATTTTTTAATATAAATATTGAAAGTGGAGGGTGTCCCGAGCTCACTGACACCGCGGTGGACCACCTTTCAGAGACTTTTTTCGGTTTTAACAAAAACCGACAAAAGTCACTCGAGGGCTGGTAAGGCAGAACGAGACTGCTCCACTATTATAGTTGAGCCAGACCGTTCTGCCGGGTAGGTGTTGAGCTCCCGATGCGCTAAAAAGGATGGGTTGAGCGATGCTCCCCGCCTAAGTAGGCCTCCACGATCGAGCACCACCTACCGAAGTTAGGGAAAATTGAGGTATGGTTTCGAACGCGAAAACGCCGGAACACAAAGCTGGTCGAGGTGTCACTTACTAGGCCAAATAGGCTGTAGGTGGATAAACTCCAAAGATAGATAGATTGGTAGAAGGTTGAAAGAGTATTTGAATAATTAAGAGGAACAAAAGACTTTGAACTTAGATATGAAGGACAGAACGACTGTTTACAAGGATTTTCAGATGCAAGTTTTGACGACTGCAAAGATTTTCTTACGACCAGTAGCTATGTGATCAGGTTTTTCGAAAACACAATATCCTGAAGAACTCACAGACAAAAATATGTTTCTATAAGCGAATGTGCTCAAGAATTGATATATTTATATCAAATTTTAAAAGATTGTTAAAACAAGAATTAGGACCAATTCTATTATGGTGTGATAACAAGGCAGCAGAAGCAAGCGTTAAGACTGGAGGCCTTAACAAATTAAGACACATGACCAAAATAAAAGAACATTATGTAAAGGAATGTGTAACTAGAGGTTTAATAAATGTTAGTTGGATTTCCTATAAAAATCAGATAGCTGATCTATTCACAAAACCTTTGTCATTTGAATTACATGAACGACTGACCAAACAAATATTTAACGACTGATAACATTGACTGATTATATTTCTGATGTGTATTTTAGTTAAGTTATTAACAAACTTTTTCTCTATATAACAGGAACTAAATGAATGATCAGAACAGAAACAATAAGAACGAGAGAGATGCTACAACTCTTTTAATTAAAATATGTATGAATGTGGGAGGGAGTGTTGAAAATATACACACTCATACTAGATGTCGCCACCTATTGAGAATATTTTAATTGACAGTTGAAGAGAATCAAGTTGCGTCTCGTCGTCGTTCAGTTTAGTTCAAGTCCGTCTGTCAGATATAAAACTTGTATTTCATTATTATAGAGAGATCATTGAAATTAATTCATTTTGTATAGATTAAATAAAGACTTTTTATTTAATATAAATTGTGCTCTGTATTTAATAGATAATTTTAACAATTTGAAATGGAATTTTTAGATTATTATTTATATAAAATATACTAATTTTCCTTTTGGTAGATGCAGATCTAATTTTTTTTAAAATTTAGTTGCTTCAAAAATATTTTTGCTGGGTGGTAGAAGAATATCTATTAGAAGGAAGTCGATATCATTGAAGCAGATTTTTCTCTTGAGTCAAGCGAAATTCTACTATGGCTGAAGGCGACTACGGAGGTTAGGCTAAATTTTCATTTTGCTGTTTACAAATTACGCTTTAAATTCGTAATTTTCGGATTTGTAAGTTTTCCACCATTCTGTGGGTATCAAAAAATGATGTAAAATTAAAAAATCCAAAAAATTTCATGTATTGAAAGTATGATTTGTAAACTAAAAAATAAAATCTAACCTGAATTCCGAAGTCGCCTTAAAACAAAACGAAAATCTTCTACCACTAAGCGGATTCTCATTGGTTCTAGATTCTATTTTTTTTCAGAGTATGAGTTCAATATATTTTATGTATAATTAAGCTCGGTCTCTCATTTTTGGCTTCTCATTTTTGAACCTTCATTTAACTAAAATTTAGCTGAAATTCAGCTAAAATTTAGTTAAAATCAGCTAAAAGTCAGCTGAAATTCAGATAAATTAAGCTGTAATTTAGCTAAAAGCTAGCTATATTATAAATATAAAATTTATTGAAACCCGATACATAAAATATCAGATTAGGAATAGCTAATAAGTAATTCATTTTAGCTTAACGTAAGCTTAAAATAAACTTAAAAATGGAAAAATTTAGTCAAATCTAAGCTTGAAAATAAATGAATGGAAATTGTAAAAATAGATTAAAAAATACAGCTACATTGAAGGTATCAAAAAGATCAATAATTGATGAATATAAGTAAATTTTTGCTAAAAATAGCTCAAACATTTGTTAAAATTGAATTGAAATTTCTTGAAAATTTTTTATTACATACTTCACATAAAAATTTATTTCTATAAATATGTTCATCAAGAGGCGCGCGTCGCGCCTCGAAGGCATGTATGGGTCTCATGAACTCGCAACCTGAGAGGCCGTAACGCGCGCTCTATATAATCTTTGAATTTTCAAAAATCTAACCTTTACATCTAAATAAATATAATTTTTTCGTTTATTTTATACTATTTTTCTTGTCTTTTTGATAAATTCTTAATTAACTATGCTTAAATTTACATTTTATCACATTGATAAATGTATATAGTATTTATGAAATAGTTTTGTAGTAAGTCATCATTCGGATTTGAACTTTTCTTCATCTTTTTTGACTTCGACGTTTTCACCCAAACTTCCGGCTATTCGAAAGTCAATAGATATATTCGTTTCATGAAAAAGAAAGAGAGAGAGAGAGAGAGGCTAAAAAGTTACTTCTGCTATCATTTTAATTTTAATTTTAAATAACCTATAATTTTTTCTATTGATTATTTCTGGGTAGTTGATGAAAACAAATTATACATATTTCAGCACTTATATATTGCTTTGAGATAAATGAAACGATGAGAAAAAAAGAAATTTTCCTATTTTTAAAAGATTTCATAATTTTCATAGATATATATATATCCTTATGTGAAAGTAGTAATGAATAATGTCAAGCAAAAAATTATTTAAAAGAGATATTGATGAAGAGGTAAATAATAAATAGTTCATTTATGTGAATGTTATTACAATGTTAGTTGTTTGAATTAAAATTTACATCAACATCTAATTTTAATTAAGTTGCTCCAGAAATAAATGTGAATAAATTAAAATTATTATATGCTTATGCTCTTTGGTATATAGTTAACAAGATCCTGATAGACAAAATAATTTACAAATTTGTAATCAAAAGTTAAGGTTTATTGAGTGACTCGCTACTGTTAAACAATTTTGGATATTTTATAAGGAAAATATTATGAAGAAAAAATTAAATTCGTACCAAATATCGATGCGAATAGAGCAAAGGAAATAAAAAGAATTTTTTGAAATTTTAATTAGTGTTGAATAATAAAAAGATTTTATTTATATATAATCTTATTTCGTGTAATCTTAAAATAGTGATAAAACTCAAGCAAAAAATAATCAAAAGACTGATGAAAATGAAGTGATAAATAAATAATAGATAATCTATGTATATGTAAATATTATTTCAATGTTATTTGTTTATAAAAATTGACATTAGTATCTAATTTGATATAGATTATAAGGATTATTTAGAATCCTGGCAAACAAAATAATATAAAAGTTTAAATCAAAGTTTTGAGTTGAAGTTCGTAGAAAGCAAATTTCTGAATTTCAAAATATTTTAAAATATATATTTATCCATAACTTCATTACTTAAAATCTATAGTTTATTATATTAAAAGTATTGTTTATAGTTCGAAAAAAGTTTAAATCATATTACTTCTTTAGGAACTAAGAACATAATTATAATATGACATTATGCGTATAAGTACAATGTACTCAAAAGAAAAATCCATTCTTCGTAAAAAGGATTATTTATTATAGCTTCGAAAAGTAATTTTGCATAAATATACAAAAATCTCTGATGGAATACATAAAATCATATAGACATTTTGTAAATAAAGCTACAAATAATAGAATATAAAAATAAATTATAAATCTTTTCTTGTTGCACAATCCTTTTGAGGTATTATGCCTGAGTTAAAGTCTAAAAAAAATTTAATTTAAACGTAATGATAAATATTTTTTCTTATAATATTAATTGATAAAACTTTTTTGTATCATAAATATATAATAAATATAAGATCTTAATCCATGAATCATTTCAAAAGACCTCATCCGGTGATTAAAATAGTTTTCTTTTGTCGATGACTTGATTTAGTTTATTTTTGTAGTTGTCGCATAACTTCTCAGCCAATTTTGAACAACACTTCAAAATTTCCATGGATTATTAATTTATATATCTTCACAAGTTTATCATTTCAGTTTAAAAAAAAAAATGAATTAATAGAGTTTGGTTTGGAAAAAGTTGAAAATATTATAAAAATATGAATTTTTTTGGATTTTATGTAAGTAATTTGGTTCAACATTCACTTGAGCTTGTCTTATCAAAATTCCAGCTCAATAAACTTGTGAAGATATATAAACTGAAGATCTCTAAAGTTAATTTGTTCAAAATTGGCTGAGAAATCCTGTGGCAACTACAAAAATTAAAAAAATCAAGTCATTGATAGGAGAAAAGGATTTCAACCATCAAGTGAGCTCTTTTGAAATTATTCATGAATCAATGTCTTATATTTAATATATATTTAAGATAAAAAAAGTTTCATCAATTAATATTATAAGAAGAAAAAATTATTACTACATTTGAATTTGATTTTTTTTTTAGACTTCAACTCAGGCCTAATAACATGGATGTTATTTTAGCCAAATATGATAAGAGATAAAATAAATAAATCAAGTGAATAATTTATGTGTTATAATTTTTATTTAGTAAAATAAATGTGGATTATTTTATAACAATATTTATTCATTTAAAAAACATGTTTAATAAATTTTTCCTAAAACATGAATTTTTATAAAATAATTAGATAGGTTTTATGAAAAGCACAAATGATCAAATTTATAATATTATTGTTTCTAATTGAATTGTAATTGATTGTTTAAGAAATATTAAACTTCAATTGTGAATTTACCTATGTTGTTACAATATATGAAACTCATCCCTATTGAAAAAATCTACCTAGATTTCCACGTGGATTACCCATGTGGAAATACACGTGGGTCTTACATGGATTCCATGTGGATTACCATAGGAATCCACGCGGATTGCCCACGTGGATTTCCACGTAAAAAATCCATGTGGATTTTATGAAAGCCATGTTGATTTTATAAAGGCTTCGTGGACTGTTAAGGAATCCATATGGATTATATGAAATCTATGTAGACTTTCAAGGAACCCGAATGGATTTTATAAAATCTATGTTAATTTCATGTTCTTCTCGTAGATTTAAAAAAAATCCATATGGGTTTTGTGAAATCCATGTGGATATTTAGAAATCCATGTAGATCTTTGGAAATTCATGTGGATATTTGGAAATCTATGTGGATTTTTAGGTAATCTACGTAGATTTTTTACTTGGATATCCACGTGGATTTAAATGAATATTTATGTGGAAATTCACATGGATATTTTGAATAGAAAATAACTCAATATTTATGTCGCATTCGAAGTAAAAACCAAAAACGAGGTAAACCTCGTAGTTTCAGCTCTTTGAAGATCAAAGAGCTTCTACGAACTAACTAAGAGTATTCTGGCCTTATCTATCTGCGTTTTTGAAATTTGAACCCGGGGTCACAAAACTTAGAAAAACGCCACCTATAGATTTAAAATAGAATCGACGTAATCAATCATCAATTCTACAGTAATTCACAAGGTGGCGTTTCTCTAAGTTTTGTGATCCATCATATGAATTTCGAAGCCACAGATATATAAGACCAGAATACTCTCAGTTGAATCATAGAAGCTCTCTGATCTTCAAAGAACTGAAATTACAAGGTTTGGCTTTTACTTTGAATGCGAAATAACTATCGAGTTATTTCCTATTTTAAACGTCTATGTGGATTTCCATTTGGATTTTCATTTAAATCCACGTGGATATCCAAGTAGAAAACCTACAAATCCACATTGATTTCACAAAATTCATATGGATTTCTTAGAAAACCACGAGGGGTACATAAAATTATCACAGATCTTATAAAATTCATGTGGGTTCCTTGAAAATCCACATAGATTTCATTAAATCCATATGGATTCTTCAACAGTCCAAGAGGGCTTTATAAAATCAACATGGCTTTCATAAAATCCACATGGATTTTTTACGTGGGAATCCACGTGGGTAATCTGCGTGGATTCCTATGCTAATCCACATGGAATCCATGTAAGACCCACGTGGATTTCCACATGGGTAATCCACGTGGAATGCCAGGTGGATTTTTTTCAACAGGGCAGGAAAAGTTGTAAAATCTTTCCGAAAAATACCTTTAAAAAGGTAAAAGTCTAGGCATCCATGAATCTCATATCTGAGATTATAAATGTCTCTTTTTTTCACATTTTTATAATAAATTTATAATAAATGGCCACATTTATTATTATCTCTATGTCAATAACTCATTGTTAAAAAAATATTTAACCTGAATTTTTAATTTACTTTTATTGATACAAAAATTTAAACCCAGGATAAGTCGTGAAATCTTCCCCTAAAAAAACCTTTGAAAAGGTAAAAGTTTAGGCATATATAAGTCTCATATCTGAGATTATAAATAACTCTTTCTTTTACATTTTTATAATAAATTTATAACAAATAGCCACATTTATTATTGTTCCTATGTAAATAATAACTCATTGTTTAAAAAATATTTAACTTGCATCTTGAATTTACTTATATTAATACAAAAATTTAAACCCAGGAAAAGTCGTAAAATCTTACCCAAAAAAAACCTTTGAAAAGGTAAAAGTCTAGGCATTTATAAGTCTCATATCTGAGATTATAAATTACTCTTTTTTTCACATTTTTTAATGTAAAAAGCATTTTTAATAAATTTTCTCTAAAATAGAAATTAATATAAAATAATTGAATGAATTTTATAAGTGAAATGGCTACATTTATTATTGTCTCTATGTAAATAATAACTCATTTTAAATAAATTTTTTCTTTTACACTAAATTACAACTTCTTCCTTTAATTGTTCTTCGATTACTTTTTTCTTTAATCTTAAAATTATATGTATAAGTTCCAAACTTACAGCTATGCAAATAGTGCAATCATTAGAAGTTGGTAATGTATTTTATGATAATTAAAGGAATCACATTATTTTGAAAAGAAACAAGAAATATTTCATTTTACTTTTTATCATCTCATTCTTTTTTAGTTTTCTAATTCTTTTAAATATTCTACTTTATGCAATAAAAATGTCTTCAAACATTCTACTTCTTACGATTATAAAAGAAAATGTAATAGTTCTTTAATTAATCTATTTCATTCATTTTTAATACTTGCCGCCCCCGCTTTAACGTACAATAATGGTGAATTATTTTCTTCCCTACTCAAATTAACTATAAACGTTCTCAATCTGATTAACTTCAATGATCATCAATGGCAATTAAAATATATTTATCTATGAATACAATCTTTTTGCAAAATAACATTAATAAAATATCTATATTCTTTCATATATATAATAAATACATAAGATAAAAGTGTATTTACGTTCTTCTAACTTATAAACCTTAATTTCCTTGAGTTTTTTTAGCTTTCAGAATATAAAATACATTTTACATACAAATTAAGACAAAATTAAATGATTTGAAACTAAGAAAATGTAAACTTATAAATGGTTTTAATAAATTACATAACTTTACAGTTTTAATTATTCTACTGAATTTATACGTCAACTAGTCCCTGTTGAAAAAACAACATGGTTTTACCACATGGTGAAATCACATAGTTTTACCACATACTTTAACCATGTGGTAAAACCATGTGGAAAACCATGCGGTTTAACTATGTGGTCATTAATGAAAAAGTACTTTTGTCTCGCAAATTCAGAGGAAAAGAGTTCTTTACTTCCACCACATTTAATTTCTCTAAAAATAAGCGGGCGAAAAGTACTTTACTCTTGTAAATCAAATTTCTCTTAAATTAAGCTAGAGAAAAGTATTTTTCTCTTGCAAATTCCAAGGGCGAAAAATTCTTTACTTTCGCCAAATTTAATTTCTCTAAAAATAAGGGGGCGAAAAGTACTTTACTCCCGCAAGTCGAATTTCTCTTAACTGAAGGGGAAGCTGTGTACTTTTCTCCCGCTAATTCAGAAGGCGAAAAGTTCTTTACTCCCGCGAAATTTAATTTCTTTAAAAATAAGCGAGCGCAAAGTACTTTTCTCTTACAAATTAGACGGGAGAAAAGTACTTTTCTCTCACTAATTCAGAAGGTAAAAAGTTCTTTACTCCTGCAAAATATAATTTCTTTAAAAATAAGCAGGCGAAAAGTACTTTTCTCTTGCAAGTGAAATTTTTTTCATATGAAGGGGGAGCTGCATACTTTTCTCCCGCTAATTAAGAGGGCAAAAAGTTCTTGACTTGCGCCAAATTTAATTTCTTTAAAAATAAGCGAGCGCAAAGTACTTTTTTCTTGCAAAATAAATTTCTCTTAAATTAAGCTAGAGAAAAGTATTTTTCTCTTGCAAATTCCAAGGGCGAAAAATTCTTTACTTTCGCCAAATTTAATTTCTCTAAAAATGAGGGGGCGAAAAGTACTTTACTCCCGCAAGTCGAATTTCTCTCAACTGAAGGGGAAGCTGTGTACTTTTCTCCCGCTAATTCAGAAGGCGAAAAGTTCTTTACTCCCGCGAAATTTAATTTCTTTAAAAATAAGCGAGCGCAAAGTACTTTTCTCTTACAAATTAGACGGGAGAAAAGTACTTTTCTCTCACTAATTCAGAAGGTAAAAAGTTCTTTACTCCTGCAAAATATAATTTCTTTAAAAATAAGCAGGCGAAAAGTACTTTTCTCTTGCAAGTGAAATTTTTTTCATATGAAGGGGGAGCTGCATACTTTTCTCCCGCTAATTAAGAGGGCAAAAAGTTCTTGACTTGCGCCAAATTTAATTTCTTTAAAAATAAGCGAGCGCAAAGTACTTTTTTCTTGCAAAATAAATTTCCCTTAAATTCAGCTAGATAAAAGTATTTTTCTCTTAAAAATTCAGAAGGCGAAAAGTTCTTCACTTTCGCCAAATTCAATTTCTTTAAGAATAAGCGAACGCAAAGTACTTTTCTCTTACAAATTAGACGAAAGAAAAGTACTTTTCTCTCCCTAATTCAGAAGGTAAAAAGTTCTTTACTCCCGCAAAATATAATTTCTTTAAAAATAAGCAGGCGAAAAATACTTTTCTCTTGCAAGTCAAATTTTTCTTATATGAAGGGGGAGCTGCGTACTTTTCTCCCGCTAATGAAGAGGGCAAAAAGTCCTTGACTTGCGCCAAATTTAATTTCTTTAATAATAAGCAAGCGCAAAGTACTTTTCTCCTACAAATTAGACGGGAGAAAAGTATTTTGCTCTTTCAAATCTAATTGCTCTTAAATTAAGCCAGAGAAAAGTATTTTTCTTTTGCAAATTAAGAAAGCGAAAAGTTCTTTACATTCGCCAATTTTAATTTCTATAAAAATAAGGGATGAAAAGTTCTTCACTCCCGAAATTTAAATATCTATTAAATGAACAGAGAGCTGCGTACTTTTCTCCCGCTAATTCAGAAGGCGAAAAGTTCTCTACTCACGCCAAATTTAATTTCTTTAAGAATAAGCGGGCGAAAAGTACTTTTTTCTTGCAAATTCAAGTTCTCTAAGATTAAGCTAGAGAAAAATATTTTTCTCTTGCAAATTCAGAAAGCGAAAAGTTCTTCACATTCGACAAATTTAATTTCTCTAAAAATAAGTGGGCGAAAAGTACTTTACTTCCGCAAGTCAAAAATCTCTTAAATGAAGGGGGAGCTGCGTACTTTTCTCCTGCTAATTCAGAGGGCGAAAAGTTCTCTACTCAAGCCAAATTCAATTTCTTTAAGAATAAGCGGGCGAAAAGAACTTTTTCCTTGCAAATTGAATTTCTCTTAAATTAAGCGTGAAAAAAAAATTTTTCTCTCGCAAATGAGAGGGCAAAAAGTTCTTTACTATCGCCACATTTAATTTCTCTGAAAATAAGCGGTCAGAGAATACTTTTCTCCCGCAAATTAAATTTTTCTTAAATTGAGCGGGAAAAAGGATTTTTCTGTCACAAATTCAATGGGCGGAAAGTTTTTTACTCCAGCCACATTTAATTTTACTAAAAATAAGCGGACGAAAAGTATTTTTCTTTGGCAAATTTAATTTCTCTTAAATTAAGCGGGAGAAAAATACTTTTTCGTCATACCCTGCCCGAAACTACGACTTTCGAAACTACGACCTTGCCTTCGGTTCGAGGTGGTAATTATATGTGCTATGGACTCGCCAATACTTTACCTCCGTTCGTGTGTAATATACTATTCATCCGCTTATCTTTAAAGGAATTAAATTTTGTGGGAATAAAGAACTTTTCACCTTCTGAATTAGCGAGAAAAGAGTGAAATTTGGCGAAAGTGAAGAACTTATCGCCCTCTGAATTCGCAAGAGAAAAATACTTATTTCTGGCTTCATTCGAGAGAAATTAAATTATCAAGAAAAAAGTACTTTTCTCCCGCCTATTTTTAAAGAAAATGTATTTGGCGGGAGTAAAGAACTTTCCACCTTCTGAATTTGCGAAAGAAAAGTACTTTTCTACCGTCTAATTTGCGAGAGAAAAGTACTTTTCTACCGTCTAATTTGTAGGAGAAAAGTACTCTGCGCTCGCTTATTTTTAAAGAAATTAAATTTCGCGGGAGTAAAGAACTTTTCGCCTTCAGAATTAGCCGGAGAAAAGTACTCAGCTTCTCCTTCGTTTCAGAGAAATTCGACTTGCGGGAATAAAGTACTTTTTGCCCCCTATTTTTAGAAAAATTAAATTTGACAAAAGTAAAGAAATTTTCGCCCTCTGAATTTGCGAGACAAAAGTACTTCTACATAAATGACCACATAGTTAAACCATGTGTTTTGACCATGTGGTAAAATCATGTGATTTTTTTTAACAGGGGACTTATATACTTAAAATAATAGACTTTTGAAAATTTTAAAAGTACTTCATAATGTACATTAAAGCGGAGGCGGCAAGTATTAAAAATGAATGAAATAGATTAATAAAAGAACTATCACATTTTCTTTTTCAATCGTACGTAGTAGAATGTTTGAAGACGATTTATTGCATAAAGTAGAATATTTAAAAGAATTAGAAAACTAAAAAAGAATGAGATGATAAAAAGTAAAATAAGATATTTCTTGTTTTTTTTTTTTTTTTTAAATTTGATTCCTTTAATTATCATAAAATACTGTAAGCCTATTAAACATAAAAGAATAAAAAGAGAAAGAATAAATTATAAAAGATTTATTCTCTCTCTAAATCAAAAAATAAAATGATGAAATAACGTTTTTTCTCTGTATTGAGCGATAAAGAGACATAGCAGCAGAAGCTATACAAGCGCGCAATACAGGGATAAATGCAAAGTGATGAACGGTTAAATGTGTGCGTATACGCGTTTATATAAATGTACGATTATCACACATTCAACCGTCGCAATAGTTATAAGATGCGAATACATGTACATAAATCCCCCTCTTAACAGTGCGTACAAAGGTTTCTACGAGGAAAGATGGAAAGTAAAAGGTGCGGTGTGGAGAAGAAATTGTGCAAAAGCTAATGGAAAAGGCGATCCCACTCCTCCTAAGCAATACAAGAGTGGGAGATCAGCGGCCAAATCTGCCAGCGACGAGTTCGAGCTCGTGAAATTGTACGGCACTCTTTGGCCTACCTTTAAGCAATAAAGTTCAAATTAAATCTAATTTCTGTGTATTGACTTGCATTCATTTTCGATTGTCTCTGCAGGTCCGCTAAGAGTTGGCTTCATCACCAACTTCTACCGGTAGTAGAGATAACGAAATAAATTAAGTAAATTCCACGTATAGTTTTTCCTTTTGTGGAATTCATTATTATTAATATTATAGAATAATACAATTTAACTCTAATAATTAGTGCTTAATGTAACTGAAATTTAAAGTGATTAACTGTTACGAGTGTTATGTTAATAATGAAGGATATTCTATAAGACGAAATAGTCTTTTAATATTCCTTTTTCTGTTATAAGAAGTTAACTTATAAAGTAGTTATTCAATAAATAAGACGAAACAGTTTTAAACACAAAGGCTTATAAGAGGCAAAATAAATTACTAACTACTAACAAAAATAAACACCTAGAGACCCCGGACTGTACGTGGTAAGACGTCCACTGCAAAAACGGGTCTGTGTAAAACCAGAAACCTTTCCCTATTTCTTTTTATGTGCACGGAGTGCAATCCTTTTTTAGGTGATAGGGTGAGAGGTAATAGGTCACAATTTGGCGCCCTCCGGTATAAAAACTCACGCAAGAGTTCATTGCGTAAAATCTAGATGAATTTCACGAGTGAGAGAAAAATATCACGTAAGAAAGTGGTTTTTTTTGTTTTTGGCACAAGAAAACTATAAATTTAAATTAAAACAAAAATCTAGCAAAAAATTTTTTTTGGCTTTATTTCTTACTTTGTCTTTTTCTCTTTTTGTAAAAATTAAAAAAAAAAAAAAAGATATATATACATAAAAGTAATGAACAAATTGAAAGTTTGCGATTTCATTAAGAAATCATTAGTAAAAAAAAATAATCATAATGAAAAAAAATACATGCTACAAAAGAAAATAGAAATAAAATTATTACAAAACGCACAAAACAATAAGAAAGATAAATATTATATAATATAAAAGAGAGAATTAGAAAATATTTTAAAAATAGGGAAAGAACAAATTAATAAACAAAATGAAAATATAGAATTGTTGAGTATTAGAGTAAATAAATATGAAAATAGCTTAGAAAATTTAGAAAAGGAAGAAAAAGATAGAAAAGAAAATGAAACAAAGATTATAAACTTTTTAAGTGAAACAAAGCAGATAATCAATCATAACATGCCGCAAATGATTGAACATATACAGGAATTAGAAGAAATAAATTTTTTATATGAAAAAATGAAAGAACAAGAAAGAATAATAAAACAACTGAGAAACAAAAAATAGAAAAATGAAAATATTAGTAAAAAAAAGAAAAAAAAATACAAAAATAGTATATTAGGAAAATTTAAAACATTGAAAATATACCAAAATTAAATAAAATAATGAAAAATATAATTAAAA
This sequence comes from Anastatus disparis, assembly GCA_017163975.1. Classification (NCBI taxonomy): domain Eukaryota; kingdom Metazoa; phylum Arthropoda; class Insecta; order Hymenoptera; family Eupelmidae; genus Anastatus; species Anastatus disparis. The sequence goes on from JAFFSR010000390.1 coordinate 1,250,975, forward strand.
ACATAAGAGCAAAATATAAGCTCAATTTTAAACGACATAAAAGTCGCAAATTTTGAAATATTTTCAGATGTCATAAATAACGTAGAATAAAGCGAGCGAGGATTAAAGTGCTGATCCGCAATCGTAAACAGACATTATAATACCCAAATTGTACATTGTTAAGTCGAATAAAATTTTAGTATTGGAGAAAATTTAAATTAAAATAAAAGTCTCAGTAGTTCTCAATTTAAAATTTATATAGTACACAGTAGTTCTCATCTAAAATTTAACAAACAGAAAGATATAGAATTTTCGAAACTTTTCTAAAATTTTAAAACACTTAACAATAAAAGAAAAAGTATAGAAATTAAAATATTGAAAAGCTAAAAAGCTGAAGAAATTAAGAAATAAAATTTAAAGCCAGACAGAAATAATACTAAAATCAAATAAATTTAGAAATATTTAAATATTTAAATTAAATTACATATAGAAAATAAAATCAAATAAGAAATGAAAGTAAGTATTATTTCTCACTGGTATTAAGGACCAAAACAAATCAAAACCACAAACGAGTAGCAAAACATAAACAAAAGAAAGCGAAACATTTAAACGATTACAGTTAACATGATACAGTAGCAATTTAAAATAAGAACATATATAGTAAATTAAATAATGTACAATTTCAAAAATTGATTGTTCATTTATGATTCTGAATTTGTTTATTCTTAATTTTATTTTCTATTTATTTATTTAATTAATTAATTAATTATTAATTCAATTGTTTCTTTTATTAAATATTATTTTTTCATTTGCAACAATCAATTTTTGCGAAAATCAAAAAGATTTACTAGAAAATATTCGTAAAAATTTTATTTTGTAAACGATTAGGATTTTTGTAAATTATAATTGAATCGTGCGTACCTAAATAAATTCAAGATGTCAGAAAAGAAAAGAAGATCTAATGCTCTAATGCAAGAAATCCAAGAAAGCGAAGAAAACAAGAAGAATATTCCACATAAATTGCAAGAATGGATGCAAGTGGTATCATTAGAATTGAAAGAATTGTTCCAACAAAATGAGAAAATGGAAAATAAATTAGATAACTTAGGAGAATGGAATAAGTTATTAAGCATAGACATCCATAAAGATATAATTAGAGATTTTACAATAAAAGATCAGTTAGAAGTATTGACTGACAATTTGAAAAAGCTAAAGCTAGAAAATCAAGAGTTACAAAAAAAGAATGAAACTCTAAATGCAGAAGTACAGTCCCTTAAAGATAAGATAGGAAGTGACACTATAATACAAGAAATTCATCAAAGTTTAATAAAAAGAATAGATGAGACAGCGTATGAACAGGACAATAAAATCGAGGAAATAAAAGAACAATTAAACACTAACCAACAAAAGAACAACAACATAGAAGAGATACCACAAAACAAAATTAAAATTCCGATGCCAAAATTCGAAGGCACTGAATATGAAAGGCCTATAAAATTTTTAAATGAATTGGTGAGTGAACGATACCGCTACGATCCTGGCGGATATACATAGAAGCTGACATAAAATACCCAGGTATTATATCTATATATATAAAAAAAAGCTTTAACTCGACGTTAACTCTAGTTCCAAACTTTACCACTTTATGGAAATTGTTGCGAGCTTTTGGCGCTGCAGTATCGTTCACTCACCAATTGGAAAAATATATAGCTCTGAAAAAATTAAATGAGGATCAAAAGCTCTAGATTCTGCAAACAGTATTACAAAAAGATGCGAATGAATGGTGGTACGTTCACCAAGATGACGTTACTACATTCGAAGATTTTAGAGAGCTGTTTACAGAAAGATTTTGGAGCAGTGACATTCAACGATCATCTCGTAGAAAAATTTGGGCAATACAACGAACAGGGAAAAATACAAAGAACATCATATGCAACACAGCTATTTGGATACGCTAAGAAATTAAACTTGAATGCAATAGATGAAGAATTAACTGAAAAAATAGCTAGACATTTCAATAGAAATGTAAGACAAGCCCTACAATTCTCACAACAAAAAAATAAAGCAACTCTACTAAAAATCCTGGCAGATTTCGACAACGACGATAAAACCAGAACAAGAAAAGCACACAACAAACCTATATACCATCAAGAACAGCAAACATTTAATAAATATAACAATGGCGAAGGAAATGTGAGTAATAACAATCACAAACCAAAAGAAGACACAAATACCAAACAAAAACAAGAAAGTAAAAACATACGAAGAAACGATTCATCATGGAACAAGCCAGGAACAAGTAATCAGAGAAATGAGTACAGAAGAAACTATCAAGGTCAAAATATTAATGCCACACGATTCATGAACAGAAATTATACAAATAAAGCACAACGAGAAGAATTAATACCACCGGTAGATAATAAAATAATAAAGAAAAGCCATCAGTTGATTGATCCACCAGACATAGAGTTTGATGGAAAAAAATAAATAAAAATCAGAAAAACTGATAGAGGTTGCACCTGAAAATAGTAAAGTAAGGGGTAAGGCTGCAACTAACACAAATCCCCAAAAGAAAATAGAATCTTTACAACAGTCAAGAAACGAAGAATTATTATATGATATTGAACCGGAAAATAATATTAGCCAAACAAATATAATAGTATGCCCAGAAATAGAGATATGTCTAGAAGGCATACCAGTAAATAGCTTAATAGACACAGGCAGTGAAGTAACGTGCATATCCGAACAATTCTACTACAATAATTATGGAAAACTAAAAATGTGTCCTACATTACCGGTCACAGGTAAAATCATAAGAACAGCAACAGGTGCAAAGACAACAAAAATAAGAAAACAAATAATGATTGTTACAACATTCAATAAAGAAAAAATACAATTAATATATTTAATTATACCTAAACTAATAAGAGAATGTATCATTGGCTACGATGCACAAAGACTATTAAGAATGATAATTAACACTGTACTACAAGAAATATTGTTAGTAGTAAACGATGTAGATATAAACGTGTCTTACATAGAAAATAAAATAGAACCAAATGTTTACGAAAAAATTCAATTACAAGAGGTATATGATAAGGACGAAATAGTTCAAGAATCATATAACTTAAACACAGAACATGAGAAAGAAATATTTCTCAATTCTGAAAATTACTACAATACTTCAATGCTCACAGAAGAGGAAATTGAAGAAAAAATAAATGAATGCGAAAACATCACATATGAACAAAAAGAAAAATTAAAAAGAATAATAAATAAATATAAAAATGTATTTCGCAAAGCACCTGGTTTGATAAAATCATATCAACATAAATTGAAATTAAAAGATAAAAATCCCTTTTATTCAAAACCCTATCCGGTAACAATAAACCATAGGGAAAAAGTATTAAAAGAATTAGAAAAAATGATAAAATTAGGAATAATAAGAAAATCTACAAGATGCTCGCAAGCTAAATGAAAAAATCATAGATGATTATGAAGCACCACCATCTATTGAAGAAATATTCATAAGATGCAAAAAGAAAAAGTACATGTCAAGCCTAGACTTAACTAGCTCATATTGGCAGATAGAATTAACTGCAAATAGTAGAATTTCACTGCTTTTAAAATTAAGAACAAAATATACGAATTTAATGTAGCTGCTTTTGGTATAAAGACAAGTCGCGCAGCCTTATTAAGAGGACTCGAAGAAGTAATAAAAAACTTTGATGATTTCCTACTAGCGTTTGTAGATGATTTGCATATAAGATCTACAACGTTCAATGAACATATCAAACATTAAGAAAAACTATTTAAAAAAGCAAATGAATACAATTTAACATTTAACTTTAAAAAATCAAAATTCATAAGAAAGAAAATAGAATTTTTGGGTCACTTTATAACTAGTAAAGGTATTGCACCAGACCCTGAAAAAATTAAATCAATAAAAAACTTTAGAAGACCAAGAAACGTAAAGGAATTACAAGCGTTCTTAGGTTTTATAAATTTCTACACGAAATTTGCAAAGAGCTATGCAAATGAAATCTTACCTTTAATTGGATTATTAAGAAAAAATATACCCTATGAATGGGGGGCAAGGCAACAGAAGGCCTTTGAAAATATAAAAGATCTCTTTAATAAGAATATTATTCTAAAATTCATAAACATGAATAAACCGTTCATCGTAACAACTGATGCAAGCAATTACGCCATAGCGGCGATACTATCACAGTTGGATGAACAGAATCAGGAAAACATTATATGTTTTATAAGCAGAACACTTAAAGGTGTTGAATTAAACTATTTCACCACCGAAAAAGAATTACTAGCGATAGTATGGTCGATACATAAGCTAGATACATATTTAAGAGGTGCAAAAGAGATAACGTTAAGAACGGATCATGAAGCAATTACATTCTTAAATAAATGTAAATTCAACAGTTGCAGGTTAAGACGATAAGCTTTATCCATACAGGATTACAATATCAAACCAGAACACATTACTGGTAAAAATAATGCTGCTGCAGACTTTCTCAATAGACAAATATCTGATTTAAAAGAAGATGACGAGATAGTAATTGCAAAATTAAGTAAAAAAAAATTAGCAAAAATTTAGAAAAAGCATTTAAGCACTTAAAATCATTACAAAAAAATGATAATTTCTGCAATAAAATAATGCAAAAAATGAATATAAAAAATTATTACTCATATGAAAACGAGATATTATGCAAAAAAAAGAACTCAGGAAAAAAAATTATAATACCTGATAACATATTAAAAACAGTCATTATAGAAATTCACGAATTCTATGGCCATATAGGACCAAAGAAAACTTACAGTTTAATTTTAGAAGACTTTACAGCTCCAAAATTACATAAACAGGTTTACGCTTTAATAAAGACATGCGAAACCTGTCAAAAAACAAGACATTTGTCTATAAAATACCATGCAGATATGCAACCAATAATAGTAAAAAACAAAAACGAAATATTATCTATAGACTTTTATGGCCCTCTACCAACGTCAGTAGGAGGAGTAAAATATATTCTAACGTCCATAGATGTATTTTCAAAATACGTAGTAATGGAACACAGTTGATATCCAAAAAATGGAGTAAAAAACTACAAGAAGAAAATATAAATATAATATTCTCGTCAATAAGACACCCCCAAAGAAACATAGTCGAGAGAATACACAGAGAACTTGGTAGATTTTTCAGGACATTTATCAAAGAATCCCATAAATCATGGTCTACATACGTACCAAAAATACAAGAGATAATGAACGAAGTATACCACGAAACTACTGGTTTTACACCCATGGAATTACATATGGGGAAAAAACCCACAAGAATATGGGAAAAATATTTAAACTAGAAAAGTCAGACATAACACTTGAAAGAAAAATATTTTTAGCAAGGAAAAGAATGCACAAAAGGATCGAAGATCGAGCTGCAAGGACCAACATAAAACAATCACTATACATTAAATATAGGGGATAAAGTACTTATAAAAGCCCTGAAGGTAACAGATTCAGAGAATGAAAAAATAGCTAAATTCCTAGACATTTACGAAGGACCTTTCATAATAAAAATTGTTATAAATAAAGATACATACTTATTAGAAGATGAAAATCAACAAGAAAGAGGAAAATTTCACCTGTCCAACCTAAAACCATTTTTTGAAGAAAAAGGAAATTGAAAAATGAAGAAAGAAGGAAATGCGAATAAAAGAAAATGCGAACCACCTGTAAAATTAAAAATGAGAGACACTGAAGCATTATTTGTCAAAATTTTAAATATTTAAGTAAAATAAAATGAAAGCAAGTAATATAGAAAAAAAAATGTAAACAAAGGACACATATAGAATATAATAAGTAATACTAACAATAAATCAATAAATTCCTTAGAAATAAAATTTTAAATTTGGACAAACGAAGTTTCAGTGTCAATTCGAAAACCGCACTGTTAACATCAATTGTCAAAATCAAAAAGATAACATATAGAATATAATAAGTAATTTGAATTAAACATCTCAAAAAAAAAAAAAAAATTAAATAAATCCAAAGTGTAAAAAGTGTAAATAGTGTAAATAATTAGTTTTAAGAACTCAAGTAAAATAATTTTAAGCAAAAAAAAAAATGTCACGAGTGCTGGTGGTCTAGTTAAGAAAAAAAAACTTTTGCACTCACCCAGCTCTATACAGACACGCGGGAACAAGTGTAGACAAATATATTAACATGCGACACATGAGCATACAAGTAGACGAGGAAATGTTAGAAAATAATCAGTCGGGCGTCGCACGAGATGAATCATTAGAGGCACCCATAGATTATAAAGAATAAGTCGAAAAATCCATAACTCGATACAAAACAGCAACTCGTTGGTCAACAGCAAAAGCAGGAGAATCATCTACAGCTAAACCTATAGATAAAACTATAGGAACAATAACGATGGCGGAAGGATAGGGTAAAAGTGAAAGGAAAATAAAAAAAGGATTAAAGCAAGATAAAATTAAATTTATAAAATTAAAAGAAGAAAAAAAAGTAGATGAGGAGATCTGGAAGATAATCCAAATAGGACGGAAACGCAAAATCATACAAGAAGAAGCACTAAGTAAAAGGCGGCTGCAAAGAATTGGGATCCCTTCAACACGCTCTGACCTCTCGGGTGACGAATCTGATGTCGACCAGTGGATTAACAAATTGAAAGAAAAGAAAATTAAAAGGTCAAACAAGACATTGTAAATTATATAAAATATACGTATCGAATCCTGTTGTATATTGTATTGACGCGATGAAAAATAAAGTCAGTCACACAAGATAAAACAAAGATGAAAAATCAATTTAAGTGAAAATTAAATATATTATAATCTTGTGTTACTCATTTTATTTTGGGGGACAGGATGCGTATGAATTTACATAGTTATTTGAAAAGGAAATGTATAAAATGAAATTAAACCGTCATAATCAAAGAAATTGTAAGTTGAAATTTAAAATTCCCGCGAAAAAGATGCATTAAATAAGCATTTCCTTTACTGATAGTTAAAATAAAATAAGAAGCGTGTAAATTATAAGTTAAAATCCAGTTAAAACGTAAATGTAGATAAAGATTTTTTTGGGGGGCAAATTGTAAGCCTATTAAACATAAAAGAATAAATAGAGAAAGAATAAATTATAAAAGATTTATTCTCTCTCTAAATCAAAAAATAAAATTATAAAATAAAGTTTTCTCTCTGTATTGCGCAATAGAGAGACATAGCAGCAGAAGCTATACAAGCTCGCAATACAGGGATAAATGCAAAGCGATGAACGGTTGAATGTGTGCGTATACGCGTTTATATAAATGTACGATCAGCACACATTCAACCGTCGCGATAGTTATAAGATGCGAATACATGTACATAGATCCCCCTCTTTACAGTGCGTACAAAGGTTTCTACGAGGAGAGATGGAAAGTAAAAGGTGCGGTTTGGAGAAGAAATTGTGCGAAAGCTAATGGAAAAGGCGATCCCACTCCTCCTAAGCAATACAAAAGTGGGAGATCAGCGGCCGAATCTGCCAGCGACGAGTTCGAGCTCGTGAAATTGTACGGCACTCTTTGGCCTACCTTGAAGCAATAAAGTTCAAATTAAATCTAATTTCTGTGTCTTGACTTGCATTTATTTTCGATTGTCTCTGCAGGACCGCTAAGAGTTGGTTTCATCATCGACTTCTACCGATAGTAGAGATAACGAAATAAATTAAGTAAATTCCACGTATAGTTTTTCGTTTTGTGGAATTCATTATTATTAATATTATAAAATAATACAATTTAACTCTAATAATTAGTGCTTAATGTAACTGAAATTTAAAGTGATTAACTGTTACGAGTGTTATGTTAATAATGAAGGATATTCTATAAGACGAAATAGTCTTCGAATATTCCTTTTTCTGTTCAAAGAAGTTAACTTATAAAGTAGTAATTCAATAAATAAGACGAAACAGTTTTAAACACAAAGGCTTATAAGAGGCAAAATAAATTACCAACTACTAACAAAAATAAACACATAGAGACCCCGGACTGTACGTGGCAAGACGTCCACTGCAAAAACGGGTCTGTGTAAAACCAGTAACCTTTTCTTATTCCTTCTTATGTGCACGAAGTGCAATCCTTTTTTAGGTGATAGGGTGAGAGGTAATAGGTCACAATACATGACCAACTTCTAATAATTGCACTATTTGCATAGCTGTAAGTTTGGAACTTATACATATTATTTTAAGATTAAAGAAAAAAGTAATCGAAGAACAATTAAAGGAAGAAGTTGTTATTTAATGTAAAATATATATCTTTATGTTGAAATATACCCATCATTTTTAGCTTCTCATCTTTGAAAATTCATGTCTGTTGAAATTGAAAATTGTTTTAAAATTTTTTCCACAAATTGTGCATGAAAATTTTTTTTTCACTCATTGATTTTTTTATATATCTTAACTAATTTTTTCGATGGTTGAAAATTTTATTACATAATTCACATGTATTATTAATTTTGTTATTGTTATTTTGATGACATTTTTGAGCACGTTAATGTCTTTTTAATTTGAATTTTCTTGAAAATTTTTGATAAATTAATAAAATACAATATTTTTGTACATATTATAATATATTTATATAAAAAATAATATTTTAATTGTCAATTCGTGTAATGACAATGTTTTCTTTTAAACAGTCGTTTAACGATGCCATCGAACAGTCTATTTCATTTATATTTCCTGGATTTTGTACTTAGGTTTTGTATTCCCAGTTTTTCCATCACACAAATTAATACTTTAAAAAAAATGTAATCGTAATTTTGATAAAAAAATTTAAGTATAAGTGACGGGCTTTGTAATGGTACTAGATTAAATGTGAAAGCTGAAATTATTACTGTTAATAAAAGAGGATCAATTATTTTTATATCAAGTATTACTTTAGATACAGTTGAAAATACGTCATTACCTTTTATATTATATCGTAGGCAATTTCCTATTTTACTAGCATTTGTAATGACCAATAATAGAGCCAAGGAACAAAGTTTTGGGAGCGTGAAAATATATATGAATAAACCTTTATTTTTACATAGACAATTGTATGTAGCCATTTCGAGATTAAAAAATTAAAAAAAAATTTTTATACAAAATAATAATGAAGATGAAGATGTCATAAAGAATATTGTATGGGATGAAGTGCTATAAAAATATAATTAAAAATAATTAGCTAAAAAAGATGTAAGAATAAAAAAGTTTTTAAGCAATACATTGATTTTTTACAATTAGGTTGAAAAAAATATTTAAAAATATTTATAAAATATTATTATTTAAGGGGAATCCTCATACCGACATAGAGCTCTACCTTATCTACATTTAAATTATAAATATTAATAAAAATTTAACTATTCATGACTGAAATTCGTAGGAGAGGCACATTCTTAACATGCTAAAGAATTTATTGCAACGTTAAAAGACAATATAAGTGTAAAAATAAAGACGAAAACTGCTTAATACGATTAACTTTTCAATGTAGTTATGAATAATCGTATTATGCAGTTTTTTTCTTTATTTTCACTGTTATTCTGTCTTTTAACGTTGCAATAAATTCTTTAGAATGTTAAGAATGTGCCTCTTCAATGAATTTTAGTCAAAAATAGTAAAATTTTCATTTAAATGCATAATTTAAATGTAGATAAGGTAGATCTCTGTACCGGTATGAGGACACCCCTTAAGAGGTATATAAGGACAAGAAAACTTAGCTGACAATCATTCCTGAAGTAAAAAGGGGTGTAAACGCGCTTGCGTGCAGGGGGCTCGCACCCTAGTTTTTATATGAGAAAAGTATTATGTTATGTTCATAAGTGTAAGAAAAGAGCTTACTCTTAGACGGTTAAGATCGCCATCCCCAAACTCTTCGGGGTCATATGTTCTATAAAATTATTCAGGTAGGAAAAGGAAAAAAGAAAGAAAACTAAGTATAGGTTTCCAAGTGTCTCAAGTGCCTGCACTTACAATTGATAACTTTTTCTTGCGTTGAAAATATTTCTTTTGAAGTTATGAATATACTTGCAAATGTGGAAAAAACCATGCGCTTGCAAGTAATAATTAATGATTTATGTGCATTGAAAAAAAAAATCAGCCTTCATGACTAGGCACTCTGGCTGTCACTACCAAAGTCGCTTTGACAACGATTATGCAGCCTACATTACTGGTGAAACTGGCAGTACTTACCATTGAACACAGATTATTTAAAACATAGAATAATTTTCTGTAATAATAAATTTAAATTACGTTAGAAGTATAAGTACGGCTCTATAGTTACCTATTGAGGTCGATAATGTGCATAACTTAAAAATATATATATATATATATATATATATATATATATATATATATATATAGATATAGTAAAATAAATATAGAAATGGAATGTTCTATTTTTTAAATGAAAATTATTATTAATATTTGATTATTAATAATAAATATATAAGATATAACTTTTTAAGGTGGCTCAAGCGCTTGGTGCAGTATCAAGCGAGGCCCTGTCTGCGACATAAAAATGTTTTAATTGATAGAGCTATTTTAACTAATTAAATAGTATTATTGATTATTTCTTATAAGAAAACAATTTTAAGTAATCAAAAGTAATGAGAAAAAAAATTTTTTTTTTGTTTTTTTTCTCATTACAAATTTTACTTTGGTACATCCCTGCTGTTTTGTTGGTTACGAGCACTCTGAACGCACGTTAGCCTTACGTATGGCGTCTGTATCTGACGCGCATGCGCAAAAGCTGCCATTATGTGTAACAAATTCTATTTCGCATTCTTTTAGATTTATTTTCTCTTGTATTTCTTCGTCAAGTCCTGATTTTCTTTTAATATTGTCATCTCCGTGAAATGAACTATAGGTATATAATTTTTTTTTACATTGTATCTCTTTATAATAGAGTTAAATCGGATTTACGATTGAGTCCCATAAGAGCACGCACATATATTATCATTTTTATAATAACTTTTTCTCAAAAAATAGTTCGTCAACCTATATTTTTCAAAAGATAGAGCGAAAGATTAGAGTTTAAAGAATATTTTTATGAAAATTTTAGGAGTTGAAATCATTTTAGAAAAAATCGCTTGAGCCACCTTAGTATAATTTTTTATATATAAATTCCAATAATAACATTCAATTCCTGTAGTATGTATAAAAATGATTATTCTATTTGAAGTTTGAAAATAGAAATAAAAATATAAAAGATTAGCTTTTTTAGTTAATAAATATTAAAATAAATTATAAAAAGTAGTCTTTTGGAATGTAAAGGAAATGGAATGTTTTTTTTACAAACACACTCAGCACAACAATTAGCGAATCACCTAAAATTTTCAAAAAAATTTACATTTTTCAAACAGTCATAACTCCGTCAATTTTCATCTAAATTATCCCTTTTTTTTAAATTTCAAAAGTTCAACTTTTTGACTATTGCATTCAAAATATTTTTTAATCAGAATAGATGGCACTGCTGTCAATTGTTTATACGAAATTATTACAAAAATTTATCAGAGTTTTAACAAAATTAAACATTAGATTCATACTGATTGCATCACCGCCAGCATTAGCATTACCCAAGATGTACCAAGTGGAGGCTGTCCAGTCGGAATTTCATCCCTTAATTTTTAGTGTTTTTTTTGTTTCATTTTGCTAAAAAGAGTTTTGAATAACAGATTCAAAAAGCTAAAGTGTTCAGCTTTATTTAAAAAAAAGGACCACAGTCAGAGTTATGATCGAAAAACTAAAAAAAAATCTTTTTTTTAAATGCCCATAACCTTGTGAAAAATCATTGCATTCGATATTTTCTTTTTAATTTTTCAGAAAATTCTAAATTTTAAAATTCTATTGTAAAACCATCCTGAACTAACAATTTTAAAGCTAATTCAATAGTTTAAAATTAAATTTTTTTTTTTTTGCAAAATTTGATAAGTTTAAACAATGGACAACAGCGCCATCTGTTCTGATTGAAAAATATTTTCAATGCAATAGTCAAAAAGTTGAACTTTTGACCTTGAATTTGAAAATATAAGGAATAATATCGATAAAAATTGACAGAGTTATAACTGTTTGAAAAATGCATATTTTTTAGAAAATTTAAGGTGACCCGCTTATTCTTTGTTTTAACTTGTAAAAATTTTTATTTTAGTTCATTTTATTAATGCTTATTGATACTGTTTAATGATTCATATCAGTAAGAGATATACTGAAGATATCTCATGATTAATAATTTTCAGTTTTTCAAAAATTTCAGCTATCGGTCTTTTTTACCCTATTTTCATATCTCAACAATTAAAACAGCTAGACACTTAAAAATTGGTGTGTAGCTTTGTTTTGATGATAAAAATAAGGAAATAAAATCAAGTCTCTAAAATTATTCTTGGTCTAAATTTTTTCTAAAGGAGGTAACAAATTTTTTAAAAGAAAATTTTCATCAATCGTAGGATTTTCATGAAAAACATTGTAAAATAAGTATCCTAATTTTCTGTATAAATACCTCGTTCCAAACCACATTTCGTCAGTTCGGGGATCATCTTCAACTTTTCCTAACTACAGGAAAAGATTTCGAAGATCAACTTAAAAGAAAATAGAAAAATGGCTTAAGACAAAATTAGAAATATTAAAGCAGTTCAAGATCGCATTAGATGGTTAATAGCAAATGGACCAACATTGCTTATGATGTTGGAACATGTGTCATGGGCGATGCATGCAGTGGATTCCTGTAAGTATGAAATAAAATATAAAAATATTTAAATGATTTTTTTTACATTAATTTTTTCTTTTTCAGTGCCACTACTGTCTCCGACGGCTGCTATGCAGCAGCTATATAATCATCCTACACCAGGAACTTCATCAGAGAGTTCCGCTGAAAGAAATCAGCAGTCGACACAGCAGTCGACATTACAGATAAATCGGCGGTCGAGGAATCGCAACTCAAGCTCGAGTTCATCCTCAAGCTCTAGCTCGAGTTCATCCTCAAGTTCAACCATATCAAGCAGAGGAGCAAAACAGAGCAACGAGGGACAAAAAAGATTAATTAATGATTTTTTTTTTTTAATTCTACATACATTTTATTTCTAATATTATTTTCTTATTTTTGTTTACTGATGATTCTGAAAACAGACATCACCATGAAGAGAAATCGGTTCTGTCTACCTCTTCAGGATATAGAGCAACGGAACCAATACCATCAACCTCCTCGGCAGGCCAAGAATTTAAGCAACAAACATCGTCTACTTCAAAAGGTAAATTATTCAAAATAAATAAATAAATAAATAAAATAATCATATTATTTCATTTTTCAATTTTACTTTATAGGAAGCGAAAAAGAAGAAAAAGTTCAGCAAGAAAAAAAACTAACTTCAGCACGTGAGTGAATGAAAAAAGTTGGTCGACAGCTTGCTGAAAAAAATAAGAGTTCGGCTACTACCAGCGCGTCATCACCAGCAGACCGACATTCGGCTACAGCGTGCACGCCATCAGAAGCAGACCGACATTCAGCTACAGCCTGCACACCATCAGCAGCAGACCGACATTCAGCTACAGCGTGCACGCCATCAGCAGCAGTCCGACCTCGTATGCGCGAGGATATAATTATACGCAAAGATATAACTTTAATAGAATAGTTATATTTAGAACTTTATATTTTAGTATTTTATTTTAATACATACTTATATTTATATATTTTTAATGAATATCTATTAGGATTTAAAAAAAATAAAATAAAATAAATAGAAATAATTTGATTCTTTTTTTTTTCCTTATACTTATATTCCTCCTTTCCAATTCCTTCACAATAAATAACTTACAACTCTTAATTTTATAGATAATTAAATACATTAATAGCATTAATATGAAAATTAAACAGTCAAGTTAATAAAATAAAATAAAGTGTAAATAATACATACAAATTTAGTTAGTACATTAAAATTATGCAACAATAAATTTATTATTATTGATTTGAATATTTATATTTTTAGGATTACTAACATTAGTTTACAAAGATCATGTGAATTATCTTGTTCGTATTTAATATTAATTAATTTTTTTTTCTAAAGTTTTTTAATTCTCAAACATTAAACTTATAATTTATTTTTTTTAATGAGGATCATAAGAAGGGTTAAGAAAAAACCAGAATTCTGTTTTTTTTCTATTTAATTTATTTCCAACAAAATTTAATACATTTATCATCATTAGAAATTTTGTCTACTTCATCTTTGGCAAATTTAGCATCTAGGTAATCATGTAACCATGTTCGTATTGAAATAGCATTGATAACAGCGCACATAGGTTTTCGCCTTAAACAGAGGTCGTGGTTAAAACATGTGTATCGTCTACAATTCATTATTTTTTCTAATGATGGACATCCGAAGTCTTCAATGTTGCTGATTGTTCTAAAAAATAAAGAGGTAATGTAAATTAAAGTATATACAACATGAGAAATAAAATATTATAAAATATTAACATGGTTAAAAAAACAGTATGATAAAGTATGAAAATGATTTTAAAATAAAAAGTATAAAAAGTATGAAACAAGTATGGGAAAGTATAAAAAAGTATCAAACAAGTATGGGAAAGTATAAAAAAGTATCAAACAAGTATGAGAAAGTATCAAGGAAGTTTGAAAAAGTATCAATACAGTATTAAAAGTATGAAAGTTCAAACATAAATGTATTACTTACACATTTAGTAAAAGGTCAGCTAACCATTGCACCTTCTGCTCACCCTTGACAAATACTTTCTTGACTCCTTGCGAACAAATTTCAAAAATTTTTTGGAGACGATGGTAAGGTATATCTCTAGAGATCCATGGTATTCCATGGTGATATTTTTCCAGCCGTTGCGTTATGCTTTTTTCTTCTTGACTCAATTCTCTCCATGTCATCGGAGGTTTAAAGAGCTACGCAGTTGGGAAAGCAGTTTTTCTATAATTCAGAAAACTGACTTCTTTAAAAACAAAAGAACCCCCAGACATTCCTTGAAATCCTTGTATGTCGCAAATATAAACGTTCTCTTCAGGAAATTCTAATATTGCATTTTTAATCATTGTATCATAGTCACAGGTTCTAGCCATCTTAAAACTCTAAATTTCTTTCAGACAGAAGTAATTTGAGAGACTAAAAGAAAAATTCTCACAGCTTTCGAATGGTTCAAAAGAAAATTTATCCCTTCCTAAAAAAATGATCCCTTCTTTTTTTCTAATCTTTTCTCCTTACTATTGGTCAAATTTCACATTTTCACAAACTTTTCTTTTTACTATTGGATGAATCTTAAAATTTATATCCCTTCTTACATTGTTTTTACCAACAAAAAGCGAAGCTATTTCTTAGATGACTACACTTCGTATACAACAATCAGTGAGATTTATTCTTAAATATTGTGTGAGTTGAAACTGATGCCCTAGTACTATTTTAGTTATAAAAAAAGTAAAGATGAATTCAGTAGATTTTTTGAACGTCTTGTTCAATTACTTCGTGATACTTTACAAAGTATAAATGAATTGAGCAATAATGATATTCATTATTGGTTAGATATGTGTAATTCTGCTGTTATCAAATTAAACGAAGAAATTGCTCAAACTAACCTCACAAGAGGAGAGAAACAGAAATGTCAAACTTGTATGACACATCTTTCGTGCATGCAAGTTCAGTTGGAACAACATCTTCATCAAGGAGGTAATCTATAATCTGAAGAAACAGAAGCTAGAGTCGAGTGGCGAGACGTAGAGTCAGCTTTTCAAAATCGAATTAGAACTGGCGTAGTGGTTAATATAAAACATGTGGACATTCTGAGTTTTTTGAGTGATGCACAAAAACTTTTCAAAATTAAGGTTCAGGCGTGCTTAGAAGAATATAATGCGTTAAAAATAAATTCTGATATCATTTCTGAATTTTCTGTGCAGAAAAATACTGAGGAATGAAATGATACTAAATATTTTACAAGTGCAAGTAAAACAGTATACATGTCAACTGATTCAGAGGAATGGTTCAAAGATAATATCAAAGAGCCTATATGCAAATATAAGAATTTCAAGAAAAGGATTCAGGATGGACTTTGAAGAGTATAATAAGTTTATGTATAAATATGAAAAAATATTCTCCTTTGAAGGGTAGTTCTTATATACCTCTTCCAAAGTTTATAGAAAATAAGAAAGCGTGTGTTAATGTTCGCAATAATGACAATCAATGTTTCAAATATGCTGTACTTTCCGCATTATATCCTAGTAACCGTAATCCTCAAAGAGTGGATCATTATCTATTGCATAATAATAAGTTGAGGTTTGATAAAATTGAATTTCCAGTAAAATCTAAAGATATTCCGAAATTCGAAAAATTAAATAATAATATTTCAATAAACTTATACATGTTGAAAAAGTATGGTCCAAAGTTTGAAGTATCGTCGTGTCATATTACATCAGAAAAAAAGGTACAACATGTCAATTCGCTCATTATTCAAGATTTCTACATAAATGAGTATGAAGAAAATAATGATGCTGATGAAGGAGACATGCCTCAATATCATTATGTTTGGATTAAGAACCTGTCTCGACTTCTGGCTTCTTAAGTGTCTAAAAGCCATATAAAATCTTACCATTGTGAGAGGTGTTTACAAAATTTTTTATAGTGAACAAAGATTCGTTATTCATGAAAATAATTGTAAAAATTCAA
Source organism: Anastatus disparis (assembly GCA_017163975.1). NCBI lineage: Eukaryota > Metazoa > Arthropoda > Insecta > Hymenoptera > Eupelmidae > Anastatus > Anastatus disparis. The sequence continues at coordinate 1,267,666 of JAFFSR010000390.1, forward strand.
ATGAATGTAGAATAAATCTGCCCGACTCAAAGAATAATATTCTCAAATTCGAAGATTTCAGCAAGAGTGAAAAAGTTCCTTTTGTTATTTATGCAGATTTTGAATGTTTATTGAAACCTACAGACTGTGAGAAGGCTTTTCAACTTCATGAAGCATACAGTGTTGGATACTATATGAGATCCAGTTTTAATGATAAATTATCTTATTTTAGATCATACAGAACGATTAACGAATGTGAAGAGACACCTGCAGAATGGTTTGTTAGAGAATTGAAATCAATCAGTGAGAAAATTGATGAACTCTACGAAAATCCGAAACCAATGAAACTTACAGATTTAGAAGAATCGTCTTTCTAGAGGTCAACTAATTGTCATATATGTAGAAAACCAATCCGTGCCAAAGAACTTGCAGTACGAGACCATTGTCATCTCACAGGACGGTAAGTTGTCCCATTGGTTTTAATTAAATAAAGAAAATTAATCTGGTTATTTTACGTTTATTTCTTTTTAGTTTCAGAGGTTCAGCTCATAATTCATGCAATTTGAATTATAATATTTCAAGATTTATTCATGTTATTTTTCATAATCTCAATTACAACTCTCATTTTATTCTGAAAGAAATCGGGACTTCTACATTGATGAAGGGACGAATGACTCTAATACCTCATAATAAAGAGAAATAAATTTCTTTAACAAGATATATGGATAATAGTGATATCAATTTTAGATTTATAGATTCTTAGCGTTTTCTACCACCATCATTGGAGAAGCTTGCATCGTATCTCGAAAACGTGCCAATAGCAATGAGAGAATTTCAAACAGATGGATTTACAGATGCTAAGATAAATTTTCTTAGACGGAAAGGTGTATTCCCGTACGATTTTGTGGATGGATTAGATGAATTGATGTCTACAAAGCTGCCAAAAAAAGGACTTCTACAATAAATTAACGGATTCTCATATAGCTGAAGAAGATTATAAGCACGCTGTTCAAGTTTGGAATGAATTCAATATAAAAACTTTAGGAGAGTACTCGGATTTATACTTAAAAACCGATGTTTTGTTATTGGCTGACGTCTTCGAAAGTTTCCGAGAGACCTCTCTTGAAGCCTACGATTTATGTCCTGCTCATTTCTACACAACTCCAGGCTTAACGTTTTCAGCAGCTCTTAAAATGACGAAGGTAAAATTGGAACTTTTGACGGACATTGACATGTTAATGTTTATCGAAGCAGGCATCCATGGAGGAATAAGCCAGTGCTGTAACCAGTACGCAAAGGCAAACAATCCATATATGGGTCCTTCATATGACGAAAATCAGAAAAAGAAGACCCTTATATATTTTGAAATTAATAATCTTTATGGTTGGGCGATGATACAACATTTACCGATAGGAAAATTTAAATGGATTGATTATGAAACAATGCCAGATTTCTTCAATAGATCGCCAGATTCGGATATAGGCTATATTGCTGAAGTGGATTTAGAATATCCTGTGGAAATCCATGATGAACATCGGGATATGCCTTTTTGCGCAGAACACCGTCCACCACCAGGCTCGAAGGTAAAAAAACTACTTACTACTTTGGACGATAAGAAAAGGTATGTCATTCATTATCGAACATTAAAACAAGCGTTGGATAATGGACTTCGATTAAAGAAAGTACATAGAATTTTAAATTTTGAACAAAAGGCTTGGCTCAAACCTTATGTTGAATTAAATACCGAGAAGAGGAAGCAAGCGAAGAATGAGTTTGAAAAACTCTCCTATAAATTGCTTATTAACTCTGTATATGGAAAGTGCATCGAACGAGAGCGGTCATGTGTTGATGTGCGATTGATAAATAAATTCACAGGCAGGTATGGAGCAGAAGCACGCATAGCTCAACCAAATTTTACAGTTGTGCAATTTTTTATGGAAAATTGGTAGCGATTCAGCTGAAGCAAACGAGTATCACAATAAAAAAACCTATATACGTTTGTTTTTCCATCCTTGATTTATCAAAAACACTGCTATATGAGTTTCATTACTCATATATGAAACAGCGACTAGGACACAAATGTAAACTCCTATATACAGATACGGATAGTTTAATTTATAAACTATTGATATGTATCAGACAATGAAGGAAGACATTCACAGATTCGATACTTCTGATTATGCTGAAAATAATCAGTTTAATATTCCACGTATTAATAAGAAAGTTCCTGGATTAATGAAAGATGAATGCTGTGGCAAGATTATGTCTGAATTTATAGGTTTGCGGAGTAAAATATACAGTATTTTGGTTGATGGGGGAGACGCAGTGAAAAAAGCTGAAGGTATGAAATCCAACGTCGTGAAGAAAACAATCACTTTTGAGGATTACCGAAGCTGTCTTCAGGATCTTGTCATTATACACTATGAACAGTGCAATATTCGATCAAAATTACACACAGTGCATACTAAAAAGCAAAGAAAAATTGCACAAAGTCCCTATGATGATAAGAGATTTATATTGCCTGATAGTACAGACTCTTTACCATGGGGTCATTCTATAATTGAAAAGATACAGATGGCGCAAGCTGCACTTGAAGTAGAGAGGGAATATGCAAGAAAAATGGCTGCTGAAAAGGAGCAGGAGGTGGAAAAGAAGAGGGGACACGGAGTATCTAATAAAAATAGAGTAACGCGAGTGGGGATACATGTTACAGAGCATAGAAAAGAAGGGGGAATCGAGAGGGGGGATAAATCCAATGAAAATAGTGCAGCGCGAGTTGGCGTGACACTTTATGGTAACCAAGGTGAGCAAATCATTATTGAGTATGACGAAATGGAGGAGTTCATGTATGACTGGGATCCATCAATAGAGGGGATAAGTTCTGAAGAAGGTGAGAGAAGGGATTTATTACGAGTGGCGATGGAAAGGGCAGAAATCGAGGTGAGAGATGGGCTATATCAAAGGACGGAGTACGATGAGGAGCACATTCAAGTAATCGAAGAGCTTGAGAACGATCGATCTCCTACAAAGAAACCAAGAGTCAACTAACTAATCATGTAAGTTTACAGTATAATTTTTTTCCTAATAAAATATCATCTTTAACAGAAATTTTAACTTTTACTTTTTTCTTTTTGATTTTAGAATGGATTTATCAACACTTAATAAGATTGCTGGAAGTGACTTCTTGCCAAGGGAAAAAGTTACAGACTTGGAAAAAGATCACCAGTACATGGTGACAGCACTTGAAGAGGTGAAGACACGATATGGTGTCAAGATTGTAGCAGAATTCGAGCAAAGTTTTCAAGAATTCCTACTAGAGAAGATTTCATCAGCAATTCTAAAAGATGAAGAATTTTTTTAAAAACTCTGCGATGAAGCAGACAAACTACGTTTGGTCGCAATGTATTTGGGAGAAACTTCTTTCAAATTTGATCGGGTATAAAAAAATGTATCTACGAAATGATTTTTAGAACTATTTATTGTCACTTGTACATAATAATACATAAATAAATAAAAATCTATTAACATTATACGTTAGTTTTTTTATTTATCATCACCACCTATAGTTATCATTATATTACAATATTTTATTTAAATATATCTAAATGATATAACAAAATACAATTTAATTTTTTCAAACAATCTCATTTTTATCCATCCAACTATTATGCTTGTTACTTAGACCTAACTACTTAACATATGCACGTTTACCACTTTTCTTTAAAACTTTTTCTACTAAATAAATTTCTGGATACATAGTCTTTTGAATTTCCGTTTCATAAAAGCTGCCGGAGACTGGTTCATCATAATAATCTTTGACGTGGTAATATATGGGATTAGTTTTTACAACTCTTATTATTGTAAAAATTTCAGTTGACCAATTTGGTGTATAACCTTTTTCAAAAACTTGTTTTATCTTACTTATTCGCACTTCATCTCCTACTTTGAATTTTGGTTTTTTTACAGGTCTTTTTTCAGTTGGGTAATTTTTCTTGATCTCTTTTTCATTTATCTTCGTAACGTTTTCAGGCTTGATTCCTATTGTCCGATGTTTTTTTAAATTGTATGCTTTCACTAACTCAGACAGAATATCCAACCATTTATAACTTCCTTGTTTGCTGAATTCTAACCACATTGCATTTTTTAAAGTTCTATTAAAGCGTTCACGTATGCTTGCATGAAGATTACTATGTGAAGAGTAGTGATTTATCTTGTACTTTTTCATAAGATTCTGGAAGTTTAAATTGTCGAATTCTTTTCTTTGGTCAGTTTGGAAATTCGATGGCATCCGTCCTTGTTTTAATATTACTTCATAGCTAGAGTAACATCATTGCCACTCTTCGATTTGACTGGTACAGCCCATGCATACTTTGAAAATATATATATGACAGTTAGTAAGTAGCGAAAACCATTGTTTTCATTAAAATAAGGTATCATTTCTACAAGGTCAGCTTGCCAAGTCTCATCTAATCCGCGTATGTCATATTTTCTTCGCTTGTACCTTCGACGTGCTGGCTTGTGTAGCTCTTTAACTACTCTTTGACGTTTCATCTTAAACTTCAGCTTTAGCAATATCCGATAGTCTGTTCATTTCATTGATTATATATTCAATACTTGCAAAATTTCGTTGAGTTATATCATAGACATAAGTTAATTTTTCGTCTATTTCTGCTTTATATATTTTAACTTCGTTCTCATATTCTTGTATAGCTTTAGCAACTTCTATAATTTTAGAAAATAAGTAATCAACTTCTTTCTGTAGGATATAATTTAATGAATCCAAACTAATCGCATCAATTGGATGATTAGCCTCTCGAATATTGCAAAGCCGCTTATTTTCTAAATCAAAATCACCATTTGATGTAATATTGAATCTAACACCTCGAGGACCACGACTCACTTGCGAGCCCTCAAGTTTTCTTCCAAACACATCGAGACTAATGTTACTACTATTGATTTGAAAATTGTGTACGTCAATATATATGTCCAGCTTCACGTAGTTCCTCTATGATTGATTGGATTTCATTGTTGTGATTATTGTTTCCAGCAGATCGTTCGGCTATTAATAATCGCAGTCTTTCGACAAGCTCATTCGGATCATCCCAGTCAGCGATGCCGAAAGTGGCAGAGTCAGAGAGGGAAATTCAAAAATGTATAAAAAAAAAGTATTGAAATAAATAGTTTTTAAAATTTGATAATTAATAAATAATTCTAAAAAATAAAGTTACTATAACAAAATAATTTTTTTTCAATTTTTTACATTTTTTTGAGTTTAACAAAATTTTGTTTAACTCAAAAAAATGTAAAAAATAGAAAAAAAATTATTTTGCTATAGTAACTTTATTTTTTAGAATTATTTATTAATTATCAAATTTTGAAAACTATTTATTTTAATACTTTTTTTTACACATTTTTGAATTTCCCTCTCTGACTCTGCCACTTTCGGCATCGCTGATTCCAGTAAACTAGATCTATGGAAGTATTTTTTTTTTTGCTATTTTATATTTAGGTATGAGACCCCCTCCGCTGGTAGACATTCTACTGCGATCACTGCGGAACATTAGTGCTATGATTTTTGAATATTTTCTACTCTTCGAAGAGCGTATATTCTCACTTTTGCTATGTCTTTTTCTATGGGCATTTGTTGCTTCCAGGATGATGCGATAGTTCTGGCGATCTGTTGTACTTAAAAGATTATCATTTGGTTCTTTTTTGAAATGCAATTTCATTAGACCACTGCTTTTAGGAAAACTTAAATCTCTCACTTTTATTATTTTATCATCAAATTGAATTTGTGAATCACCCATCGTGTATACCCCACTGACTTTTCTTACTTCGTATATGTTATCAATTTTGCTGCGGCTTCCATTTAGCATTGATAAAAAGTCTGTCGGTTCAGTTTCTTTATGCGCAGGTACAAATGGTGAATATATAGATATAAATGATGAATTCATCATTGTGCTATTTATCGGAGAAAAACCATCGCTATTAGAAGCATCATTATCAAACGCCGAACCCAAGTCATTAATATGGTTTACAATATAACTTGATTCGTCGAATCTCAATCTTTTTTTTGCCGATTTTCTGTTACTGTCTATAGCTGAAATGTGATTAGAACGTGACACACTTTCAGTTGTCGAATCGACAAGCTTTTCAAGTGGTGTAATAACTGGTTTCAAAGTATCACCAATAACCTTTTCAAAATCATCTCTCTCTTTTTTTAATAAAGAGTATTTTTTTTAATAGTCTCACGTGCTCGTAAGAGCTCGCTTAGAACATTTTTTCCTTTCTCAAAGTCAGGCATGCTGACAAGATGCTGTCTACAATTGAACTGCAAAGATTAAGATTTATACTTCCTTTTTAATAGCAAAACAGTCAAATCCTTTTCTATATCTACCATCATTCATTGCTCTATCTTTGTCAATAACAACAAATCCATACTTGTAATTCTTCCAGCATTCAGTACGAAGATTTCGAAATTCATTTAAAGTTAAGTTAGAATTCACATGGTCTTCATAGATATGTTTAAGATTAACACCATCTTGACGATAAATTACCATCAAATTAATATTGTCCCTGATGAGATGTTTCGGTATATGAGCATATGACTGACATAAATAAAAGCTATCTACACTTTTGTGTCTCCCCATACAGAAAAAAGCTCTGACGTTATCCTGCTTCTCACAAGCTACATCGTTAAAAATCATAATTGAATTAGGTAGGGCTTCATCTGGAGACACTACAGATGTATGTTCACTAAACGGTAGATATGATATACCTTCAATTGGTTCTAAAACTTTTTGAAGAAATTGGTATTTCGATTTATTCAAGGATTTAGAGTATACATACAAATTTTCAAATCTAAGACCATTAGGGTGTGCAATTAGAGCCAATAAACTATTAGTTTCTCCACAGTTTGATGGGCCACAGAATACTCTTCGTATATTATATGGAAGTAACTCCCCATGTCGCTTTTTTCTTTTCGTTTTCTCAAAATCAAAGTTGGTGACGGAAAGTTTGACGTTCTGTTCAGTAAAATCCACGTTTACGTGAAAAGTCAAATCTAAGATTGACCTTTTCTAAATATAAACGCTTGTTTCATATTTTGATCATCAGTTGTAAATCAGCACTCGAAAAGAGATGCTCGTACACAAATCACCGGAGCACCCTAAGGATAAAGGGTCGCTTGATAAAGTAATCAATAACTCATCTATTGAAATGCATATTCCTGGATATCAATATTGTGGTCCCGAAACAAAACTGAAAAAGTGTCTAAAAAGAGGTGATACAGGTATCAATCCACTTGATCAAGCGTGCAAAGAACATGACATATCTTATTCTGATAAAAAGTCTGATCGAAAAGTAGCTGACATGAAGCTCGCTGATAAAGCTTGGCAGCGTGTTAGAGCCAAAAATGCAAGTCTTAGCGAAAAAGCAACTGCTTTTTTTGTTGCAAATGCTATGAAATTAAAAGGAAAGACAGAAATAGGTGTAAAGTTGAGTAAATTAGTAACTGCAAGTGAAAAATCATAAAAACCAAGTAAACATTCTCGCAAAGTTATTCAGTCCACTTTAAAAGGTGCACGAGAAGCTCTTAAGATCGTTGGCTGTATGAAAAAAATTATCATTCCACGTATTCTACCTGTTTCATCAAAAACAGGTGGCGCTCCGCCTTTTCTCATACCATTGTTCGCAGCACTAAGTGCAACTGGTGCTCTTGCTGGAGGAGCTGCTGGAATAGCTGAAGCAGTAAATGAGGCAAAAACTGCACAGAAAAATTATGAAGAAAGTAAGAGTCATAATAAAACTATGGAAGCTATTGCTCTTGGAAAAGGTCTCTATCTTAAACTATATAAAACTGGAATGGGATTATTTATGAAACCTCATATCGGTCATAGTCAAGTTAAAAAAAAACTTCGATTTAACTTTGCCAAATCGTGCACTGACTGACTATGATCTTATAAAGTATGCTCGTATGATGCGAATCCCATATTTTCGAGGTGTTTTCATAAGTAATAATCTACGTTCTGATGGCCCATGGCATAACGAATCTGCTATAGTTAACTTAGATGATTTCCAAAACAAAGCCACTCACTGGGTATGTTATCGAAAACGAGGTTCTAAAGTGATTTATTTTGATAGTTTTGGTGATCTTAAGTCCCTTGCAGATCTCACGTTATATTTCAACGTGAAAGAAGTGAAATACAACTATAAAAGATATCAGAATTTTGACTCATTTATTTGTGGACATCTTTGTCTTCAATTCTTGTGTGAAAGACTATAAATGAAGAGTTTTCAGACAAGCAGGATCATTCTTTTTCAAACAGTCATGGAAGATAGTTTCACTTCGAGTCTTTCAGGCAAATCTTCTGTCTTAGAAGCGCAATATTTTTCTTCAATAGAACTACCACAGCATAAGAATTTTGTTTTGGGTTTAATTGAACTTTTAACATTCAACTTGATTCTCAATGTTGACGATTCGAATTATAAAGTTCATGTAAACCGTGAGAAGATTATTACTATTCCTACTGGCAGTTATAAAATTGATGCTATCAATCAATTTTCGCATAAAGATTTGAAATCTAAAGACATTGAGTTTTCCTTGAAAAGTAACAACAATACTCTCAGAAGTGAAATTTATTGCAGCCATCAGATAGATCTTAGACCTCAAGATTCAATAGGCAATCTCAAAAGCATAGGTCTCAAAGTACGTGGGAAAATATAAATTGTATCATTCTCTGCTGCTTCCAGAAAAATGGACAAAATTCTAAGCATTCAATCAGGTGTCGCATTCGATGAGTCTACTTCATTATGAGCTTCACGCATATCAACCATACTCCACATTAAGTTTCGAAAACAGTGATGAAATTCGTATTTCTATTCAGCATCAAGATTTATGCCTCTTACCATCATGTAGTTACATCCATGTATGTGGAAAATTACGAAAACCAGATGGTCAAGCACTAACTAAAACTAATTCCGTTAACAATGGTATTTGTCATCTGTTTGATGAAATTTGATATGAACTTAATGCTGTAGAGGTAGATAAAAGTAAAAATGTTGGTTTAAGTAGTCTCATGAAGGGATGCACTTCATTTAATCCAAATCAGACTTTAACATTAGAAAATGCAGGCTGGCTTGGTGTTGAAGAAGCAAACAAAACAATTGTAGATGATCATGGAAATTTTGACGTTTCTATCCCTCTAAGTATGATTTTAGGCTTCGCACAAGATTACAAGAAAATTGTTGTTAATATGAAGAATGAACTCATTCTCTCAAGATCAAGAAATGACCTGAATGCTATAATACAGGAAGGTAATGTAGCCAACAATGTAACCACATATGAAACTTATCAAATAAAAATATTAAAGATAGAGTGGTTAATGCCATATGTTATTGCATCAGATAAACAAAAAATCCAGCTGTTAAATTTCAATGGCAAAGATAATCATATTTCTATGAGTTTTCGGTCTTGGGAGTTATTTGAATATCCTTTTCTTCCAACAACAAATAAACACGTTTGGACGGTAAAAACTTAAAATCAGTTGGAGAAACCACGTTTCGTGATTCTTGGATTACAATCAGGAAAAAAAGGTTTAAAAACTGAAAATGCTAGTCGCTTTGACCACTGTAATATTAGTAATGTGAGACTTTTCTTGAATTTGCAATATTATCCGTAAAACAATCTCAATCTTGACATATCTAAGAATCAGTTGTCTATTCTCTATAATATGTATGCTAATTTTTAGAGAAGCTATTACGGAAGAGATCCACAGCCATTGTTGACAAAGTCTCAGTTTATGAACTTTGAACCACTCATAGTTATTGACTGTTCACGACAAAACGAATCTCTAAAGAGCGCTCCTGTCGATGTACGTCTAGAATTTGAATCTAAAACTGACGTTCCAGCTAATACTTCAGCTTATTGCATGATCTTACACGATCGCATCGTTCAGTACAATCCTATTAGTGGAGATGTCCGGAAGCTTGTCTGAATTATCTTCATTTTTACGTAAAAAAATTAATATTTTAAAATGGAATATGCAGTAGACATGATTGGTTTTAAGCAAATGGGTGGTGAATATGTTCTAAAGGAAATAGCAATCATTCCTCTCAACGACAGTGGTGATCCCATCGTTCATCTATTCAAAAAACCTTTTTCATGGAAAAGGCTCTCTGACGAATTGCAAGAAGAAAACATTCGACTCAAACATAATCATGGAATAGCCTGGAACACTGATGGATTAGATTACTCTCAAATTGCAAACTTACTTCTTGAACATTTACATGATGCTACAAAAATTTTTGTTTTGAATGAATTCAAACGAAAACGGTTGCGAAGATTTAAATTTCCCGTTTATAAAATCAATAAATACGGATATCCATTAAACCCATCTTTCAAATGTGTTACTGCGTGAACAAACCATAATCCAATTCATAAGACTGTCTATGCACTACACAATGTCAAACTCATGAAATTATTCTATCTTGCACAAAACCATTTATGAGAAAAAAAATAGTAGAAAAAAGTAGAAAACACTATAGGCATCCTAGTTCACATTCGGATTCTAAAACTCTTGGAGGAGGGAGGGGGTGTGCTAGAATCCGTACGGGTTCTAACACACTTTGGGCTATGCTAAAATCTGGGTGTGCCAGTATGCCTATAGCCTATCTACTGAAGATGGACCATGGGTTAGAAAACCCACTCGACCAAAGAAGGTGCCAACTGGGAAATGGAGGCCTTGCTTGTTCAGTATCGACATCTTTTGAAATTTTTTAGACAATTGGCCCTTTTTAGGGCCATCAATTATTTGTACGTATAGTAAACTGCTTTAGAAGTTTGTTATCCTTGAATTTACTTTCAAGGTAATAATTCTTTTAAAATAATTCATTTTTTTAATTTTGAAAATAATTTTTTTTCAATATTATAAGAGCCCCTCCTTTGCTCTTTACCTGTGAGATCCTAACCATTTATAATAAGTTATTGTATCAATATATTATCATAAACTTATGATCTCTCCATTTAAGAATAATTGATTTTATCTTCAAGTATACATAGAATGTAATAAAATTTTACTATCGTACAATAATTTTCATAACACGGTCATTCTTCTTCTTCTTCTGATACTATCAAAGAATTAAAAAAGGTTGAAACTGCAGTTACCATCTACCTCAGCAACACCTTTTCCACTTCCGAGAAGCCAATTCCTTAGCATTTGAACATTTTTGAATGCGCAAGCAGGATTGGAGTACTGATGAATGGAGCATGTTGAAGTCTTCTCGTTCTTTGCTAGAGTTGACAAAGATAAACAACCACTATGCTTAATATTACATATTAATCTAAAAGAAAATAGTTTATTAGAAATATTTTTTTTTTTAATTAATAATAATATACTTACTTGTCACGAAATTTTTCGGTCACCCATTTTCTCTTTTCTTCTTATTTCACCCAAATTCTCGTCGCATCTTTACAACATTCTCTTGAAGTATCTGAAAGTCTTTCGTAAGGAGTGTCCATAGAATTCCAAGGTATACCATGCCAATATTTTTCCAAGCATTTGTTAACGCTTTTGTATTCGCTTAGAAGATACTTCTAAAGATTTGGTGGTTGGAAATTTAAGACCTGTTAAAAATAGAGGTTTTATTTTCCGGGATCGAAAAGAAAACTCTTTTAATAATCTTAACCCTTTCAGAACCAATGTACATTGACATGTTTGGATTTTTTTTTTAATTTTGTGCAAAAGTGGCTTTAAATTTTGTAAAAAAAATATGTATATTAGATTGAAGTGGACTATTTCCGATCTCAAATTGAGGGCCTAAGTTACTACATCTTTCATAGAAACTGAGAAAACTTAAAAAGAAAAAAGTGGAAAAAAAATTTTTTATCGCAAAAATTGCTTAACGGGATGTCGGAGCTGCAGCAATCGATTTTTGCTGTTTTTATTTTATCAATATCTTTTTAAATTCATAAATTAAACAAATATAATGACTTGTCCGCACTAAAGCTATATTAATACAATAATTTTTGTTAAAATAAAAAATCATTTGTACTTGTTATTTTTTTATGAGCTTGGGTTGAAAATTAGATATCAAACTTGACAAACCTAACCTTAAAATACGATACATTGAAAGTTTTTATTATAACTTTGTATGTATAATATTTTGGTGGATTTATTGAGTTGTCCACACTAGAGTTTAATCTTACAAATTTTTTCTTTATATAAAAAAAACTCGATTAAACGCATCGTTTATTAATAAGTTAGGATTAGAAATATTATTAGAAGGCGGGCAGCTTCGTCATGCTCTTAATAAATGAACGCTTATCATCGCTAAATGGTTATCAGAACTTTTCATGATGAAATAAAAATTCCGTTCTGAAAGGGTTAAATTGGTTGAGATGTACTATAAATTATCTTAAGTACAGTAATTATTAATCTATTTTGTTGTAAATGGCTTAGCTTTACTTTACATATACGATTGTAAAGGGCTCGTCTTTATCGCTACATGGCGCTTGCTAGACTCTGTTTAACAGACTGTCCGTGCTCGAATAGAGCCTCTCTTTCTCAGCTGATTTGCTGTATCGTATATGGGTAATTCTTTCATACTTTTAAAAATCATGTTACTGCGTCATTTCTCCTAAATATGAGATAGCACATCTTGTTAGCAAATGTTCACTGATTTATTGAGTTATTAGAAACTAATTTTGTTATATTTTTAATGATAATTAGACGTGTCATTTTATGGCGGATGGGGAAAAGAGGTTTTTTTTTGAAATTTAAATGTTACCAGGCCATGTAAAATGATAAATTACCGCTATAAAAAAAATGACTACTGCTTTTTTTATTTGAAATTCACACCAAAGCTTTATCTATACACATACTTTTGGAAAATCAAGAGCATGGGTGTGTGCCTGTTAACAAAAGTACTTTCTGAAAGGTTATTAAAATGTTACCAAAAATTTATATATTTTACTTTTTTCTGGAAAATACGATGCTGTAAAAAAGACTATTCAGCGGTGACATTTTAAACTACATCAAGAGGTAATATTTAGAATCACAAAGAGAAATTTTTTTATTAGGAACGTGTGCCTAGTGTAGATAAAGTTCTTTGTTCGTTTGAAATTATACTTAAAAAACGTGACTCACTTTTGAAAATAGGTATTTATCCACTAATATGAAAACCTAAGCTTTGATTCATCTTTTCTCTGCTGTGAACTTTGTAATTTACTATTTTATAATACTCAATGTAATCTTTAAGTTGCTTTTGAAGTATTATTTCGAGTATTCTGGAAATCATTGAATTTTTCCCGGCTATTAAATTTTCCAAATTTACATCGATTACCTAGTTTCTATCAATGTTTTAATTCTAAAGAGTTTAAACTTTAAAAAGCTCAGTTTTAGTATGTATTTAATAGCTTACACCTAGAACGTTGAGTTGAAACATCACTGAAATTTCTAGATTTTAAATTTAAAATTTTTAGATTTAATGTTTATTAAATAAACTAAAATATTTGGTTAAAAGGAATATAAGTATTTTTATTCGAAAACATTTAAATATTTAAATATTTTCTGTAACATATTAAACATGTAAAAATGAAAAAGCTCAATGGAAAATGATCTATTATAGCCCAAAATACTTAAAAAACTGATCTGAGATAGGTAAAATATTATACCTGGGTGTGATAATAATGAATATATTTAAATGTCTTATATTAAAAAAAGCTATCTTCAAAAGTGAGTAATGCGATTTTTTCTTTTATTATCATTTTAATATATCAACATTTAAAAAAAATAAATTTGATACATGTGTCTTCAATTTTTTTTAATTTATTGAAAGTAAATTTTAACACTATGAAAAATTTACTCGAAAATCTGTCTTTTGATGTTTGTTAAAAAGACTACCCTTAAAAGTGAGTAACACGATTTTTTTCTTTCATTATAATACGTCAACATTCAGAGAAAATTAGTTTTACACGTGTACCTGTATTTTTTTTTTTTAAATTTGTTGCAGGTGAAATTTTAACATTATGAAAGATTTACCCATATATGGTCGAGTACGCATTTACCGACAGATGGCGATACGCATACGAATGACTGACGCAACATTTACATATTACAACATGCCTTCTTAAATTTACGGCTTAAGGAGCGGCGGTAGCACAGGGGCTAAGGCTCTTGGCTCGCGCTCTAGTGGATCGGGGATCAATTCCCCGGGAAAATTTCGGAAAATTTTTTTCTGATTTATTCAAGGGGAATAGAACCCGGAGACCACGAAAAACCAATTAAAAATTCCCTCTGGGCAAAACATGAATTATTATTAAAGTCCCATTGGGCAAAAAACAAAAACTATAAAAACTACCTGGTGATGGCCTAAGACATAAGCTAATAAGAGCTAGTCAAGTGGCCAATTAAAATTAGAAGAAGAAGAAGAAGAAATTCACGGCTTTTATTTCTTTTATGTTTTAATTTCGATTTTATAATATTTCAAATTAATCTTGATTCTTTTCTGTTTTTAACAAATTTTTCTTTGCATAGACCTTTGGTTACTATATCAGCTATATTTTTATCAGGTTCGATTTTAACAATATCTATTACGCCGTTTTCATAATTTTCATTAATATAGTGATATTGCACTTCAATATGCCTCGAATTTTTTATAAGACTACTAAATTTACCTATAGCTATCGCACCAGAATTGTCTTCATAAATTTTAATTGGTCTATCAATGTTTAATTCAAATGCATCATTTAATAAATCTTTCATAAATAATATTTCTGTCGCTACTTCTGACATAGCAATTTATTCAGCAAAAGTTGAATTTTTCGTTACAGTTTTCTGTTTATGAGTTTTTCAATAAACTACATTGCTAAATACTCTAATGACAAATCCTGTTGTGGATTTCCTATCAATATGATCACCTGCGTAATCTGAATCAATCATACAATCTAATTTTTCTTTGTTTACATTATTATAATAAGTTAATTTTAAGTTTTTAGTTTTATATAAATATTTAAATACTCTCAAAGTATACTTAAAATATGTTTCGTTGTAACGACTTTGATATCTACTTAAATAATCAATACTATATGATTTATCAGGTCTTGTCCCTGTACTGATGTATAAGAGTTCGCCTATTAGATTTCTATAACTTATTCTTTCGTCTATTTCAGTAGCTTGGTCAAGTTTTAAACTTGCCCCTATTGGAGATTCATAAAGTTTAGCATTTTCTAAATGATATTTCACAGCCAATGATCCAATATATTTTTGTTGACTTAATGTCATTACACCTTTTTCTTTATCATGATTAATATCAATTCCATATATTCTGTTATTTTACCTAAATCTTTCATTGCAAATTTTTGCATGAATTTAGTTTTTATTTCATCTATCTTATTAGGCACGACCGCTACACAAAAGTGCCTTATATTTTCGACATCGCAAAAAATGTAACCCTTTAAAATATGTTATTATATGATAAAAAAACTTATTCTTATAGCAAAATAAGACTATTATTTGATCTGAATAATTCAAACAGGAAATTATTTTAAATAATAACTCAAGTAAACGTTCCTAGTTTGAAAAAAATCGTTGAAAGCGTTTGTAAATAGGCGCCTTTCAAATAGTAAAAAAAATGGATTTTTGATGATAACTTGAAAAATACGATTTTTTTTAAAAGTATATAAAATGGAAGTTATAGAATATAGAAAAATAAATCTTTTTTATGCAATACATTTTTCTCTTAAGTCAATATTTTTCAAATTGTTCATGAAAAATGTTAAAATTGAAGGCTTTTTAATGATAACTTGATAAATATTATTTTAAAAAATATATATATGATAATAAAAAAAAGTATCCAATTTTTTTCTATCAATTTTCTTTCAGATACTTTTTTTCGAAATTCATTTTTTTCAAAATTCGTTTTTTTCAAGTTATCACCAAAAAATCATTTCTTCAACCTCTAAAGGGATAACTGTTTTAAAACCGCTCGAGCGATTTTTTTTTAAACTGCCAACATTTATCTATATTTTTACGTGGGATTTAATCGATATGCACTTCTATGGGGAGTGTTAGGATGTAAAATAATTACAGAGAGAATTGGTAATAAGTGACGAATATTTATTATCAAGCAAATACAGTATGAGAGAGAGACTAGATACGACTTTGTTCTAGCGCGTCCGGCGATGGTCTCACGCTCGTCGTTGTCTAAAACGACGATGTAAGCTGCCCGTGACGAAGTGCCAAATCAGCACTTCGCGCACCGTGCGACTTTTAGCTTGAAAGCTCGGAGTCGCAATTCCCCAAACTCCTAATTTTATACTATTTTCTTATTATATACTCTATATAGAGACTATACTACGTATATATATAATGTACGTTGCAGTATTATTGTTTTCGATCGAATCATCCCCCGTCGGAATGATCAAATAAAAACTTTATAAAAAATTTTACTTTTAAGCTACTGAAATATAAAATAATTATTTTTTTCTTGTAATTTTTGATAGATTGTCCTATCTAAAACTTTAAAAAGTATAAATTAATGAAAATATGTCTTTTTCATATAACAAATTTCTTCGAAATCAATCAACTTAATTTACAAGAAAAATTTAAATAATCATAAATTGGTTTTTCCAAATAAATACAATGAATTCAAACCTCTTGTTAAAAGTTGTGGTAAAAAATACAATGAAAAAAAGAAATAAGATTAACTTTTAATACTTTTGCGTTTGTAAATGATTTGTATTAATATTCTTTAAATATCAAATAGCGAGCGTTTTCGATCGTGCGTTATATGCAAGAAGTGAAGTTTTTTGCATGCCTTGCATCGCGAAGTGAAGCTCTAAAAGGACCAAGGTGCGAGCCACAGTAACGAGCCAGTTTTTATCTTTACAGCATCATAAAATATCATCAACGAATACCAACTGATATATAAGACCATTGCTTGTGTTATTTACATATAAACAATAGTCATTATCGCTTCTAACAAAATTTAATTTTTTAACATGGTTATTTAACGTTTCATACCATGCTTGTGAACTTTCTCTAAAAATATAGAGTGCCTTTTGCAAATTACATACTTCATTCTCTCTAGTTTCATAACCTTTTGGTTCATAAATATAAACTTCTGATTTTACTGTACCATTGAGAAATGCTGTTTCAACGTCCATTTGTTATATATCTAAATTATTTACACAACAATAGCTTAACAAAATTTGTAAAGTTTGCATTTCACCTACAGGTGAGTATACATTTTCTAAATATTCCTTCTGCTAAAAGCCTTTTACTACTAATCTAGCTTTATATGAATCATCTCCTTTTCTTTTAAATATCCAACATCAATTATTTTCTCATTTTTGGTTTATCTACAATAGTCCATGTTTTATTTTTATTTGAACTATTAATTTCAGAATTCATAGCTTTTTGCCATTCCTTACTTTCTGTAGAGTCTATCGCCTCCTCGAATGTATGCAGTACATTAGCGTTTACATAATTTACATAAATATAATGCATTATTAAGTTACCATATCTTTGTATAGGACTTTTCTTTCTCGTTGAAGTTCTTTAGACTTCTAAATTATCTTTTCGTTTCTTAAGTCTTTTATTTACTCTGCCAGAATCATTATTTATTTTATTATTAGAATTTAAATTTTCAGTATTATAATTTTCATTATCATTTATTTCAATATTTTTTTCATTTTCAGAATCAGTTTTACTTTGACTATTTTCATTTTCTAAATTTAATTCAATGTGATTTTCATCATTTTGTTCAGTACAAATTAATTCTGTATCTTCCTTAATTACTCTAACATGTCTGGCATTTATGACTTTATTATCAATCAAAACTCGATAATAATTATGTGTATAATCTACTAGTATACCCAATTTGGCTTAATCGTCTTATTTACTTTTTCGAAGTACTTCTGGTACCCTTACAAAAACTTAACTCTCGTATATTTTGAAATATTTTACATCTTGTTTTGTTTTAAAAAGTATTTGAAATGGCGTTTTATTTTCATGTGTGTTGGCTATTGTACGGTTTTTCAAATATGAAACTGTCTTCATTACTTCTGGTCAATACCTTATGGGTATTTTAACTTCTCTTACTAAACATCTGCCTATGTCCATAGCTGATCTATTAAATCTTTCCACTACTCCAGTTAATTCATGAACGTAGTGTGGACAAAGTAATAATTCAATTCCTTTATTTTTTATAAATTTATAAATTTCTTGATTTAAATACTCTTTACCATTATCACATTGTAGCTATTTTACTCTTTTTTTAAATTGATTTTCAACTGAATTTACGTATTCTGTAAAATATTCTGCCGTTTCAGCTTTACTTTTAATACGATAAACTCTACTACATTTACTATAATTATCTATAAATGTTAAAAAGTATCTTCCTCCACTATAACCAGCTCTGCTGTGTGGACCATTTAAATCTGTATGAATTGATTCTAAAATCTCAGTAGATCTAGTTTTCTTATTTTCAAACGGTACATTAGCCATTCTACTTTGAATACAATTTGCACATTTTATATTATTGATTTCTAATTTATCCGGTAAACCATTAAATAATTTTTCATTAACCGTGCCATTTCTCTATGTGTGTTAGTTGTGCCATATTTGCAGAAACATTTTCGTTATATTTATCTATAAAACTTTTCAGTAAATATAAATTATTTATTTTTTCTGCAACAGCTACTTCTACTCTTTATTTTTATTATAAATTTTCGCTGTTTGATTTCTCGATACAATTGTGTTATTTACAGTTATTTTAGAAAAACTTCAAAAATTTCTACTCAATTCTTTTGCATAATAAACATTCTTAAGATCAACTCTCTTTTTATTATAATCAGTTTTAAAATACGTTATAATATTTCTAATTTCAGTGGCTTTTAAAATTTTTCCATCTGGCAATTTTACGTTAACCGGTTCTTTTAATACAATAAATTTTTCAAAATAACTATCATTGTTAACTACTTGGTCAGTACAATCTTTATCCTAAATCCAGTTTATTTCGTTTTTATTTTTACAGAATTTTCTATTTCTTTTACCTCATTATGGTTTACCATTGTTACCCATATTTCTGCGTTACGATTGTCGTTACGTTGGCTAGAAGATTCTTCTCTTTGCTGAATTGTTCTGTTCTGTCCAAAACCTCTTTGTGAATTCCCTCTTGAATTAAATCGTGAAAATCCTCGTTGAAATCCTTGTTGACCATAACCTTTGTTGTAGTAGGCCCCTCTACCTTGATTGGTATGCGTTCCTCTTCCTTGGTTAAATTGTGGTGCTCTCCAACAATCTTTCTTGTTGTGGTCTTTTTTCCCACAGTTAAAACATTGTCCTTTTGTGTTTATGCTGAAAGTGCTGATATTTCTTTTACTTTCACTTTTAAGTCTTGTCATATTTTTCTCTTAAATTTTGGACTTTAAATATTTGCTGTCCTTTGTCCTTCTGGCATGATATCTATAAAGTCAACAATAAAGCTGTAACTGGGTGACAGTGCTTTTATTATACATCTTATCTTTTCTTGTTCATTTAAAATTCCACCAGCTGCTTTAAACTTATCACAGACTTGTTCAAAATCTACAAAAAAGTTTTCAACTTTATCATAATTCTTCAATTTCACATCTTCTAATTTACTTCTACATGTAAAGCTGTAGATTTTGTAGAGTACATGCTGTCTAACTCTTTTAACATTTGAAATATTGTATTATATTCTCTAATTTACTATAATTGTTTATCTGATATCGAGCTTATCAGCATATTTTTTGCCTTTCAATCTGCCTTTTTCCGAGCATCTTGATTATCTGCTGCAGTTAATTCTCTTGTTGCTTGCTCTTTACACTCTTCATATTCTAATATGTTTAATAATCTGAATTTCCAGCTAGAATAATTTCATCCATCAAAAATGGGAATATAAACATCATCAATTTTCACTTGCTTAGCCATTTCTCTCTCTTTTTATAATTTTATATTTTTATCAATTTCTTTTGCTGCACTTGACACTTTTTTCAACTTTTTGAGGAAAACTTTTCTTAAACGATTTCTTTCTTCTTTATTGAGCACTATATTTTCAGCTTTTGTCTGTTTCATTAAACTTTCTTTAATTTTCTTATTAATTATCTTATTAAATTCACTTTTTAATTTCCTTAGTGAATTCACGTTTTTAATGTTTTTTATTTTGTCACTTTTTCAATTTTCTCGTACATTCTATTTTTTCAAAATTATTATTCACTATCTTCTTTTTATTATTTATTATTTTTTTATCCTTCTATTCATTTGTTTTCTTTTTCTTTCCTTTTATCTTTCAAACACGTGCTCTGACTTGACCTCAAAATAATTTTCTTCTAACCTCACTTTTTACGACCACGTGGCTTTAATTTTTATCCGTTTACATCGAACGTATTTTCAGCTTAATTTTCTTTTTTCATCTCTTTTGATTGATATTAATTTTTTATTTTTACTTTTCTATATATTTTTTACTTTAGTTATCTTGTTTTCACTTAAATAATCTACCTCGTTTTTATTTTTTCAATCACGTTTTTCTATTTAATTAACAACGTTTTTTATTTGTTTCTATTTTATTAACAACGTTCTTTTATTTTATTTTTATCTTGATCACGTTTTCTTATTTTTTTCTTAACCACGTTATTTTTATTTTTTCTTGACCACGCTTTCTTATTTTTTTCCAACCACGTTTTTTATTTTTTTTTTTTAACCACGCTCTGCTACTTTGTTGGGAATAAAGGTTTTATGTTCCGGAATCGGAAAGAAAACTCTTTTTTAATAATATTAAATTGGTTGATATGTATTATAAATTATCTTAGATTACGCATTGTTTAACATTACTGGCACATGGATAACAAGAGCAACAAAGTCCACACGATAAAAATGCTATCCCTATTCCTTTATCGAAGCAAAATTTACATTTATTTTGTAAAGGACCATCTGCAGGAAGTATGTTTCGAAGAGAACGGCAGCGACTATTCCATTTCTTATATTTTGATAATGGATCCTCACTAATTTCCCACCTACAGATCTCTACAGAGTTTTTAAAACAACTAACTTTGTCAATTTCACCTGTATAATAAAATCCTGCGGCGGCCAGGTCTTTGGATTTTAAGAAGAGGTGAAACTATCTGTCTTTATCTGATAGTGTTTTTCATCAATTAGATATTAGTATAGTTGTTAAATTTTTTAATAAGAACAAAATAATTTAATCATGTATTTTTTTAATAATATGAGACCTACCAAAAAAGATAAGTTATATTTTAGATTTTCAGTAGATCTCTTATTATTCAAAAACCACATGATAAAATTATTTTACTTATCTCAATTATATTAATCTTATTATAAAATTTATCTATTATACTAGTATCTATTGAAGGCTGCCATTTTCTAGAGTTGCAACCAATGGTGTTTATATAAATGATGAAAAACACTATTAGACAAGGACAGATAGTTCGGCCTGCTCTTAAAAAAGTCCAATGCCAGTTTTTAAAACTTTCAATACGCCTTTGCTCCGTATGATACATGAGTATTTATTGGGCTGATGTTTTTTAAATCCAACTATTATGTATTCTATCAAAACCGTGCCACCCTACGTATACTTGATTGCCGCGTCTCTTTAGAACTTTTTCTACAAGATAGACATCGGGATACTTGATTTTCTGAAGTTCTTCTTCGTAGAAGCCACCGGCGGTGGGTTGATCTTTATAGTCTTTGAGACGGTACATTGTCGGCTGCGTTACTTCAACTTGTTAAATCGTGAATATTTCCGCAGACCAATTAGGCGTGTATCCTTTTTCGAATACTTGTTTCAACTTAATTACTTTGTCACCAACCTTGAACTTTGCTTTTTTTCTCATAATTTTTTGAGCAAATCGTGCGCGAAACTGAGATTCATTTGCAACTGTAACATCTTTTGGTTTAGCACCAATCGTTTGATGTTTTGTATTGTTGTAAGATTTTATCAGATCAGGTAAGATATCGATCCATTTATAGCTACCATATAAGTTGAACTTCATCCACATTTCATGTTTGAGAGTGCGGTTCCAGCGTTCGCAAATGGATCCTTTGAGATTACTATACGTTGAGTATAAGTTTAATCTTGTATTGTTGCATAAGATTTTTAAAATTAGTATTATAAAACTCTCTGCCTTTATCTGTTTGTAATTTTTTTGCAACTTGTCCTTGACGTAATATAGATTTCATCGCAGCAGAGACTTCGGCCCTAGTTTTTTGTTTTACAGGAACGGCCTATGTGTATTTGGAAAAAAACATCTATAACTGTAAGCATGTAATTGCAGCCTTTATTATTCCGAGGATAAGGTTACATCTCCAATAAATCTGCTTGCCACGTCTCATCTAAACCTCACACATCAAACTGTCGACATTGATAGTGACATCTGGCTGGTTTGTGAAGTTCTTCTATAATTCTTTCATGTTCCATGGTCACAAAGCTAATGATTGCTTGATTCTCGCCATTTGGCTTTTATACTCTGAATATTTGTTATAATTTTAGCATCGTGCATTGATTTGATCCAATATTTAATTAACTCATGTAAATCTTCGACGTCTACATTAATTTTTTTTTATTTTCTCATCATACTCATTCTTTAATTTTTGCGTTTCTAATTGTGATGCGTTAGGATCATCTTTTAATCTAGCAGTGATTGTGTATATTTTCTGGACTTTAGATGTAATCAAACCTTGTAGAGTATTAAAATTAACGACATCATTCGACTGCTGAGGAGTGGCAACATTTCATAACCTCTTGTTTTCTACATCGTATTATCCATCTTTTGTCAGTTTACAACCAATTCCTTGAGGTCCTTGATTACCCTCGCTTCGTTTAAGATTACGTCCAAATACGTCGACGCTCATTTTGATAATGTAAAGAGTTTTAACTTGTAGCTTAATATGTATAGCCAGCTTCACATAACTCTTGTATGATGCAATGAATCTCGTTAGTATGATTAGGATTATCAGCTGCTTTCTCAGCAACTAATAAATGAAGTCGATCAACTAGCTCATTTGGATCATCCCAGTAGACATAATGGAACTTGATATTTTTTCTCGCCATTCATATCTAGGTATTGTAATGTAATCGATTGCTCTAAACAAAACGAGTTTCTGAAAAGCGCTTCTGTGGATGTTTGTTTGGAATTTGAATCAAGAAATAAAATTCTTCCTAGAACATCAGCTTACTGTTTGATCATACACGATCGCATAGTTGATGTTATTGACAATCCTATTAATGGTAATGTACAAAACTTGCCTAAGTAGTGGGGGAATGGTCATAAATTACGCGTTTATCGTCAAAAGAGTCATTCATAATGGAGTATTTAATCGATATGCAAGGCTTCAAGCAGCACAGTGATGACTATATTTTAAAATAATTGGCTATAGTTTCATTGAACGATGACTCTGGTCCCGTCGGGCTACTTTTTAAAGAACCGTTTCTTCGGTGGTGATTCACAGAAGAATATAAAACGCAAAACAAATGGCTTGAACAATATTAACATGGTTTGTCTTGGCGTTCCCTACACCGAAATAGGACATATTCTTAAAAAAGCTTTACGAGATGCCAGAAAAATTTTAGTAATGGGTAGCATAAAGAAAAAATGGTTAGAGCGCTTCAAGTTTAACGTTACTGATGTTACAGAGATGGATTATCACTAAATAAGATAAAGCTAGTGATCGTTTGCCCCTATTATGATGGGATGTATGAAACTTGTTGTGCTCTTCATAACATCAGACTTATGAAAAAATATTTTACTGAGTGTCTTTCGCCATTGGAAACACCTGTGAAGTGTAAGTAAATGAATGCATAGATAAGAGCTCTCATCACTATAAAAGTAGAAGCATTTCATGACTTGTATTATTTCACCATGGGACAAAGTCTGAACACCACCGATAAACCTAACGAGTATACTCTCTTATTGCTTCAACGAGATTCGATTGATTTATAACGACCATACTATCTTATTGATTCTTTTGAAAAAAAAAATGTCGTGGAAGGAGTATTACGAAAAATATAAATCATAAATACTACACCCGAATATTGAATGTAAAAATTTTTAAACTGGTTCTTTTCAGAGCTGCAAAAAATTTAAACGTAATAAACTGTTTAAAAATTATAATAAATATAAGTGTAAACTTGGGTTATTAAAGTAGGCACAAACTTGGATTATTAAAGTTAGCACAAACTTGGGTTAAAAAATCACCAACTATGCTTTGCTGACTTTCGACTGTGCTTGAATCCTCCATGTATTATAATCCTCCTAGTTCACCTAATTATATTTGTGAAATTTTTAGTGAGCTCTGACTGCTGGGGAAAATTTGCTGGGGATGAAAATCTAAGTTGCCGTCGCGTTACATTTTAATATGTGTTGTGTACTTGTAACCCTATCTGTGCGTGCACGCACAACTAAGTTATAAGAATAAGAGAGAGAGGGAACACTATACTATACCAAGCAATGTATACTCAAGCCTATTCGAGAAAGATAGAGAGAGATTTGATTTGATTTGACAAAAATTTTATTATTAATGGGGTAGTACCCCGTATGATACAACAAGCACAATACAAAGAATCAACATTAAAAATAAACTAATGTAATTAAAACAGTGAACAACAAAATTTCTAAATTGAAAAACAATGAAAAATAATTAAGAAAAACTTATCTGAAATTTAAGATTTAACAAAAAATAGATTTTAGTAAAATTAAGTTTAATTGTATACGCCAGCTGGTAATCCCACAGTAACTAGGGCTCAGTCTAGAGCAGCTGCTTCCCTAAGCCGATTGATAACCCTCTGAAGCCTAAGGTCGAGTTCAACAGAAAGGTCAGTAAACACAAGACAACAATAGTCAAGAATCGGAAACAGCAGTGTTCGAATAAGGTGCTTACGTAGAGGAAAAGAAAGGCTCTGTCTAAAGAAATTAAGTCGATAGAGGAGAGAAAACAACCTATTACACACATGTCAAAATACACGCCCAAATGTAAACACCATTGATGCAGATACTAGAAGACGGCATAGAGGTTAGAATATTGATGTAATAATAAGGGCCGATTATGATTGCTTTAGTCTTGTCAATATTCAACTTGAGGTGATTTCTGAATGCCTAATCTGCGACCAAGAAAGCATGTTCACTCATTAGTGAAGTATAATGATCAAGCTCAGCAATCGGGAAGTGTACATATAGTTGCTAATCATCAGCATATAAGAGGTGCTGAACATTCAGATGGAAGGCAGAAGAGATGTCATTGATATAGATAGAAAACAGCAGAGGACCCAGAACAGAGCCCTGAGGAACATCAGTGTTAAGACAGACAAAAGCTGATGACCTACCAACAGTATCAATGACAGCTTGACGACGATCAGAGAGATAAGAGTGATCCACCTGATAACGGTGTGCGAAATATCGAGCGTATGCAGTTTCCAAAGTAAGGTGACATGGCACACCGTATCGAATGCCTTGCTGAAGTCGAATAACAGGAGCATCGTAACGTACCGTCTGTCCACATTAAGTCAAATGCCCTCTGTGAATTTAAGTAGAGCAGTCTGAGTGCTGTGGCCAGCTCTAAAACCGGTCTGATATGCGTTTAGTAACTATCTAGTTGTCAAGTAATTGTATAATTGATCATAAACAAGGCGCCCAAGAACCCTGGACATAATAGACAACAAAGAGATGGGTCGTATATTACCCATGGTGCGCAGGGTAGAGACCTTGTTGATCGTAGTAACCAGCGAGGTCTTCCAACAAGAAGGAAAAACGCACTCACGTAGCGAATCATTGAAAATGCGACAGAGCTGAGGGCCAATGACAGGAAAAGCAGATTTTATGATAGATTGGGGGATAGCGTCAAATCCTCTAGCTTGAGAAATAGAATGACTAATAGCAATTCCAAACTCATCCAAAGTAACATCATTGAATTTGAACAAGGGTATAAAAGGTTCATCTACAGATAAAGACTTTAAGTAAGCAGAGATAGAAGGTACCAAAGGATCAAACGCGACCCCACTAAAGTATTTATTAAGTTCATCAATAAAAAAAGAATGACCGGATCTATCACCACTAGAGCATATACCAAGGTTCCTGAGCTCCTTCCAGATCAGTCAAGAGTCAGTGATACCAGATAGTCTGTTATGGTAATAGAACAGTTTAGTCGATTCAATGCGCTCATGAGCCTGATCACGAGCGACCCTGTAGCAAAGTAAATCAGCATGTAGTTTTGAGCGTTTATAGCGTCTGTACGGCCGGTCCCTCTCTCGTATCAGATGATAATGCTCAGCAGTAGACCACGGTCGACGACGCTTTCCCTGACGGACCCTCCTGAGAGGCACAAATAGTGCAACTGCCTCATTCAGATGGTGATGGAGACATTCAAGGCGATCTGACAGGGAGGAATCGCCGCCATACACGAAACAATCCAGTGAACGAAAGTAATCTAGGAGAACAGCATCGTCAACGGAACTGTAATCACGAAAGCTAAGGTCATTGAGCAAAGGCTTAGAGAGAGATGACTGAACAGTAGCTGCAATGAAGTCATGTCCGTCGATGAATGGAACATCAGTCTTCCAGTAGTCAAGCAGCAAGTCATTCGCATCAACAAGGCTCAAGTCGACCCATGTATCAGAAGTGTAGGTGTGGTGAGTTGGTCCATATGGCACAGAAAATAGAGCATTTTCAATAATCAAAACTCTAAGAAACACAGAATCATTAGAATCGGTACATAAATTATTGTTGAAGTCGCCCAGAATAACCTTAGTACTGTAATTATGAATAAAAGAAGTAAAGTCGGGAATAAAATCTGTGTTTAACAAAAATGGAGCATGTGGGGGCCTGTAGATGACACCAACAAAAACAGGTGAAGCCAAGTCATTAGAATTGACCTCGCAGAATAAATATTCTGGCAAACCAGGCTTACCACACCATCCTCCCTTGGAGAAACATAAGTGCTTTAAAAAAATAGAATTATGAATAAATAAGGCAATGCCACTACCCCTGGTATTGCAGTCCTGACTATGAAGAGTATAGTCATCTAAAGTAATTAAAGAGTCACCAATAATCTGGCCCAATTTGGTTTCGGTCACAGCTATCACATAGAAGTAAGGGCGAGAAGCTAAAAAGAGCCTAATCATCTCAATGCGTGCTTTAATGGAGTTAGCATTGAAATGACAAACCCTTAGACCATCCTTAGCAGTATATTGGTGATTCTTGGCAGATGAAGCTATGTTGTTAGTAGAAAGTAAAGTGTTAGGCGCGATTGGAAAAGAGAATGGACTTACTTCAGCATCACAAGCTAAGACGTTGTCAGATTGCTGGTAGAAGTCTGAGAAATCTTCGCTAAAAAAGCATCCAGATCCGCATCAGTGATAATGCGGATAAGAACACCACTCTTCTCCTTGCGGACAAACAGCTTACCATCTCTCACAAAAGTAATGAAATCAGAACGCTCATCCTTGGACTTGATTAGCGCCCGGAGTTCCAATTGGTACAGAGCAGAGGGCAGAAACTCATTTTTATGGATGAATCCACAGGTGAGAGTATCGACCACTCTAACCCCATGGAGAGGGTGCTCCTCGATTTTTGTAGTGTGCAAATTACCCAACCTGATTTTAGCAGGGATGATAGACCTAGCGAGCGAAGATGACTTTAAGGAGACCAAAAGAGGAACCTTAGACGTTGAAACACGTCGTTGTTCAGATGCAATCTCCACAGAAGCATCATCAACAGCAGCATCATTCGAGACCCTGGATCGTCGAAGCGGACGGACAGAAGTTATATCTGTTTAAGAGAGACTAGAATCTAGAGTGGCCAGTACAGCGAAAACTCCAGACTTGAGATCTTTGAGCTCTTCGGGCACCAACCCCGCGAGCACCAGATCAGAAGCACGCTCAAGGCGTGATTGCTGCGCTGACAATGCCTCGCATCGCTGCAAAAGAGACCTATTCAAGGTCTCCAACTTCTGAAGCTTACCAGACACAGGCTCAAGGACAGATGAATTAGGTGTCTCCACAGGTGTGCTCTCCAGCCTTTTCAAAATCTCATGATGATCGGCAGAGACTCGATCAACTCTAGCATCACAGGCAGCAAAGCGCTCCTCGATAGAGAAAGATTGATTGATTGATTGATTGATTCATATGTATTATAGATCGTGGGGTTCAACCCCGTATGACCTAAAAGTAATACATAATGCTGTTAACAAAATAAAATATAGTGCAAATATAATAAGCAAGAACTAAAGTAAAAATTTGAATATATTCATATGAGATCTCTCTCTGTGATAAAAGCAAAAGTTATGATTATAAAAAGTAAAAGTTTATTACACTTTATTGAAGCTGTACTCATCTGATCCACATGTTACACAATGAGTGTACAGTTGGAGGCCTACAGAACTAAATGTGTAGTAGAGTGTACTATATTATAGAAATACTCTCAACGACTCTCAGTTTCGCCCATTTACTCAGTGCGTTCGTCAAGCAAGAATTTGTTATACAACTTAGCCTTTATAGACTGCGTTTGGCCTAATTCAAAACTAGCAAATATGGTGGTATTACCATTGATAAAGCTAGATGCCGTGTATACAAAAGAGTTTAGCATATCTGCAGTACAAACAACGGGGCAGATGAGAAGTCTAGCTGGCAATCTAGACGAAGTTCGAACAACGGTATCAATTTTTACCCGAACGAATTTAGTGGCCAGATAGCTTGGCTTTTCATAAGAAACTATAGAGTGAGCAAGAGCTGATTCGAAATATAAACGCCTGTGGCTCACCGACAACCAGCCCAACTGCAGGCGAAAGGGCGTAACTCTTTCCTGTCTACCTATATTTCCACAAACACATCTAACGTAGGCATTCAGTGCACTATGAAGTTTAAGGGAATGTAAAATACCGACATTACAGTTTTCCAAATTTTTTATTCTTAATCTAGAAATTTTTACAATATCTCTATATTACTGCCTTCTATTTTTACTAATAAAAAGCCTAATTGAGAGATATTTTTGAAAATTTTGGAATAAAGATTAAAAATTTTGAAAACTGCAATGTCGGTAACTATGTTGAAATCATATACCGTATTACATCCCCTTAATGTTTAACGTCTGTGGTAAGTCGTCGTAGACTACACAACAGTAATCTATTATAGGAAAGATGAGGGCTTCGACAAGGTTTTTCCTGACCTGCCTTGATAAAGCATGTCTATGGAACTTTAATGATTGAAGAGTACCAAAGATACGTCCAACGACCGAACCCACCTGCTTATTCCAATTTAAAGTGCTAGTTATCCAGATACTCAGGTTTTTGACTAAACTAGTATATGGCACCACCTTATCATTTACGAAAATTTTAGGGCAGGAAAAGAGATCAATTCTTGAGATGAATTGGTCGCTACCAATGAACATTGCTTGCATTTTAGATGGGTTTAAGGCAAGACCGTTATCAACAGCCCACTTTACAACAGCAGCAACCTCGTGGTTCAAAAAGTCAATCTTGTCATTCAGATTAGCGGGCAAAAATGAGTGGTATATCTGCAAGTCATCAGCAAACAGGATATGAGACGATCTAGTTAAGACAGAAGATAAATCATTGATGAAAACAGAAAAAAGCAGCGGACCCAAAACGCTGCCCTGAGGAACACCTGCTGTGCAGGTGACCCATTCACCGACATGACCCCCCATGGTACAGCAGGCACCTATCTCAACTCACCCTCGGACAAAGCTGGAGTGGCAGAAGAAATTGATGTGTAGTGAGAGAAAAGAACACTCGAGGAGAAATACTGAAGCGGTGAAAGCAAAATCTTTAAAGCCAGACCAATCTTATAAAGAAACTTCCAGCGATTAGAAGAGTTACCCACAGAATTAAGACGATCAGCTATATAATTGTTTTTTGCAGAATTAAGCGCATTTGAGATTTCACCTCTGAGCTTCCTGTATCTTAAAACTGACTGAGCAGAGCCGGATCGAACAGCATAACGATATGCTCTATCACGCTCTCTGATCCTAAATCTGATGTCAAAAGCGACCCATGGTTTTTTCTTAATGTCTAATTTATGTACTTTAATTGGTGCACAATGATCGAAGGACGAAACAAGAACAGAAGACAGCTTATGAACTAACATATTTACAGAAGAAGTGGCAGAGCCTAATGATTCCACACAGCTTTCATGTGAGTAATTTGAGAGAGAAGATAAGGTCGTACTGTTTAAAGCTTGAAGATTAATGTTGACAAGATTACGAGAATTGATTATTTTAGTTGCAGCCTGAGGCTTAAAAGCCTTAAAAGTGATGGTAATCAAATCGTGACCTGCTATGAAATGAGTTAATGTTTTACTGTAAGAAGCCAGAGAATTTCCATCATTTAAAATAAAGAGATCAATCCAAGTATGAGAAATATGTTCAGTTGTAAGAGTATGGTGAGTAGGTTCAGAAGGTACTATGTAAAGGGCAAGCGAGTCAATCGTTGAGCGAAAAAAGTCTGCGCTAAAATTTTTAGCCAAAAGATTAATATTGAAATCTCCGGTAATGACAATGTTTTTATACGTTGGTAGTAACTCAGATATTGAGTTGAAGAAATTCTCAGGAAATAGACTCTTTGGCCTTAGACACACAACCGCAAAAATGAGTATTTCAGCACCAAGAGAAATTACTGCTATGATATACTCAGCTGTATTGTCAAAGACGGCGTTTCATTGAAAAAGTATGATGACTTTAAGAAAATCTCGTACATAGAAACCAACTCCACCGCCAACTTTACCCACTCTATATAACCTAAAGAAATTGTAATGATCAATAGAGATAATAGAAGAATCATCATACTCAGTTAAGAAAGTCTCTGTAACAGCAAAAATGTCCGGTTGATTTGAAGTAATTTGATGCTCCATGAGGGAGAAATGAGTTTCGAGCCGATTAACGTTAACATGAGAAATTTGAATATTTTGAAAAAAATCTGAACCATTTTTTGGCCCAGAGATAGCAGAAGAGTTTGAAATTATTGCGTTATGAAGTGAATTTTGAGAAAAAACGTTATTAAGACTATTTGATGAGTTTAAAATAAAAGAAGGGTTTTTAATCACACAAGAGCCTAGCAATCCCTATTTTTTATTTTTATTTCGTATAAGTTTCGACAGTTGAGTCTCATCCAAAATTGGAATCAGCTCAGCCTCCTTATGGGGACGCATGCAAACTCTTAAGTTACGAACAATAGGACGCATATAATTTAACTCCTTGTAGACTGCATTCGCCTTGACTAATAACTCAAAGACTGGTTTAGGCCAAATAGGACAAGCAAAGATCTTAGAAGAACCTTTTATGCCAAAAAGTTTAGAAACTGTGAAATCTCTCAGCTTAACAGAGTTTGATACTATAGTATCTCTGATCGCATCAGGTGTGAAGCGCCCAACGATTGCTCGGAATTCATCCTCTTGAGAAGATTTAGGCTCATCCGTTTACATGGGAACAGCAGGAAGCCATTCACGAGAACCTATGAGCATCATGCAAGCCTGCTCTAAACCAATTGCTCTCAAAATAATTTTGATAATATCGTTATCACTTTCTGATAGAGCTGTTGGTATACCCGAGAGTAAAACTTCATACGTGTCAGACAATAACGAGTCTGCAGGTGAAGAAGTTGATGCAGAACAGGTAGCAATGTGCTCATCAAGACGATCAGAAAGCAAGTCTTGACGCTTTTCAACATCCGATAGAGATTGCTTGATATCACGTATATCATTGCGTAACGAACCTACTTCACCAGCAAGTTGAGTAGTCAAAAGTAACAGCTTGTCTGTTTTCTCCATCTGAGCAGCAAATTAAGTCATTGTCCAACATAAAATTAGCAAGCCACTCGCTGTCAGACATGTTAGCGGTCCTTGGTTGAGAAAACGTAAGAAGTTTAGATGTAGTAACACAAGGATCAGCAGCCAATAAATGAGGGCTAGAGGAAGCAACAAGTTTAGGCGTAACGTCCGCCGGTGTACTACTGTCAATAGAAGATTGGGAGGAGCTTGACTCCGATCGACAGCGTCGCCTTAGTAACGGTTCAAGTGGGTGGAGCGGGCAGACCGCATCTCTTTTTTGAGAGCCCTAATTGGGCAAGGAGTCTTTTAATGGCCCAGAGGAGGCGGAAAGTGAACTATTAGGGGAAACCACACTCAAAGCACCACTCGTAGTGATATTTCTTGAGGCTTTGCGTTTTTCGCAACATCGTATTATTAAGTCCAAACCAAGAATTATCACAGCAATGCAAGTGATATATTGCTGAACAGTTAATACAGAGATGCGAAGAGTCCGTACGTAAGATAGCTGCTTCACAGAAAGAACAAACTACCATACTCGACAAACGCAGCAGAGAGATAAGTCGCGCACAGAGAGTCACCTTCCAGATAAAACCCAAAGTGTTAATGCTAAACAGACAGTCCTCACAATCGTTAAAGTTAAATTACAGCAACAGTCGATGTAGTAGAGAACAGCACTCCTTCGGTAATGGTTTACAGCGCTCCTGGCTTCAGTTACTAGCTAAAGACTTGTTGAAACTAACCTAAAAAATTAATAAATGATCCTAACCTCAAAATGTCGGCACCACCAGTTAATTTTAAATGTCTTATAGTTGCAGAGCTAACCAAAAATGCAGTTTAATAGGTCAATAGGTGCTCTGCAAAGTGCGCTTGCAGTTTCCTGAAACAAAACGCCCGCAGGCAGCAAAAGCAGAGTACAAAGCCACAAAACAGTAAGAGCAAAATAGAAACTACGTTGGTATACTCACAGAGAGAGAGAAAGAGAAGACAGTGTACCTACACGATCCTCAAGTGCAACAAGCCTGGCATCAAAAGCAGAAAACTTCGCGCCAATGGCAGTAATCTTCTCATCCATGGCATCCAGCTTGTTCACCTTCACCTCCAGGACATCAAGTTTATCAAGTTTCTCCATCTTAGAAAGAATTAACACTAGAGCGTCATCAGAACGCTGCGCCAACGATGAAGAAGCAGCAGGAGCAGGTGATTTAGCAGCGGAAGAGGAAGTAGAAGGTGAAAAAGAATTTCCAGAAACGGAGCCTACGGAACTGGAGCAAGTGCGCGAGCAATCTAGATTAGAAGCAGCAAAACCACCTTTACACACCTTCACAGTTTGGTCAAGGTAACGGACATTATTAAGCTTATCACATGTACTGTGGAAGGAATTTTTACATTGCGCACAGACTTGAGGTTGAGAGAAAGAGAGAAAAAGAGAGAGAGAGTATATAGCAAGCGAACACGCACTACACAAGCTAAGTATATAGGAGGGGAGACAGAATGCACATCATCACATCAGCGTACAAATCGTTGTGTATATGCTATTTGGGTATTAGGTTACCGCATGAGCATTCGGTATGTTAAGGTATCAGAATGTAGCTTTTTAGTATATCTACCAGCAATTTCAATTAATCGATGACGAAAAATATTCGTAAGACTATTCTACACTTTAGGACTAAGCAGCTTGATGACATAACTTTTATTTGTGAACTTATTCGTGATTTGCCTACGTCCCCCTACTAACGACTAACCTCAGACCGTCAGAAATTCACAAGAAAAAATTTAAATGAAAAGCGCGTATTCAAACAGTATTATCTCTGGTTCTACTTGTCACACAAAATAAATAAAAAAATAACCAGGTGTAGCAGTCGTGGGGACTGGCCGACAGAAGTTAATACTTATTTTGGTTCAGTGGCAGTCTTGCTTCTCATAGAATAAACAATTTTCCGTCACGCTTTGTTTGAGAATATATTTTGTAATTGATAAATATATATATGCACAACAAATGATCATCTTATGAAGTAGAATAATGGTAGTTCTGGGTAAAGAGAAAGCCTACTAAATAAATTTGCAACTTACTAAGCTACTTATAAGGAAGGTATCCCAACCCGAACTCACCGATTTGGATAATTCTTGTATATGGGTGATTCTATTTGAACGGGTCAAATTCAAATTTTGAAATAATAGAACATAAAGGTGTTCATTTTAAAAATTTTACTCAGGTTTTTTTATGTTTACATCTAATAGAACGATATCCCAAAGTAGCCAAGCTGTCCATAGGTTATTCCCTGAAAAACTGATAGATAAAAAATATACTGATACAGAGGAATTACTTTTATTCCAGGGGAATCACTTTTTTTATTACCATCACTTGATATATTATTTTCTAATAATATTTATGTCGATCAAAGATTCTAAATTATCTGAAATACTTTAGAATTAGCTATTACCATATATAGATAAATTTTTAAAAATAAAAAACGACGAGTTACAGCAAAATTATGTATTTTTAAACATTATTAGAAGAAAGTTAAAGAACAAATATATCCATACTTGAGAAAGTTTGCTTTTTCAAAATATATAATAACATTATTTTCGTATTTAGGAGTGGAGTTAAGTTTACTTGATGATAAAGGATTAGTAGGAAGTTCGCCACGTCCACGTATAGAAACCATTTTATTACCAATACAATCTAAAATAATATATTATCAATTTATAGATTTTCCAATTCAGATTTTTCAAAGACTTTCATTTAAATTCAAATAATTATATACTTACTTTGATATCAACGACAAACTCTTCATCAAGGCTAATGACAAACTGATATTTTTATTTTCTGAATATAACCTTTGATTTCGCTTTATTTATTTGTAGTATATACGTAGTATATAGTGTAGTATGTAAATATGACTACAGTGATTGTTTACAAAAAGATTTGAGAATGTGCTTACTCGGAAATTCTCCACAAATATATATATATATATATATATATTAGTAAAAATGAGATACGATATCAAACACTTTATTTAACATAAGAGATTCAATTACAATAAGAATAAGCTCTTACAATATTACGAATCTACTCTCAAGTACGAACGAGTGAGCGCAACGCCACGGCAAATAAACCGAAAAACACTGATAAACAGAGAAAACAAGCGCTATACGAATATTGATATCCACAACACTCCCAAAAACACATATCCCGAAACCCAACACCAAAACCAGCCACAAAAACCCAACCACCCACACACCCCAACACCCACAAACCCCCCCGCCCCAACACCCACCCGACCCCACCACCCAGCTTCACCGCCCCACCACCCACCACCACACACCCACCAACCCCCCCCCCCCAGACCCCACTAAAACAACAAACCCCAAACTCCACATCCACACCCCACACTGAACCCCTCCACCTCATAAAACACACCCCCCCCCTACCCCAACAATAACCACCACTTTTTTTTTTGATACTTACTAAACACCCCCCTAACCCCCCCCCCCCACCTTACCCCACCACCCCCGCCCATCAAACAAACCACACACCACATCTACCCAAACCCAAACCCCCCCACACCCAACCTACTCAAATTAACCCCACAACACCCCCTATCAACTTCACCCAACAACCCACACTTTTTATCATATTTATTTCTACTATAAACAACTTTTCTTCTTTCACTTACATAACCTCTCTACACAAATTTTTCTCAAATACATATATATATATATATATATATATATATATATATATATATTCAATTTTGAATATATAAAAATTATAAGCAGTTTAATATGTATTAAATTTCAAGTGTACAAATAATTTAACACTTCATGGTATGAAATTCCTGAATAAAATTGTTGACTTTATTATTTAATTAGAATTTTGTGAGTGCATCTCAAAAAAGGCAGGGGAATTATATGCCAGGGGAGATTACCTGATAATTTGAATGAAATTTTTACCGAGTAAACGGTCTCCAACATTCACTGCTATACAAACTTTTTTAGTTGTACATCACTACTTTCTTAAACGTCTATTACGTATTTGAATATGCGCTTATATCATCTGTGACAGTTGAATGTTCAGAGCACGGGGAATTATCGTAGGAAAGGTAACTTAGCTTTCATAAATGAAATGATGTTTACACGTAAACAAAAATGTATTCTATGATCAACAAAGCAATTTTTTAGCGAAATAAACATATAATAACAATATTTACATGTGATAGGAATATCTTATATTTTCATAAGATTCAAATATAACATTTTTTATTATTATTGCTTTTTATCTATGAAAAAATATACATTTTTTTTCATAATAACCATTCTGCTGAAATGTGAATGAAATGAATCCTTCAATTTCTGAATTATGAATAAAAAATAATTTGAGAATGTAAAACTACTCTTATTAATAAAAATTAGTATCTAATGAGTAGATAATGCGAAGGTTTTAAATAAATTTTCTAATTTTCAGTACTCGATGGCCGTCGCCATACTAAAAATGTTAGAAAGGAGTGAATAATTTAATTATAATTATAATATTATTTTAATTTTTTCAAACGCGAGTGGTCTAATATTAAATTTTGAATAATTATAATAATAATGGAATAATAATGAAGGAAATAACATTTGTTTGTTTAGTAGTAATGGAGAATATTATAGTGCGATAAAACGTTTGTGTACAAAAGAGTAAGGTCTTTCAATTATCAAATTTAATTTAACATATTGAAAATAAATATCAAAACTGAACCAAATAAAATGATGTTATTAAATTCTTTAATTTTACCCATACGTTGAGAGTGAGAGTTGAGAATACTTACAATTAAGAAAACAAGATGAAAATACTATCAAATGAAATGTGTTATCTGTCTTTTTATCGAAAAGGTAAGAGATTTCAAAAATTTATTTTTCATTCCATCAAGACAGTCTATTCTTGAAAGTAATTAATGCAATTGTAGTGTTCACGATGAGAGTCAATTCTTTAAACGTAATCAATTTATTGCTGGCATACTTTCGAACATTGGAATTACCGATTAATAGCCCAACTACTTATCAAGAAAATCAGTTAGCGAAAAACATAAAAAATATTTTAATAGATTCGATGGATGAATTTCACGATAAAGAAATAATTTCAGAAGAAACGTTAGATTTCCAGGAGGAATACAAGGATCCTGATGCACAAATTATCGAGGACGATATAATGCATCATTTTCCTCCTCCTGTAGAATTTCCAACAAATCAGTGTGAAGAAGAGAGAGCAGATTTATCTTTTGATTATAAAGAAAGAGCAGTGAATTATTGGCGGAGTGGGAAAAGAAAAAATTTGAGTCTTGAGAGTGTGAAAAGTAAATTCAAAAAGGTATCTTCTATCAGTCAGCTTCGGCGTTGGGCTCACACAGGCAACCAAGGTGGTACATACCGAGAAAAAATTGCCCAAATTTGTGATTATGTATTACAAAATTTTAAATCTGCTGTTGGCGCTGGTTTTATTGTGCATGATCAAGATTTGCGTCGTGGGGCATTACACACAAAATGGATCTAGAGTTTGAAGATTTTAGTTTTAATGCTTCAAAACACTGGTTATCAAAACTTAAAATTGCTCACAGAATTGTATCAAGAAAAATTAACAAATTCGTTACCCGAAAAACTTTCGAAAGTAGTACAGAACTAGAGAAACAAGCTCTTACATTTGTTACCAATGTGAAAAAAGCTATTCAAGAAATTGGAATTCATAATACATATAATACAGATCAAAGTCGATTCCAATTGGAAATCCACTTCAGAAGGACTCTTGCGGTGGAAGGCGAAAGTCAGATTTAATGTCTAGTACAATCGGTATCATCAACGACACACAGTTATACTTTACAGCCACTAATATCAGGTGAAAAAAACTTTTGTCACCTCTCTTTTTAGTTTTAAAGGAACAATCTGGCCAGTTTGGACCAATCATAGAATTCAAATTGTTTGAACTTCAAAATGTATACGTTGAAGCATCTAAATCTGGAAAATTAACTTCAGGTAAGTGAAAATTAAATATAATTAAAAAATAACAGAAAGCTGGTAGAAAAATGTTGAACATATTCTTTTATTGCAGATCTTTTTACAATTTGGTTGAAGAACATTTTTCATCCAAATGTTCGTCCTATCAGTATATTGCTGTTAGATTCTTGAAGTGGTCACTGCGAAAAAGTAATTGAAGAAACTAGACCAGAAAATAAGATCGTTAATGTTATGAAAATTCCAACTGGAACTACAGGAAAAATCCAACCATTAGATGTATACGGATTTCGAGTGTGGAAAAACTTTGTTCGACGTTTTTCAAATAACGTTATTTTAATGGATTACGATATGAATTTACATTCGAGAAATAATATTGGTAGGCTTCAGTCATTGGTTCATAACCAATTCTCGTCACCAAGATATTTAAATCTTTTTAAATATTCTTGGTTTAAAAGTGGATATCTCGAAGAAAAACTGGAACAATTTG
This sequence comes from Anastatus disparis, assembly GCA_017163975.1. Taxonomy (NCBI): domain Eukaryota; kingdom Metazoa; phylum Arthropoda; class Insecta; order Hymenoptera; family Eupelmidae; genus Anastatus; species Anastatus disparis. The sequence continues at coordinate 1,305,929 of JAFFSR010000390.1, forward strand.
ATAATCCGGTTGATTTCAGTTTCGGGGATTCTTGTAGTTCAAAATGCGAAATCGAAGGCTGCCAAAATGTTGCAATTATACGTTGTGGCTGGTGTAAAAAGTCCCTATGTTTCAAACATTTTTTTGATGATTATCATTACTGTTCAGACTTTAAAAAATAAAAAATGTTAAAAAACCGTTCCTTCTAAATTGTATTAAATTTTATGAAACTTTATATTAGTAAGTGTGCAGCACTTTATCAAAAAATTGGTATAAAGACAAATGAGTTAAAAGTAGAATAATGTAAGATAATATAGATTAATTATAATTTTCTCTTTTCATCGATTATGTATAAAAATAAGATTTTTCACCATAAAAGGTTATAATAGGAATTCACATAAATTTTTCCAGTTTATTTTCATTAGAAACAGGAGTTGCCATCCCTATAATTTAAATAAAAACAAAGAAACTGTTAACGTCTATTTTCTTTCAAAACATAAACATCTGCTTAAAACTAAACTATTTTTTTACTGCGAAAATTCATGTTAAATTTTCAATTTTTCACCTATCGAAAATAGGCGTTGCAACCCCCAAAAGTCAATGTCACCAGAATTTGTTATACTTTCGATAAAGAATATTATCCACTCGGTTTTACTAAAAAATATTGATTAGGAAAAAAGCTATTTAAAAAAACCTGTTTTTGGGGGTGAACTTTGAGGGTAGATTTCACCCTTTAAATGTGTTTTTAGAATATTTTTATTATAATAATATATATAAAGCAGTAAAAATTAAAAAATTCGTTTTTAAATAATTTTAATATCGAAAGTACTCATTTTCATTAAGAGGGGTGGCTTTACCCTCAAAAATACTTTTTATTAAAAATTCTGGAATACATAAATTTATTTTTTTTATTTTCTTTATAAATATAAAAATTTGGTTATGGTCAATTTTTCAATTTTTCCTATATCAAAAATAGGGGTTGCAGCTCCCAAAAGTTAAACACAGCAGAGTTTTTTTTCACTTTTTGTAAGGATTATAACCTACTTGGTTTTACTAAAAAATATTGAACAGAAGAAAAGTTATTTGAAAAAAAATGTTTTCGGGGGCAAACGTTGAGGGTGGATTTTACCCCTTAAATATGTTTTTCCACCGATGAAAAAAATATTAATCTCTTGCTTTTTTAATGTACTACAACATATACAAGAATTATCAAAATCGGTGAGTTTGGGTTGGGGTACCTTCCTTGATAGAAGCATACAAAAATTGTTTAAATAATGAGCATTTAAATATTTATAAATATAAAAACAGATTATTTATTAAAATTTTTCAATGATTCATGATAATTATTATATTTAAGAGCAGGTCGTATATCTCTATCCTTTTCTAATCAAAGAATTTATTTTTTTGCAAAAACTAATAATTGTAGCAAAAAATAAGGAGATAGCCCCATCTCGTATAATAAAAAGGAAGATTTTCTTTGATGAGAAAAAATTATTTTTATCGATTCGTTTTGAAGAAAACCTTGAAAAACTTAAAAAATAAAGGTTAGGATAGACGATTCAGTTTTTCAAGGTTTTCTTAAAAACGAAGCGATAAAAATAATTTTTCCTCATAAAAGAAAATCTTCCTTTTTATTATACGAGATGGGGCTTTCTTCTTATTTTTTGCTACAATTATTAATTTTTGTGAAAAAATCTATTCTTTGATTAGAAAAGGACAGATATACTCGACCTCCTCTTAATATGGGAATGGCATATTAAAATAATCTTTTTTATGCAATTCCAATACTCAACTGAATAATAAAATATAATTAGTATTTTTTTTCATAGTTCTTTGAAAATACTTACGAAATGCACAGTGCGTATGTGAATTATAATTGCAGTTCAAAACTACAGTTTAGTCGATGTTTTTCTTAGAACTTTAAATCAAGCACTAAATATAAATCATTTAAAACTTAATAATTCTACTGTAAGCATGTTAAAATATTAGAATGTAGCTTTTTAGTATATCTACCAGCAATTTTAATTAATCGAAGACGGAAAATATTCGTAAGACTATTCTACATCTGAGGTCTAAGCAGCGTGATGACATGGCTTTTATTTGGAAACTTATTCGCGATTTGCTGACGTTCCCCTACTAACAACTAACCTCAGACCGTCAGAAATTTATAAGAAAAAAGTTGGATGAAAATCTCTTATTCAAACAGTATTATCTATGGTCCTACTTGTCACACAGAATAAATTAAAAAAAGTAATAAAATTTTATTCTATTTTGGTCTCCTAGACACTCAAGGATGAGGATGAGGAAGATATCCAAGGAAAATAATAACTCCAAGCTGCAATACAGATAATTGTAGTTTATTAATACTACTCCTTACTACAACGCTTGGTTCACCTGAGAGTACAAGACAGATAGTACTTAACTTGATGAGAGTCGAGAACGGTCTGTGTTCACTAGCTCGACAGAGTCGTGCTCTCCTTGAGCGCTCACATAGCGCTCTACGTCGCTCGCTTTCGTGCCGCTAGTTGCATGTGGCATTTACGCGTGCCGTGTACATACATACATTTGTGTGTGCCCACAATACTCCCCCCTAAATAACAAAAAATGGTTATTCATATGCGAGTGACATTTAGTCACAATGTTGTTTTTTATTATTATTTTGCAGTTAATTCTAATATTATCTTGCAATTAATTACAATATTATTTTACAAAATGCTATTACGCAATTAAATTACTCATTTATACTCAACAATTGCTCGCGCAATCAATAATACGCGTTTATTTGTACTTTAGTTACAATTGCTTACGCAATTAATAAATTCATACTTACAAATCATACATACTCGATTATTTTACATATATTTTATACATTCTTTTTTTTACATTATGTTCATATAAAACATTTTTTTCACACATATATATATCTCCTATACATTCATATTTTTCTTTTATTTTTACATACTCATTCTCAGGTAATTTTTACGCAATTTGCATACTTCTATTTGCAATCATCTCGTTGCATATTTACTCGACGATATTGCATTCAATTAATAAAAAATAATCTAGTTACTATGTTTTTATAAATATTTTCATACAATAATATTTTTTAAATAATAGTTTTGTCGATCAAATTTAACATTTTACAAATTTAACAATTCACGTGTATTGTATTACACGAACGTTACTTACAATAATAACAGGTTTCTACAAAAAAAACTATATTAATACAATAATTCATACAATTTTTGCTCTACAATTTTTTCTTAAATCTATTTACATAATTAGAGTGAGAAACTGTACAAAATCCAACTTGTTTTACGCTCGCTTTACATTTTTTTATTTTAATCTTTTTTTACCTATTAATATACTATTAATCTTTTTGCTTTTTGAAATATTCGGTATGAATTTCTCTCTTTTTTCTACTTTTTCTTTATCATTTACTCTATGATTATTTATTAATTCAGTTTCCACTCTATTGTCATTTTGATTCTGTTTATAATTTACGTTGTTATTGTTACTAAGTAACTCATCATTATTGCTATTTTCCTCATTGACATAGTCAATTTTGTCATAATTTATTTCCTGTTGCTCGGGTGGAATTTCATTATGTATTTCTACCTGCGTTGTTACCACATTATATTACTCATTTACTACAGTCGTCGTTTCATTATTACCAACAAATTGCCTATCGCTATTACTACCGTCATTACCATTACAACCACTACCTAGTGGCCTTTGCTCGATGTTATTCTCCTCATCTTCGCCTTCTACTTCATTATTTAATAAATAAGCTGGTTTTAACCTCTCTATGTTCACCGTCACATTTTTATCAGCTTTACTTATAACAAAATTACGGCCATTTTCATGCCTTGATATGACCTTATATGGTCCTGTGTACGGCTTAACAAGAGGAGGTTTTACTGCTCTTATTCTCTCCCACACATGTGTGCATTTCTCGGGGTCTTTAAGCGCAAATGCCTTCATCGAATGCTTATGCCTTACTGGTACAGGCTTCACCTCGTTCATATATTCTTTAAATTCAGACAGAAACAGGTTATGATCTCTTATATCTGTTCCCCTGAAATCACACATGTCACCAGGTATGGTTAGAGTTGTTCCATATAGAAACTCTGCTGGACTGGCATCCGTGTCTTTCCTTATTCGCGTTCTCAACCCTAGCAAGACAGTGGAAAGGACTTAAGTCCATTCTCGTCCTTCCATGTGACACATAAGTGACGCCTTAAGATCACGGTGCCATTTCTCCACCATACCATTAGCGGCAGGATGATATGCCGTAGTGCGTACTCTTTTGCACCCTATAAGTTGTAAAAGTTCAGTAAACATGGCAGACTCAAATTGTTTGCCTTGATCGGTGGTAATTATAACTGGTGCACCAAAACGTGCCACCCACGTATCATAAAAAGCGTGTGCGACAGTGGGAGCCGATGCATCGTAAACGGGCACCGTCTCCGGCCACCTAGCATACCTATCTATCATGGTCACTAAATACTTGTAACCTTTGCTAAGTGGCAATGGACCCACTAAGTCGACATGAACTTGAGTGAACCTCGCATCTGGTTCGCTAAATTTCATGGGCAAAAACTTGTTTTCCCTTGTTACTTTAGATCTTTGGCATCCAACACACGTTTTACACCAAGATGTTATTTGTCTGTTCATGTTCGGCCACACGTACTGTTTTCTGATCATCTTACTCGTTGATCGAGCAGATGAGTGCGCCTTATTGTGGAAGAGCTCAAAAATGACTATTCTCAGCGCCTCTAGAACATATGGCCTGAGTACGTCTTGAGCGATTTTGCAATAGAATGGCGTATTCCCTGTACCGTATTGCAGTTTAACCCACTTCAGCTGATGCTGCGGATCGTTTATGATCTGCTGTAGCTGCTGATCTTCTCTTTGCTTTTTAGCTATTTCATCAAGAGAAAAGGTTGTGGGGAATCTAAAATCGTCAATACTCGATAACGTATCTGCCACGACGCTGTTCTCCTCAGGTAAATAACATATCTTAACATTAAATTTCGCAATGTATGCAAGCTTACGAAGCTCTTACGAGAGCTTACGCTCTTGAAGCTGGACAACTCTCAAGGCTTTGCTCCAGCGCATATATCAGTGGCTTATGATCCGTGTAAATTTTTATCTCTCTTCCTTCTAGGTATTAATTAAAATATTTTATCACTTCGTATATAGCCATCAACTCGCGGTCAAAAGTCGAATATCTCGATTGTGCAGGGGTGAATTTTTTCAAGAAAAACGCTAAAGGTTTTTATACATTATCTACTTTTTGTTCTAATGACGCACCCATCGCGAAATTTGACGCATCTGACACCAACCTTACTTCAGCATCTTTTGCTGGAAACGCAAGATATGCAACATTAGTTAATTCTTTTTTTATTGTATTAAACGCCTTCTCTGCTTCTTCTGTCCATTCTACTGGTCGTTTGTCCTTCTTTCTTATATCTTTTATCATTGCGACGAGTGACTTCTGCACCTCTGCAGCTTTTGGCAAGCTTTTTCTATAAAAGTTTACCATACCCAAGAAACGTCTTATCTCATCTTTCGTTTTGGGTTTTTTAAAGGCCCTTATTACTTTGACTTTAGATGGATCTGGTTTAAATCCGTTTTTGTCTATCTGGTGGCCTAAAAAAATTAATTTATCTACTCCAAACTACTATTTATCAATGTTCAGCTTTAGGTAGGACTTCTCCAACCTCTCTAAGACGATCTTCAGATGATTTTGGTGCTCCTCTTCTGATGAAGATGCAACAAAAATGTCATCTACAAAGGCGAATATAAAATCCAGATCGCCCACCACCTGGTTAATGTAACGCTGGAACGTTTGGGCTGCGTTCCTAAATCCGAACGTCATTACCAAAAATTCATAAAGCCTGAATGGAGTTACTACTGCTGTCTTTGGTACATCTTCCGGATAAATAGGAATCTGTAAAAATGCTTTCTCTAAATCTAGTGCGGAGAAGATAGTCATTCTCTAAATTGGATGCAAAATCGTAAAGGTTCGGAATTGGGTATTTATCCGGCACTGTGACTGCATTTAATTTTCTGTAATCGCCGCAAATCCTCCACTCTTTGTTTTTCTTTGGGACCATGTGTATTGGCGTGGCCCAAGGGCTCTTAGAGGGTCTGCAAATTCCTTCCTTGCACCATTTCTCAAACTTCTTCTTTGCAGCCTGCAGCTTGTCCGGTGCCAGACGTCTTGGCTTCTGAGCTACTGGTGGCCCTTTTGTTTTAATATGATGAAATACGTCCTTATTCCTAATGGTTTTCGGCTTTTCTAGGCCTAGTACCGACGGAAACTGCCTGATTAATTCGGCATATTTTGTCTCTGGGTTAATTATTGACACCTGAACGTACGAGACTTTTTTTGTGGTGCCTGTGACCGACTCACCAGTCTTTACATCTACCAACTTCCATTTTGTTAAATCCGAGAGCAAATGGTAATGCTTGATGATATCGCCGCCTAGAATAGCATATGGAACGTCTGCTATAATAAACGTCCATTTTATTCTATTAGGAAACCCGAGATCTAGTTTCCTTTATGCAACGCCATACGTAGCTATTTTTGTATTATTTGCTGCGTAGAGTTAAATCGACGTTGCTTTCTTTTTGCTATCTTTCTTTTCAGGTATTATTGAAACCTCTGCACCCGTATCAATTGAAAATACTTTATTATGTAATCTATCTTTAATATGGAGGCGTATACTTTCCATATCTGACGAGGTTACCTCCTCTACCCGTCGGTACAGAAGTTTAAACGTTTCCCATTTACCGGTTGCTGTGCATTTCCTCTCGTGCTATTACTCCTAACTAAATTTCTCGCAGGTGATTTCTGCCTATAATTATTCGTTTTATTCATGGGGGGGACTGACCTATGTCTCTGCCCATACTGTATCCAATCACACGGTTTGGTACACCTGTATGCCCTCTTTCCGTATTTCTTATGAAATTCGCAAATAACTCTATTACGGTTTTCCTTGCTATCTGCCCTGCGTTCATTATCTAATCTATTTCAATCGAATCTTGATCTTACTCCTACCTTATCGATTGTTTTACCTACAATAGCTTCTATGTGTGCGTCAATATCTACTTTATCTACATATGCTGTATCGTGATCTACTGCACCCACGTTCCCTACTTTACCGGCCTCTTCTTCACATTCGTTTTTATAAATTTTGTCAGCACGTTTCACGACGGCTGCTTCATTAATTAAATTAATCTCGCCCGCGAGGAACTTTTTAATTTTTGGTGGTAAATTAAACTTCCAGGCTTTCAAAATTACTTCCCGTTTGATGTTACTGCCTGCTACGTCTAACATTTCTTTTAAAAAGTCGGACGGTTTCTCTCCTTGCACGCGACATTTCCTAAATAGTCTGTTAAAACGATCTTCTTGCGATTGCCCGTATTTACTAAGCAAGTACTCTTTCATGCCGTTACGTCTCTGTCCTTGTTTCAAAGTTTTAACTAAATTCGTTGTTTCTCGAATTACATTTCTATCTAGATTGCCGATTAATAGCATGAAACATATACTATCGTCACTCACGTTTTGCAGCGTCATCTGCTTTTCGGAAAACTTAAACCATGTTTCTGGGTCATGCTTCCAAAATGCGAAATTCATTTGCCGGGTTTGCAAAAAATTACCGTGCACTAATTGTTGATACTCTTATCTAACATCTTTATCTTGATTTCTATCACGAGTATTACTATCTACGTACGTCGATGCTTTCGCGTTCTGTTGGTTACTGTTGACCTCTAATGCTTCTATACCCTTCTTTAAAATTTCAATGTTACTTTCATAACCGTTCCTTAATTCGTCCATTTTATGTTTATAATACTCGTCTAATTTTCGCGTCTCTCTAGCTAACACAGCTGGTCATTTTCCTTGCCATTACTTTTCGGCGTACTGCTGCGCACAGTAGATACGTATTTCTCATTATTTATTTTGCTAACGTTACTCGCGTCCTTCGCCATTTTGTGGTTCAAGGTTTCTACGCACTTAACTATTAAATACTAAAAGCGAACTGCCCTCGATCAACTGTACCGCGAATAAAATATTATCAGTCTTCAATGACTAGAATAGATAAAAAATAGGGACGAAACGGACACGTATGCAATAAATAAAATAAATATATGGACAACACGCGAATAAAATTAAAATAAATATATGTACAATTCTCGAAGTCAATTAGCCGAGCTAAGAAATAAATATAAAATACAAATAAAATTAAATAATTTAATCTAATATTAATAGTTGATAGGTGTATAGAGCCTATCATAAGAAATAAAATTTAGAAAAAAATATATTGCACAATTAAGGTACAGTGTAGAGCTATTCTCGAAATCAGATAGAATAAAATTTTTGCTTAAATTGAACTTAAAATGTTGTATGCGTTTGAACAACATTATTTTTGAATCTTATTTAATATTACAAAATAAACAAACGATGTCTAAATTTTACTTTTCAAGGTCTTACTTGCCTTGTGTTTATTTGACTTTGACTTTAACGCAAATTAGTCATGTTTTCACGCACACAACACTGACCTCAACCACCTTGACGCTCTTTGTTTCGCGAATTTCCGATTTGCGCGTCCTGACGGCTTCTCGAATTTACGAATTCCTTTTCGAAAACTTCCCGCACAATCGAGATACAGAATTTTTCCTAACGCACTATTATAGGCATACACATATATATTTATACATTATTTTTTATTCATTTTTTCACGAGAGAAATTTGTTTCCTAGCACTCCCCCGGTCTGTGCTCGCGCTAAATACGCGAAATTTTACTTTATAAATTACAAGCCTCTACCGGCCTTCAGACAACCACAAGGTTTCAGATTGTGTGCACAGAAAAAAGTTTTCACCTTAAAAACTAGTGCTAAATAATAGAAGGTTAAAATTGCGTGTTTCATAATGAAAAAAACCATGACAGTATCATTTTAATCAATGCTAGTTTTACTATTTTACCTTCTAAGGTCCAGCACATTGATTTTCAATGACTAGCACGGTTTTTTCCAGTGCCAACATCAAAATTTAAGTTCTGCGCATTAGCAGAGAAATTCTAACGACTAGCACGGTTTTTTCCAGTGCCAACATCAAAATTTCAGTTCTGCGCATTAACAGAGAAATTCTTAATGCATGGTATCAGTTTTTTCACAAAATCAACTTATTGCTATCATAAATAATCTTTCAAGTCAGTTATATTTTATTTATTTATACATGTATGTATGTATGTATATATATATATATATATATATATATATATATATATATACATGTCTGTGAAAACATAATGACAGAGTTTTATGTTCAAAGTTCAACAAGATTTCTTTTTCAAGAAAAGTTATTTAGTTATTTTAGTACGAAATTATACGTGAAAACTGGTCGAAACGAACTTGCAATTTTTTCTCATTTTTTTTATGTAACTTCTCATAAAAGTAACATAGAGAAACAGTACTCAAAATAAAGCTGAAGATTTGTGCTTTCAAATGCACGTATTGTGATAATCCAATAAAATAATTCTCTATGTGAAAAATTTGTAGGAAAAATGCAGAACATGAGAAAAATAAAATTGTCAGCGGAGGATTCGTTGCAAAGAGAATCTTCAATCATGATTGGAATAACGACTTATCTCCATCTTTCGTTTTTCAATAAAATTTAATATTCATATTAAATTCCTAATTGAAAAAATATTTTGGCAACTTTTTATGAAATATCTTTAGCCTTGCTAACGCTCGGGTGAATAAATTTCAGTTCAATTTGAATAAATCCTCTTTTAATGTAATAAAAAAACCCCTGAAGGTGCGCCAACATAAATTGATCTATTTAAAAATTTTAATATTTTAATATTTTTTGTATAAAATTATCCATTTGGCACTTATTTCCTATGCAATAAATAGAAAAACTTTTGTGTAAAACTTCACAATTGTGCACACTGCTACAATCGAAAATTCGTATACACAAACAAACACCAGCGCCGTTATTTAACGTGCTTGGCACCCAAAAAAACCGTGCCAAAGGTGGCACTGTAAATTCACGCATCAGTTATCGAAAATAAATATTTATAGCACTAAAAAATACTACACTGGTATGAATTTTATTCGTGCTGTCAATAGAGCGAAAAAAATTAATGCTATTCATTACTTTAGAACACACTAGCATTGGAATTTAAACATCTAATCGAATTTAGCATTAGTTTTACGGGTGAAAACTTTTTTCCGTGTGCCACTATAGGGAATGCGCCCTGTGAGGGTGGTCACACTCTCGTTCACCCTAAGATGCCCATGTATGTAAGATGCCCAAAAAGAAAGAAAACGACCGATAAAACCCTCGCGTGCACAGCCGGAGAAAGGTTGAGTTTCTCACTTTCGTGCATGTATAAATTTTATATTTTTTTCTATCTTAATATTTATTTTCTTTGAAAATGACGATTTTATTTAACATTTATTTTTTTTATAAACGACGATTTTACTTTTTCAATTATTACATTTACTTTTGCTCCACCGCACTGAGCGATTTCTTACCAAAAAAAATCAAAGTTAATATCAGAAATGTCAAATACTATCATTACAACGCGGCTCGCGGAAATATAAACTCTAACCTTTTTTGAAGAGTCTCCGTCTTCTTTCCTCTCAAACGGTAGTCGGGGTCACCATTTTAGTTTCTTAGACACTCAAGAATGAGGATAAGGAAGAGATCCAAGGAAAATAATAACTCCAAGCTGCAATACAGATAATTGTAGTTTATTAATACTACTCCTTACTACAACGTTTGGTTCACCTGAGAGTACAAGACAGATAGTACTTAACTTGGCAAGAGTCGAGAACGGTCTGTGTTCGCTAGCTCGACAGAGTCGTGCTCTCCTTGTAGCGCTCGCATAGCGCTCTACGTCGCTCGCTTGCGCGCTGCTAGTTACACGTGGCACTTATGCGTTCCATGTACATACATACATGTGTGTGTGCCCACACTATTTTTATCCTCTTCTGAAATTTTTAAAAATTTCAAATGAAGAGAATTTAAAAAAATAAAAAATTCAACTCTGATTTTTTTTGTTTAGATACTTTTCAATAAAGATATAAACAATTGAAACATTAAAAGTAAAAATTTGATTAACAATTACGTATGACATATTATTATATATATTATCATCATTTTCCTAAAGATAAAATAAATATTAGTTTTTTCAAGAAATTTGAAAAAAAAATCCTATATTATATTAAAGTGGAACCACTTTTTTTCCGTTTCTCCAGTTCTCCGGTTCTCTGCATTTTTTAAATGTGTGTAATCTTTTGGTAATAAGAGTAGCAATTTTTTATTAGGTCCTATATAATTAGTGCTCATTAGTCATAAGCTCCTTTATGGGCCATATTCTTTTGGGCCTTCTATTATTTTGGGCACTACATTATTATTCGATGCCCAATTTTTTGGGCCCTCCATTTTTTTATCCTTATACTCTCTGGGGCCTTTATTTTTTTCAGTCTTATATTTTTTTGGTTCCAATATTTTTTTGGTCTCTATATTTTTTTGGGCCCAATATTTTTTTTTAATTTATATTTTATTGGGTTCTATAATTTTTGTGGGTCTTATACTTTTTTTAACTCTATGTTTTTCTGGGCCTTATATATTTTTCGGGCACTACATTTTTCTGAGTCACATTTTCTTTAGGCCACATAATTTTCTTGGGCCTCTTATTCTTTTGGGTCCTACTTCTTTTCGAGTCCTATTTTCTTTGGGCCTTATGTTTTTTTGAGGCTCTTATTTTTCTGGGCCTTATTTTTTTAACCTCATATTTTTTTGAATCCTATATTTTTCTGGGCTCTATATCTTTTTGGTCTCTATATTTCTCTGGGCCTTATATTATTTAGGCTCTACTTTCTCTGAGTACTATTATTTCTGGGCTTTAGATTTTTTGGGCCCAATATTTTTTTGAATATTTTCTTGGGCTTTATATTTTTTTGTTCCAACATTTTTTTTGATTTTCAAATTTTTCGAGCTTTGTATTATTTTGGGCCTCATATATTTCTGTACCCTATATTTTTTAACGCAGCCTTTCATTCAAGCCTCTATACTTTTACATTGTGTTTTAGAGGACCGTATTTTTTAAAATGTTTCATACAGGCTCCGCTCTAGACGCTTTATAATTTTTTTTATCCTGAATGCAATATGTTCGTGCGTCTCACGTTGGCATAAGACATTGCAAATTTAATGGCGCATCCCCATATGCAGCCAATTTAACAGATCATTCCAAAGTGCAACCTTTCAAATAGCGCATCACCATGTGCAGTCGATTCAACGGCACATTCCCTCATGCATCCGATTTAACAGCGTCTTCCCATATGCAGCCGATTCAACAGCGCATCTCCATATGCAGCCGATTAAACAGCACATCTAAACTATTGATTTTGATAGCGTCAGTTGATATATATTTAGGTAAATATTATATATTGTAGTAGATACGAGCTTAATATACCTCACTCCTAACGTCGCTCGGTTAACTTTTCATATATTATATTAATATGTATAAATTAACCAATTTCAAAGTCAAAAAAATTGCCTTGATTTATGAATTTTTATATTGCCGTCCTATTTAAAATTTAGTTTTTATATATTTAAAAGAAAAAGTATTAATTAGTTCCAATAGAAGTTCCAATATGCATAAAAATTGTTTCAATACGAATCATATCATCGTGATAAATTAAAAATTTGTTTTACTATTCTAATCAAATTAATGAAAAAATTTGATAAGAATTTGTTCTTTTTAATCATGTATTGCAGACAGAGGGATAGGGATGAAGAAACGGAGACGTAGGGACGGAGACGGAGAGACAAGAGTACAGAGATGGAGACGGAGAGACAGAGAAAAGGACAGAGAGACGGAAACAGAGAGACATAGATGGAAAGACGAAATAGAAAAGACGAAGATGGAGAGATATAGACAGAGGGACAGAGACAGAGACAGAGAGACAAAGACGAAGAAACAGAGTCGTATGAACGAAGACGGAGAGACATAGATGCAGAGACGATGACAAAAAGAGAGAGACAGAGAGGCTAAGATATAGATTGATTGATTGATTGATTCAGTTTTATTACAGATCATGGGGTTCAACCCCGTATGACCCAAAAGTAATACATAATGTTGATTACAAAATAACATAAAATGCAAATATATCAAGCAAGAACAATAGTAATAAATTTGATTATATTCAATTGAGATTTCTCTCTCTGTGATAAAAGTACAATTAAAAATTATGATTTTAAAAGTATAAGTTTGTTACACTTAATTAAAACTGCACTCATCTGATCAACAAGTTACACAATGATTAAACCGTTGGAGATCTACAGAACAAAGTGTGTAGTAAAGTGTACCATAATATGCAAATACACTCATTGACCCTCTGTCTCGCCCAACCACTCAGTGCGCTCCTCAAGCAAGAACTTGTTGTACAGTTTAGCCTTAATGGACTGTGTTTGTCCTAGTTCAAAACTAGCGAATAAGGAGGTATTAACATTAATAAAGCTAGATGCCGTGTATACGAAAGAATGTAGCATAGCAGCAGTTCGAACAACGGGGCAAATGAGAAGTCTAGTTGGTAGTCTAGTCGAAGTTCGAACAACTGTATCAATGTTTACCCTATCGAATTTAGCAGCCAGATAGCTTGGCTTTTGATACGAAACAATAGAGTGAGCAAGAGCTGACTTGAAATATAAACGCCTGTGGCTCACCGACAACCAGCTCAACTGCAGGCGAAAGGGCGTAACCCTTTCTTGTCTTCCTATATTTCCACAGACAAATCTAACGCAGGCATTAAGTGCCCGATGAAGTTTAATGTTTAACGTCTGAGGTAAGTCATCATAGACTACACAACAGTAGTCTATTATAGGAAAGATAAGAGCTTCGACAAGGTTTTTCCTGACCTGCCTAGACAGAGCATGTCTATGGAACTTTAATGAATGAAGGGTACCAAAGATACGTCCAACCACCGAACCCACTTGCTTGTTCCAGTTTAAAGTACTAGTTATCCAGATACCCAAATTTTTGACCGAACTAGTATACGGCACCACCTTATCATTTACGAGAATTTTAGGGCAAGAAAAGAGATCAATTCTTGAGATGAATTGCTCGCTACCAATGAACATTGCTTGCATTTTGGATGGGTTTAAGGCAAGACCATTGTCAACAGCCCACTTAACAACTGCAGCAACTTCATGATTTAGAAAGTCAATCTCGTCATTCAGATTTGCGGGCAGAAATGAGTGGTACACCTGCAAGTCATCAGCAAACAGTATATGAGACGATCTGGTTAAAACAGAAGATAAATCATTGATGAAAACAGAGAAAAGCAGCGGACCCAAGACACTGCCCTGAGGAACACCTGCCGTGCAGGTGACCCACTCACCGACATGACCCTCCAAGTCCGTAATAGCATAGGATCTCTTGCTGAGATACGACGCAAACCATCGTATAACAGTATCTGAGCAATTGAATCGACGAAGTTTGAACAGCAGACGAATATGTGACACTGTGTCGAAAGCCTTGGAAAAATCAAAGAGCAATAGAGCAGTAATCATTCTTTTATCAATAGCCAGCCGTGCATCTTCAAGAAGCTTCAAGAGCGCAGTCTGGGTACTATTAGATTTACGGAAGCCTGTCTGTAGACTATCGAACAGAGAATTTGATTCAATAAAGGAGCTAAACTGAGAATGCACTACTCTCTCCAGGATTTTGGAAACTTTAGAAAGTTTGGCAATGGGCCGAGTTTGTGAAGGTGAATCTATCTTATTTGTCTTTGCCAATGGAAGCAGAAAGGCCCTCTTCCAATCAGTCGGAAAAACAGCAGATGCGAGCAAGCAATTTATGATGGAAGTAATGAGATCAACAGAGGATTGACTCGTCATTTTAAGCATCTGAGCCATAATGCCATCAGGACCAAAAGTCCTGGAAGTACCAAGGCGCACAAAAGACTCGACAAGAGAACAATTAACTGGGGCAAAATTAAAGACAGGCAAGTCAATACGTAGTGGTACTGCAAGCACTTCTCTCAACTCACCCTCAGACAAAGCTGGAGTGGCAGAAGAAATTGTAGTGTAGTGAGAGAGAAGAACATTTGAGGAGAAATACTGTAACGGTGAAGGTAATATCCTTGAAGCCAGACCAATCTTGTGAAGAATGTTCCAGCGATTAGAAGAGTTACCCACAGAATTAAGACGATCAGCTATATAATTGTTTTTTGCAGAGTCCAGCGCATTTGAAATTTTACTTCTGAGTCTCCTATATCTTAAAACTGCCTGAGCAGAGCCGGATCGAACAGCATGACGATAAGCTCTATCACGCTCTCTCATCTGAAATCTAATATCAGATGTGACCCACGGTTTTTTCTTAATGTCTAATTTAAGTGCTTTAATTGGTGCACAAGAATCAAAGGACGAAACAAGAACAGAAGACAACTTATGAACTAACATATCAACAGAAGAAGAGGCAGTGCCCAAAGATGAAACACAGCTCTCGTGTGAGTAATTTGAAAGAGAAGATGAAATCATACTGTTTAGAGTTTGAAGATTAATATTAGCAAAATTACGAGAATTGATTATTTTAGTTGCAGCCTGAGGCTTAAAAGCCTTAAAAGTGATAGTAATCAGATCATGACCTGCTATGAAAGGAGATGATGTTTTACTGTAAGACACCAAAGAATTTTCGTCATTTAAAATGAAGAGATCAATCCAGGTATGAGAAATATGATCAGTTGTAAGGGTATGGTGAGTAGGTTCGGAAGGTACTAAGTAAAGGGCAAGTGATTCAATCATTGAGCGGAAAGAGTCTGCGCTAAAATTTTTAGCCAACAAATTGATATTGAAATCACCAGTGATGACAATGTTTTTGTACGATGGTAATAACTCAGATAATAGGTTAAAGAAATCCTCAGGAAAAAGGCCCTTTGGCCTCAGATATACTACCGCAAAAATGAGTTTCTCAGCACCTAGAGAGATTTCAGCTATGATATACTCTGCTGTATTATCGAAAACGGCATCTGATTGAGAAAGTATGCTGACTTTGAGAAAATCTCGCACATAGAAGCCAACTCCACCGCCAATTTTACCCACTCTATCTAACCTAAAGAAATTGTAGTGATCAATAGAGATAATAGAAGAATCATCATATTCAGTTAAGAACGTCTCTGTAACAGCAAATATATCCGGTTGATTAGAAGTAATATGATGTTCTATAAGGGAGAAATGAGTTTTGAGCCGATTAACATTAGCATGAGAAATTTGTATATTTTGAAAAAATTGTAGGCCACTTTTTGGCACAGAGATAACAGTAGAGTTTGAATTTATTACGTTATTAGATAAAGTATGTGAAAAAACGTTATTACGACTATTTGATAAGTTTGCAATAAAAGAAGGGTTATTAGTCACACAAGAGCCAAGCAAACCCTATTTTTTGTTTTTATTTGGTGTTAGCCTCGACAAGTGAGCCTCATCCAAAATTGGAATCAGCTCAGCCTCCTTATGGGGACGCATGCAGACTCTTAAGTTTCGAACAATAGGACGCATATAGTTTAGCTCCTTGTATACCGCATTCGCCTTAACTAATAATTCAAAGACCGGTTTGGGCCAAATAGGACGAGCAAAGATCTTCGAAGAACCTTTTATACCAAAAAGTTTCGAAACAGTAAAATCTCTCAGCTTAGCAGAGTTTGATACTATAGTATCTCTAATTGCATCAGATGTGAAGCGCCCAACGATTGCTCGAAATTTATCCTTTTGAGAAGGTTCAGGCTCATCCGTTTCCATAGGAACAGAAGGAAGCCATTCACGAGAAATAGAGACAGAGACAGAAAGACATGAGGACGGAGATAGAGATACAGAAAGATGGAGACGAATAGACGGAGATAGAGAAACGGAAAGATAAAGACAAAAAAAACAGAGAGACGAAGTGACATAGATGGAGAGACGGAGAAACAGAGACGAAGAAATAGATAGATAGATAATTAATTTATTAACTAGCAAAAAATACCTCGCTCCTAACGTCGCTCGGTTAAATTTTCATATATTATATTATTATGTATGAATTAGCCAATTTAAAAATAAAAAAGAATCGATGCAACTTATGAATTGTGATATTGTAGTTTTGTATTAAATTAAATTTTTTTATTTTTATAAAAAAAATTAATTAAAGTTACAATGTGCATAAAAATTGTTTAAATACAAATTATATCATGATGAATTAAGAATTTGTTTTACTGGATTGCATTTGAATCGATGAAAAAATATAATAGGAATTTTTTCTTTTTAATCACGTGTTTCAATCACGAACCATGAAATAATCAAAAACAGTATTTGACGTTTACTAGAACTAACAACTGCACGGAGAAAAGGAAGTATTGTTAAAATAGGTTCTAAATCAAGTATATCTAATTTATGTATTGAGGTACTTAAAAAAAGAGTGACGATATAATTTCAATTAGTACTAAAGCTTGAATTTTAGGGACCAATGTTGGCACTATTATATTATGAAGTAGGAGCATGAATTTGCGGTGCTTACTGACTTTTTTTTGGTATTAAGACTGATCTTTCACCTACTCGATTCAAGGGCAATATTTCGCAGAAAGTGTAATTGATAATCTCTTCTCGTGCGGCTTTTTCTGTTACTAAAATTAAAAATCATTAAATATAGAATTATTTATAGAATATATGACTCTTTAGAATTACTAATAATGAATATTTAAATTCGTGATATGCAAGAATTAAAACGATACATGTTTATCTTCCATATTCCGTTTTAAAATAGTTACTTTTGAGTTTTAAATTAATGATTAGAAATTTAAAATTAATATATATATTGTATGATTTACATTATATTTATCAACTGTTGAAAATCGTTACACAATTTATTAGGTTTTACGTTAACAGGTATTAATTATATTGAAGTTTTTCGCTCCTAACGTCGCTTAGTTGAATTTTCTTTTATTATATTATTATGTATAAATGACTAATTTTAAGTAAATAAGAATTAATTAATTGAATTTTGAGTACTGAATAAAATAGAAAATAATTTGATGAAACATAATATAAAAATATATGTACACATGTGCTTAAAGTAAAAAAGCGTATAATTTATTCCAAATGACTTTTTCTCACTCTACTTCCATTAGAAAAACAAAGATAGTACGATATTTGATGTAAATAAACTGAGAACTGGGTACTGAGTTACAACTATAATTTCAAGACCTCAATATATGACCATGAATTTGAATTATGAAATTAATTTATGAATGAAACATGCTTAAAAGAAATTCGTGTTGATTTCTAATAAAAATATCTTCACACATGTATTTTATAAATATGAAATACGAAATTTAAATAGAAAAAATCATAAGATTAAAATACAACATTTTAGTTAATTTTAAATTTGAATATTTCGGAATAAAAAAATAACTATTTGCAATTACTTTACAATCCTTTTTGCATCTAATATAAAAATTTAATGAGATACAAATATTACAAAGTGTATGTATCACAAGTAAGGTTTGCATATCATAAATATTATAATTTTTAGAAAATTCTTGATATTAATAGATTATTAATTTGGAAAATTAAATATTTTTTTATTGATGACAAGTAACTTTTCAAAAATAGTTGAAATAATACTGTTAATGTCAATCAAATAACATTTTCATCAGAATAAATTTCAACGCTATAATTATTAAAATAAACATTTTTATTTAACTACAATCTATTGTAATAATTATTTTTTTAATATATATATATTAAAAAAATAATAATTTTTTTTTGATGAACAGTTATATAAATATTATATATTTATAATTGTATAACTAAATTTATTAAATTGAAATTGTATACGGTTATCATTCAGAGAATGAGGTATTTCAATTAGTTTTTATGAAAATATACTATTTAAAAAGTTACTTGTTAACAATTTTTTATAAATAACATACATTTAACCTTAATTACATTTTCATTTGTACACGTGTTTATATTTAAATGAATTGTGATTTATATAAAAATTGTTAGCAATTCATTTTATTGAAGCAATAATATTTTTAATAAGAGAAACATTAATTTTTAAAGAATATCAAATTACCTCATTTGAAAAATTATAATTACATAATATAAAAATATTTTTTTTAATATTGTTTGAACATAAATTTTATGAAATACAATTTTAAAAAATTATTTATTAAATATTAAATTTTTTTAATAGTCAATTATAAAGATAGGACAATATATAAAATATGAATAAATGTTTCTGATTATGTCTATAATTATGCATTTATATGTATGAACTGTCTTGATAAAAGTAGAATTCCCCCTAAAAAAGTAAACATTTCAAAATAAAATTTACTTATTATTTGCGAAACATTCATTATGAATGCGGAAAAAAATAATATTCTGTAATATCACTCTATAATTTGTATTAAATATGATACAAATCATTAAAAGTACAATTATTTCATTATGTTGAATTTGTCGTCAAAGTTTGATTAAATTTTACTATAAGAAGATAAAAAAATTAACTGTCTTTCCATTCTATTACTGAATTTCCATAAAAGGAATGTATTAACTTGTAGTATGTCTCGTGATGATTATTTATTTGAATTCTTAAATTATTCCAATCATTAGTTTTCAAGATATTTAAATTTCTGATTCCAAATGGAAAAATTTTAGTAAATAATATTGGAACCCAATCTTCTCAATAACTAATGAATAGATTTATATAAAAATTTAACTGAATAATCTTCGTGATACATACTGTATGTTAATGCATCTATTTATTCAAAATTTTAAAATACAATGCAAATATAATAAATATTTATGGGTGGAAGTGTGCTGTCCATTTTACATCTCCTTAAATAATTTATATTTATAAAATTCACATAATATCATATAAAAACTATTAAAATGAGAATCATATATTGAATATAATAGGCTGATTCCATTCAGATTCATACAGGCCGTCACTGATCGAATTTTTTTTTCTTCTAAGTAATAGAAATACCTTCTATTATGTATATAAAGATAAAATTTACCTCGTGAAACGCTCAAAAAATTTTTTTTTTATACTACAGCAATTTTAGTGTTAGATGTAAAAACGAAAATTCAATAATTGAAAATGAACCTTTACTTTTAAATGTCTATAGCTCCGTCAATTTTTAACCTTTTTGGGCATTTTTTTAACAAAAGAGTGCGAAATTCTGTTTAGTTTTGAATGCAATCTCGATTTTTGTAATACAATTTGATATCACTGAGTTATTTACAAAAAAACAAAAAAAAGCGATTTTTTTCAAACACAATTTTCTCAAAAACTATATATTTTTTTTTTTTGAAATTTTTATATGATTTTATACATAAAAAATACTAACTTTAAGGGTAGGTGAGAATATGCGATTTTGCCTTATTTTTTTTAACAGCTTTTTAAACGTTTTTTTTCATATTTTCGATTTTAAAACATTGATACCATGGTGCATCGTACTATTTTTCCAACTTTACGTGTTCTTACAACTATTTTTATGCTTTCATTTATTAATATATCAAGAATATCAACAATAATCTTTAAAATAAACCCCGGATCGAATATTTTGATCAATTAGAACCAAAGCTATGACGATTTCAAGTTTAAAAAAAAATGCTGAAACTTTAAATAAATATATTTACTTTGAATTTTGAATTTTGAATTTTGAATTTTGAATTTTAAAAAGGTGAGTTTTTTAAATACTAAAATATATTATTTGGTCATTCTCAATGAACAAATAATATGCGATACAATTAAGAAAGAACACTAATGAATTGAGAACTAATGTGAATAAAAAAATCCGAATTTGAATAAAACCTTTCAATTTACTTCTTGCCACTCATGTCTTGAAGTTTTGGCAGTGTAGATTTAGTTTCGTTCACTATTCCAACAGTGAATCTTTTGAATACCTTTAATTTCTTTTGCATTTCCTAACCATTCCATTTTTTTGTCAGTCGAAAAACTTCTAACTTATCCTTGCGGATAACAAGAAAGTTAATCGACGGAGTATATTTTGATACGTGAGTGGCGAAATTTTCAGCGTTCCTAATAAAATCTGCACTCTTCTTGGACAGATTATGCGTGGTAACATAATGTTTAACTAAACCACCAATACCGTCACAAGGGCCTTTACCATGACCTGTTGCAGAAAAAAGCCATTTTCTGTTTACTTTTGAGTTTTAAAACTCATAGAATTGATATCTATTTTTAAAATGACTGGCAGCTCCATCGGAAATGGTTATGATTTCATCAAAATCTTGCGCAATATGTTTTTGTTTTAAGTTATCGATAATTAAATTTATAGTCATTAGGGCATGAGACGAATAGTGTTTAATGTCGTCAGAGGCGGTGACATAACTGACTGTCTTATCACTTCCAAAATAGCATACTGACGTAAATATTGATATTTGGTTTTTACTCCAATGATAGCTTTGAATTTCATTTTGAATCAGAACTGTCCAATTTTCTGCAAAATCGACATGAATAACTAATGGGAAGTTATTATTTTTTGCTAAAAGTTTAACCTCTTCAATTGCTATACGTTAAATTTCTTTGACCAATTTATGAGCTCTTACAGTGAGAGCGCGCTCTCTCAACTCTATTAAGAAATTTTCAATTGTGCTAGTTTTATTCAGTAAATTTGATTTTTCCCAAACACCATAAATTATTTCTTTATATAAATCTTCTTCTGCCAAATAAATTACTTGTAAATCAATAGAATCTCCAATGGGACATTCTTTACATTCTCTTAGTACACATTTCATATCATCTTTTGAACAAAAAAGTGAAGAACATATTTTCAATTCCAAATCTGCAATGTCTTGTTTATTCTCTTTTTTATAATTATTCAAAGCATCTAACATAAGTTTAAGATTCTCGCAGTAAACGCAAAGACATGAATCGGTGGGTGGATGTGGTATAACCTACTTCGGTCTTAAAGCGTAGAATGTTAATTTACCAATTTTTGTTTTCATTTCAGGATTTTCGTCTTTAAATAATTGATATATTTCTTTTATACTTTGTGTAAGAAAGCGTTTGACTTATTTAGTTTTTATACCATTTTCTTTGATAGATACTGTGTCGCTTTTATTTGAACTTTGTCGAGAACAATTAAAATCATCGTTTAGATAATAATCCTTTACTTTCATTACAATTTCACTATCCAAAGAATGGCCACAATAGTTCTCAGACTGCTTGTAAATTTTTTTATTATTTACCAATGATTGTGCTTGATCAATCATATAAATAGTTATATTTGGTAAAACTGATAATAAATAATCTAGGGTAATATCACTTAGTATAATACTCAACAATCGCACTGTCTCAAGAAAATTTGAACAATCATCTAATGCAATTTTAATATTCTCAAGCCATTTATCATTTGTTTTACATTCATTATTTTCATTCAATGCGGGCAAATCCGTTATATCGTAGACTTTCATCATTTTACTTGCTATTTGTGAATCAAATGTATCGTTTATTTTTTTTCTTTTTCGGAGAGCATACGATTCTCGCATCTTGATAATAATACTTTGAGGCATTTTAATTGGTGAAATATTTAATTTCAAATTACTTGTAGTCTCGTTGAGCTGTTCTACCACAGCCTCACTATGAATAAAATCTTCCGAAGATTGTTGACTGCTTGAAGTTGATGAAATAGGCGCATTTTTCACTTCATCTAATAATATTTTGTAACACGAAGGGCATACTTTACCTTCTCTAGAGAAAGAAATATTGGGTACAAGCGCTTCAAAGACTCCGTTAGATCACCTAATTCTCTAAGCGGACTTTTGGAGCAATCATAAACAACTTTTTTGTGCCTTTCTTTTAAATCCTTGCACTTTATTTTAACAATTAGTGATGCCATTATTGATATTCTGTTCAATGACAGATCGAAAAAAATAAATTTTCTGAAACAACTTTATTTTTTATCTTCCTTTTCTTCCTTTTAAACGCGTCAAGTCGTTAATGAGAATGCAAAGAACGAATCATCACCACCTAGTAGTGATATGCGTCAACTCCCTACAAAATAAATTCAAATTCTAGGCGCGAAATTTAAACTGATAAAAAAATTATATTCTTCAACGAAAAAAATTTTTATTATAATAATGTACCATAAAAAAAGGATGAATGGTTATGTATTCTTTTATCAAAATAACTTTTTTTTTTTGAATTAAAAAATTTGTATCTTCAGATTTTAATCTTTAACGAAAATTGCGTTTCCTCAATGTAAATATCATATTTATTTAAAGTTTCAGCATTTTTTTTTAAACTTGAAATCGTCATAACTTTGGTTCTAATTGATCAAAATATTCGATCCGGGGTTTATTTTAAAGATTATTGTTGATATTCTTGATATATTAATAAATGAAAGCATAAAAATAGTTGTAAGAACACGTAAAGTTGGAAAAATAGTACGATGCACCATGGTATCAATGTTTTAAAATCGAAAATATGAAAAAAAACGTTTAAAAATCTGTTAAAAAAAAATAAGGCAAAATCGCATATTCTCACCTACCCTAAAAGTTAGTATTTTTTATGTATAAAATCATATAAAAAAAATATAGTTTTTGAGATAATCGTGTTTGAAAAAAATCGCTTTTTTTCGGTTTTTTGTAAATAACTCAGTGAGATCAAATTGTATTACAAAAATCGAGATCGCATTTAAAACTAGACAGAATTCCGCACACTTAAGTTGAAAGAATGCCCAAAAAGGTTGAAAATTGACGGAGCTATAGTCATTTAAAAGTAGAGGTTTATTTTTAATTTTTTAATTTTCGTTTTTACATCTAACACTAAAATTACTGTAGTAAAAAAAGAAAAAACTTTTGAGCGTTCTACGAGGTAAATTTTATCTTTATATACATAATAGAAGGTATTTTTATTATTTAGAAGAAAAAAAAAATTCGATCAGTGACGGCCTGCATGAATCTGAATGGAATCAGCCAATAGTCAACTATGAATAAAAATTTTAAAAATTCAAGTGATAACTTATAAATAGTTATATTATTTTATTGAATACATTTCCAACCCAAATAATTAACTTCATGTTGAAACTAAATTTAATTAGCATTCAATACCACAAGTTATTTAAAAAATTTACCATTGTTTAAAATTATTAAAAATTTATTTATAAAAAGTATTCCCATCTCAAAATTTCAAAATTATACCAATTTAATTTTTTATTTTTTACATTAGAGAATTAGTTTCGATGTTGAAATTTTCATGTGAAATAAAACATACATACATATATATATATATATATATATATATATATATATATATATATTATCTTATAGTAAAATATTCTATCACCGTGTATGAAAATTATTTTGTAAAAGTAGAATAATGCTGCAAATAAATAAATGATTATAAGAAAATATTGAAAATTGTGAATAAAAATAAAAAAGCGTTAGGCTAGAAATAAATTATGGTTCTCACATAGCATGGAAGATTTCACTGAAATATTTCGAATTATTCCACTGGAATATTTTAATGGAACTTTTCATGCAGATTATTGAAAGTCTTCACAGAATATTTCAGAATATTCCACTAGAATCTTCCATTGAAAGCTTCCAGGAATATTTCAGGAATATTTCAAATGAATGTTTGAAAACTTTTTCGAAATATTCCATGTAATATTCACGAAAGATTTCTGAAATATTTCATAAAATATTCCATGTAATGTTTATGAATATACCAGTAAAATATTTCATGAAAGATTCCAGAAAGATTCCATAAATATTTCGCTGGAAGATTCTGATAAACTTTAAAATAGTACAGCGGATGATTACATAAATCTTTCAGAACTAGTCAACTAAATATTCCACAGAAGGATTTAAGTAATCTTCCAGTGGAATATTTCATGAAAGATTTCAGAAAAATTCAATAAACATTTCAAAAAACTTTAAAATCGTACAGCGAAATATTAGATAAATCTTCTATGAATATTCGACGAAACATTTCACAGGAAGATTAAAAGTATTCTTCCGATAAAATATTTTATGAAAGATTTCAGGAAGATTCCGATAAACATTAAAATCGTACAGCGGAATATTACATAAGTCTTCCATAAAGATTCCACGAAATGTTCCACAGAAATATTCAAGTAACCTTCCAGTGGAATATTTTATAAAAGATTTCAGAAAGATTCCATAAACATTTCACTGGAAGATTCCAAAAAACTTTCAAATCGTACAGTGGAATATAACATAAATCTTCCATAAATAGTCAACGAAAAATTCCACAAAAAGATTTAAGTGATCTTCCAGTGGAATATTTTATTAAAGATTCCAGAAAGATTCTAGAAACATTTTACTGGAAGACTTCTAAAAACTTTTAAATCGTGCAGCGAAATATTACATAAATCTTCCGTCAATATTCAACGAAATATGTTACGCATAGATTACAGTAATCTTCCAGAGGAATATTGCTTAAAAGATTCTAGAATGATTCCATGAAGTTTTCGTTGGAAGATTGCGCGAAACGTTACGGGAGGTTTCCAGTGACGCCAATAAGGGGATATTTGTTAAATGGGAGTTTTATCACCAAGCGGTTGAAAGATACCTCACTTACTATAAAAGCGAAAGGGTATCAGCACTTTGATGTGCACAGACGAAGCGAATATTTAAATGCAATTTTATAACTAAATGTTTATGTATGCGTATATGTATTGATGTATGAGTGTAATGTGTTATTTATAATATATATACCATTCTCTCACAGCATTTCACATTTTCCAAAAATCTTCCAGGAACATTACATGAAAGATGAGAGATTACCCAAACCTTCCATTTTTATATTCTTGAAATCTCTCAAGATTAATCCATGGATTATTCCAATGTAGGAAGAATCAAGGACACATAAATATTACAGGAATATTTCACGGAAGATTCCTGAAATATTCCAAATCTTCCGTGCCAATATTCAGCGAATCTTCCCTAAATATTCCACGGAATATTTTACGATAGATTTCTAAAATCTCCTAGAAATATTTCATGGAATATTTCATGAAAAATTCTTTAAACCTTTTGTGCATATTTCATGAAAGATTCTTTAGATCTTTCGTTTATATTCCATGAAAGGTTCATAAAATGATTCAAATCTACCGTTCCCATATTTCGGAAATTTTCAATGAATGTTCCAACGGAATATTTCATAAAATATTCTTGCAAGATTCCTGAAACATTTCAATAAAAGATCTGAGATGTCCTAGATCTTCCAATAAAATATTCTCAGAATCTTCCAGCAATATTCCATGGAATATTCCAATGTAGGACGAATCAAGGACATACGAATATTACAGGAATATTCCATGGAAGATTCCTAAAATATTTCAAATCTTCGCTGCCAATGTTCCAGGAAGGTTCCATAAATATTTCATGCTGTGTGGGTTGCTTATTATCATTTATACATTATTTAAATGCAGATACTGCAAATAACCATAAATAACTGTAAATAAATTAAAGAATACAATCATTAAAAATAATTCAAAATAATTTTGATTTTAGTTTTTTCTACAACAAACTTTTTTTAATGGATAAATATACATATATATATATATATGGGACATTTCACGTCAACTCACCTAACAAAAAAATAGAATTCGTCGAAAATCTGTGAAAATGTTCTATTTGATACCCAAAATATACAAAAAAAATTTTAGAGGTCCAGGTCAAAGGGGTCAGGATTTAAACGTGATGGAATTTTTCGAATTTTTTAAATTTTTTGCTAAATAAATATTTTAATGAATTTTTTCCTCAAAAACTATCAATTTTTTGTTAAAACTTAATGAAATACTTTTTCTTGGAAATTAGATGTAGAATTCACCTGAATTTTTGCAAATTATAATATACTGATTTTTATGCTTACTTGATCGATTCAAACATACTATTTAGTATATCTAAAAATCGAGCAGGTTAAATTGGCTTTTTAAAATCTTATTTTTATTGTTTTTTTAGGAGAAAAAAATATACGAAGCCTCCAGTTGGGCAGCCTTCTCAAAGTTACTTAATTGTGCAAAAATGTCTGTGAAAATTGTTATTTTGGATCAATGATGAGATTCGTGATTGTTTTTCTGAAAAAGTATTGAGTTTTGGGACAAATGTATATTAATGTTTTTTATTGGAAATTGTATGTAAAATGTATGTAAATTTTCCTAAACCATTATTTGCTAAACATCACAAATTATAAATGAAATTTTTAGATTTTAAAATTTATTTTTTGTTAAATTTTTAGTATACATGGTTCATAATGTATCAAATTATAATTTGTAAAAATATGTTCATATTCTACACATGATTTCCAATAAAAAACATTATCATACATTTGTCCCAAAAATCAATACTTTTTCAGAAAAACAATCACGAATCTCATCATTGATCCAAAATAACGATTTTTACAGACATTTTTGCACAATTAAGTAACTTTGAGAAGGCTGCCCAACTGGAGGCTTCGTATATTTTTTCCTCATAAAAAAACAATAAAAATAAGACTTTAAAAAGCCAATTTAATCTGCTCGATTTTTAGATATACTAAATAGTATGTTTAAATCGATCAAGTAAGCATAAAAATCAGTATATTATAATTTGCAAAAATTCAGGTGAATTCTACATCTAATTTCCAAGAAAAAGTATTTTATTAAGTTTTAACGAAAAATTGATAGTTTTTGAGGAAAAAATTCATTAAAATATTTATTTAGCAAAAAATTTAAAAAATTCGAAAAATTCCATCACGTTTAAATCCTGACCCCTTTGACCTGGACCTCTAAAATTTTTTTTTATTTTGGGTATCAAATAGAACATTTTCACAGATTTTCGACAAATTCTATTTTTTTGTTAGGTGAGTTGACGTGAAACGTCCCATATATATATATATATATATGTGTGTGTGTGATAGCCAGGTTCTGACGACTTTTTATAGTTACCTCTATTCTGTCTAAAAATCGTTATAGTTTCTTATTTTCATTTGAACTATGATAGTTTCGTATTCCTAGAAAAAAATTTTGCCTTTTGATAGTAAGCCGGTTCTGGCGACAAAGATTTTATAGCACCTGAAAAGCGGGTACATATAACTTATAGCTTCCTCGCAACCGGTCAACTATAACATATATCAGAATAAACCATGGTTTTGTAAAAAGCACTTCCAAAATACAAACCAATCATTGTAAAAAATTAATCATATACATACAGCAAATGATGATTGATAAAACTATTAAGGAAAAAAAATTTTCTTCGAAATATTTTAAAAGTCGCCAGAAACGCGATGGGCCCACATACACCTTTACGTAGGTAAAAACGAGCATTTTCTGAGAAATTAAAATGGCTTATTCCAGAATCTCTAAGTTTTATTGTGAAATATCACATTAATTCATAATTTTGAATTTCTCCGAAATATTTTTAAAGTCGCCAAAACCGTTTTATACGCAGATATACCATTACGTAGATAAAAGCAAACACTTGCTGGGAGATCAAAATTGCTTATTTCCGAATCTTGAGGGTTAATCGTAAAATATCACAATGATAAGAAAGAGCAACTTTATAATGTTTATTTTTACTTTACATTCATCCTGGAAATTACTCAAAATGACGTAATTAGCACTCATACCAATCATATTTTATAATAAAAATAAAATCATTATTATAACCACAAAAATAATTCACTAATTTTTAAAGTAGAATATTTACGGGATATAACATATTACCGATATATCTTCATACTATTAATCATAATTTTGAATTTCTCCGAAATATTTTAAAAGTCGCCAAATCCGTGTTATGCGCAGATATACCATTACGTAGATGAGAGCGAACACTTGCTGGAAGATTAAAATTGCTTATTTCCGAATCTTAAGGGTTTATCGTAAAATATCACAATGATAAGAAAGAGCAACTTTAAAATGTTTTTTTTTTTAACTTAACATTCATCTTGAAAATTTCGCAAAATGACATAATTAGTACTCATACCGATTATGTTTTAAAATACGAATGAAATTATTATTATTATTATTATTATTATGACCACAAAAACAATTCACTGAATTTTATAATAAGAGACTTTAATTGATAGAACATATTATCGACATCTCTTCATATTATTAATCCCAATACTCTATTTTTTCGAAATACTTGGAAAGTCACCACAAACGTGCTAGGCGGTGATATACCTTTTCGTAGATAAGACGGAGCATTTCTTGTAACCCGCAAGTGGTGAGATTGCACGTCAGTTAGTATATAAGAACAAACGAATTTATCCGCTGTATATATAAATGCGATGCGATGCGATGCATATCGATTATTAGCGAGCGATGTTAGATTTTATTTGTAAATATCATAGTGTAGTGTGAAGATATATTTAAGAAAATGTTAAAAAAATTTACCTAAGAATTTGTATAATGATCATTGTTTATAGTATCAATTATGTGTTAATTAATATCTATAAATTGGAACACTGTGAGCTGTGAGTTTCAACTAAATAAAAAAGTTTTTATCATCTTTAAAACTTATTTGTTTGACACAATAAAAAGTAACAGCTATTTTGACTTGCTTTGCTGTTAAATTAAAGTTAATTTTGAATTGAATCAATATTACGATATCCATCAGATTAACAGAACTCGTCTATTAAATGAATAGAATATTTCATCGTGGTATATTAACAGAAGGATTCAGTTGATACAATCATATTTTTTTCTTAGTGTAGACTTATTAATTGTTTTTTTATATCAGTTTGTAGAAAATATATGTATGCATGTATGTCTTTGATTTCGAATGTAAGAAGTTTATATTTTAACTTACAAATATAAGATCTAAATTAAGAATAATAACTATTGCTATATTTATGTAAATTGTTAAGATTCTTGCATCTACAACTAATATGTTTAGGAAAAACACCATGGAACTTGCATCTCATAAGAAATCTTCTCCTGCCAATGCTCAAACATAATTCGCAGCGACAGTGTCACAACAGTGCGACAGTAAAAAAAAATTAAGGGTATACTCTACATTATAAATTACAAGTAATATTATAAATTAATTGAGACCTGTACGTAAGTACCAAGTTTCACACACGGACTCTATGTATAGTATACCCTTAATTTTCATATATTGTCGTACTGTTGTGACACTGTCTCTGCGACTTATACCTTAATTTCACATCTGAGTTTGCTCTTCTGCTTGTTTTAGACATATGTATATCTTACATTAAGTCATTTATTGTCAATAGTACATATCAATTTTGACATCATACCTATTGTATAAAAAATCATGACATATTGTTGTAAATTTACCAACAATTGTAAATATTTAAAACTAATAACCTTATTAGTATTATCATAAACTGTTGTAAATTCTTACTGTTAAGAGGTTTGATATAGTTTATTATATATAAAACATCCATAATAATGTAGTCCACCTTACAAATGTATATTTGATTTATTTTCAGTCTGAAGAGGTAGTCAATGAACTACGAAACGTTACATTACTAATAAATAATAAAAATTTTCTCTACAAAATATCTTGAGAATTTTTATTTATATTCTTACATAACCTGGACTTCCAATTACAATATTTACATGCAAATTCAAAATTATCTTTAATAGTATGAAGATATATCGGTAATATGATATATCCTGTAAATATTCTTCTTTCAAAATTTGTGAATTATTTTTGTGGTTGTGGAAATGATCTTATTTGTATTATAAAAAATGATTGGGATGAGTGCTAATGTCGTCATGTTGAGAAATTCCCACGATGAATGCAAGGTTAAAAAATACATTATGAAGTTGCTCTTTCCTATCATTGTGGTATTTCACGATAAACCCTCGAGATTCAAAAAAAAGCAAATTGAATCTCCCAGCAAATGCTCCGTTTTATTTACGAAAAGGTATATCTGCGCCTAGCGAGTTTGTGGCAACTTTCAAAATATTTCGAAAAAAGAGAGTATTGTGATTAATAGTGGGAAGATATATCGGTAATATGTTCTATCCTTTAAAGTCTCCTATTATAGAATTCAGTGAATTATTTTCAAGGTCATAATAATAATAATAATGATTTTATTTGTATTTTAAAACATTATCAGTATGAGTACTAATTACGTCATTTTAAGAAATTCCCACGATAAATGTAAAAAAAAACATTTGAAATTGCTCTTTCTTATCAATGTGATAATTTACAATAAACCCTCAAGATTCAGAAATAAGCAATTTTAATCTTCCAGCAAGTGCTCGCTCTCATCTACGTAATGGTATATCTGCGCATAACACGGTTTTAGCGACTTTTAAAATATTTCGGAGAAATTTAAAATTATGATTAATAGTATGAAGATATATTGATAATATGGTACATCCCGTAAATATTCTACTTTAAAAATTAGTGAATTATTTTTGTGGTTATTATAATGGTCTAATTTGTATTATAAAATATGATCGGTATGAGTGCTAATTACGTCATTTTGAGTAATTCCCAGGATGAATGTAAAGCTAAAAAAAAGATTTTAAAGTTACTTTTTCTTATCATTGTGATATTTTACGATATACCCTCAAGATTCGGAAATAAGCAATTTTAATCTCCCAGCAAGTGCTCGCCCTTATTTCCGTATTGGTATATCAGCGCCTAACACGGTTTCGGCAACTTTTAAACTATTTTGGAGAAATTCAAAATTATGATTAATAGTATAAAGATATAGCGGTAATCTGTTATATCCCGTAAATATTCTATTTTAAAAATTAGTAAATTATTTTTGTGGTTATAATAATGATCTCATTTGTATTTTAAAACATGATTGGTATGAGTGCTAATTACGTCATTTTGAGAAATTCCCACGATGAATGCAAAGTTAAAAAATACATTCTAAAGTTGCTCTTTCTTATCGTTGTGATATTTTACGATGAACCCTGAAGATTCGGAAATAAGCAATTTTAATCTCCCAGCAAGTGCTCGCTCTTATTTACGTAACAGTATATCTGCGCATAACACGATTTTGGCAACTTTTGAAATATTTCGGAGAAATTCAGAATTATGATTAATAGTTTGAAGATATATCAGTAATATGTTATATCCTGTAAATATTCTACCTTAAAAATTAGTGAATAATTTTTGTGGTTATAATAATGATCTTATTTGTACTATAAAACATGATTGGTATGAGTGCTAATTACGTTATTTTGAGAAATTCCCACAATGAATGTAAAGCTAAAAAAAAAATTCTAAAGTTGCTTTTTCTTATCATTGTGATATTTTACGATAAACCCTTAAGATTCGGAAATAAGCAATTTCAATCTGCCAGCAAGTGCTTGCTCTTATCTACGTAATGGTATACCTGCGCCAAACACGGTTTTGGCGACTTTTAAAATATTTCGGAAAAATTCAAAATTATGATTAATAGTATGAAGATATATCGGTAATATCTTATATCCCGTAAATATTCTACTTTAAAAATTAGTGAATTATTTTTGTGGTTATTATAATGGTCTAATTTGTATTATAAAATATGATCGGTATGAGTGCTAATTACGTCATTTTGAGTAATTCCCAGGATGAATGTAAAGCTAAAAAAAAGATTTTAAAGTTACTTTTTCTTATCATTGTGATATTTTACGATATACCCTCAAGATTCGGAAATAAGCAATTTTAATCTCCCAGCAAGTGTTAGCTCTTATCTACGTAATGGTATATCTACGCATAACACGGTTTTGGCGACTTTTAAAAGATTTCGGAGAAATTCAAAATCATGATTACTAGTTTGAAGATATATCAGTAATATGTAATATCCCGTAAATATTCTCCTTTAAAAATTAGTGAATAATTTTTGTGGTTATAATAATGATCTCAATTTTATTGTAAAACATGATTAGTATGAGTGCTAATTACGTCATTTTGAGAAATTCCCACAATGAATGTAAAGCTAAAAAAAAAATTTTAAAGTTGCTTTTTCTTATCATTGTGATATTTTACGATAAACCCTCAAGATTCGGAAATAAGCAATTTTAATCTCCCAGCAAGTGTTTGCTCATATCTACGTAATGGTATACCTGCGCCAAACACGGTTTTGGCGACTTTTAAAATATTTCGGAAAAATTCAAAATTATGATTTATAGTATGAAGATATATCGGTAATATCTTATATCCCGTAAATATTCTACTTTAAAAATTAGTGAATTATCTTTCTGGTTCTAATAATAGTCTTATTTGTATTATAAAATATGATTGGTATGAGTGCTTGTTACGTCATTTTGAGAAATTCCCACGATGAATGCATAGTTAAAAAATACATCATAAAGTTGTTCTTTCTTATCATTGTGATATTTTACAATAAACCCTGAAGATTCGGAAATAAGCAATTTGAATCTCCCAGCAAGTGCTCGCTCTTATCTACGTAATGCTATATCTGCGCATAACACGATTTTGGCGACTTTTGAAATATATCGGAAAAATTTAAAATTATGATTAATAGTATGAAGATATATCAGTGATATGTTATATTTCGTAAATATTCTCCTTTAAAAATTAGTGAATAATTTTCGTGGTTATAATAATGATCTTATTTCGATTGTAAAACATGATTGGTATGAGTGCTAATTACGTCATTTTGAGAAATTCCTACAATGAATGTAAAACTAAAAAAAACATTTTAAAGTTGCTCTTTCTCATCATTGTGATATTTCATGATAAACCCTCAAAATTCGGAAATAAGCAATTTTAATCTCCCAGCAAGTGCTCGCTCTTATCTACGTAATGGTATACCTGCGCCAAACACGGTTTTGGCGACTTTTAAAATATTTCGGAAAAATTCAAAATTATAATTTATAGTATGAAGATATATTGGTAATATCTTATATCCCGTAAATATTCTACTTTAAAAATTAGTGAATAATTTTTGTGGTTATAATAATGATCTTATTTCGATTGTAAAACATGATTGGTATGAGTGCTAATTACGTCATTTTGAGAAATTCCTACAATGAATGTAAAACTAAAAAAAACATTTTAAAGTTGCTTTTTCTCATCATTGTGATATTTCACGATCAACCCTCAAAATTCGGAAATAAGCAATTTTAATCTCCCAGCAAGTGCTCGCTCTTATCTACGTAATGGTATACCTGCGCCAAACACGGTTTTGGCGACTTTTAAAATATTTCGGAAAAATTCAAAATTATAATTAATAGTATGAAGATATATTGGTAATATCTTATATCCCGTAAATATTCTACTTTAAAAATTAGTGAATAATTTTTGTGGTTATAATAATGATCTTATTCGTATTATAAAATATGATTGGTATGAGTGCTAATTACGTCATTTTGAGAAATTTCCACGACGAATGTAGAGCTAAAAAAACATTTTAAAGTTGCTCTTTCTCATCATCGTGATATTTTACGATAAACCCTCGAGATTCGAAAATAAGCAATTTTGATCTCCCAGCAAATGCTCCGTCTTATTTACGAAAAGGTATATCTGCGCCTAGCGCGTTTGTGGCGACTTTGCAAATATTTCGAAAAAATAGAGTATTGTGATTAATAATATGAAGGGATGTCGTTAATATGTTCTATTCCTTAAAGTCTCTTATTATAAAATTCAGTGAATTGTTTTCGTGGTCATAATAATGATAATAATAATTTTATTTGTATTTTAAAACATATTCGGTATGAGTACTATATACGTCATTTTCAGAAATTTCCAAGATTAATGGAAAGTGAAAAAAACATTTTAAAGTTTCTCTTTCTTATCATTGTGATATTTTACGATAAACCCTCAAGATTCGGAAATAATCAATTTTAATCTTCCAGCAAGTGTTCGCTCTTATCTACGTAATGGTATATCTGCGTATAACACGGTTTTCGCGATTTTTAAAATATTTTGGAGAAATTAAAAATTATGATTAATAGTATGAAGATATATCGTTAATATGTTATATCCCGTAAATATTCTACTTTAAAAATTAGTGAATTATTTTTGAGGTTATAATAATGATCTTGTTCGTATTATAAAACATGATTGTTATGACTGCTAATGACGTCATTTTGAGAAGTTCAGACTATGAATGCAAAGGTAAAAAATACATTATAAAGTTGATCTTTCTTATCATTGTGATATTTTACGATAAACGCTTAAGATTCGAAAATAAGCAATTTTAATATCTTAGCAAATGCTCCGTCTTATCTACGAAAAGGTATATCACCACCTAGCACGTTTGTGGCGACTTTCCAAGTATTTCGAAAAAATAGAGTATTGGGATTAATAATATGAAGAGATGTCGATAATATGTTCTATCAATTAAAGTCTCTTTAGCATTGGCAGGAGAAGATTTCTTATGAGATGCAAGTTCCATGGTGTTTTTCCTAATCATATTAGTTGTAGATGCAAGAATCTTAACAATTTACATAAATATAGCAATAGTTATTATTTTTAATTTAGATCTTATATTTGTAAGGTAAAATATAAACTTCTTACATTCGAAATCAAAGACATACATGCATACATATATTTTCTACAAACTGATATAAAAAAACAATTAATAAGTCTACACTAAGAAAAAAATATGATTGTATCAACTGAATCCTATTGTTAATATACCACGATGAAATATTCTATTCATTTAATAGACGAGTTCTGTTAATCTGATGGATATCGTAATATTGATTCAATTTAAAATTAACTTTAATTTAACAGCAAAGCAAGTCAAAATAGCTGTTACTTTTTATTGTGTCAAACAAATAAGTTTTAAAGATGATAAAAACTTTTTTATTTAGTTGAAACTCACAGCTCACAGTGTTCCAATTTATAGATATTAATTAACACATAATTGATACTATAAACAATGATCATTATACAAATTCTTAGGTGAATTTATTTTAACATTTTCTTAAATATATCTTCACACTACACTATGATATTTACAAATAAAATCTAACATCGCTCGCTAATAATCGATATGCATCGCATCGCATCGCATTTATATATACAGCGGATAAATTCGTTTGTTCTTATATACTAACTGACGTGCAATCTCACCACTTGCGGGTTACAAGAAATACGCCATTTATTATTGTACTATCGAAACGTAACTGTTTTGAAAAGCGGGAGATTCAAAAATACTTATTGAATAACATAAAAATCTTTATAAAATAAATTTATTAACGACATAAATGATAAATATTTTATTTTGACTTATGTTTTTTTATGTTAACTGTTATTCAATTATATCAATAGTAGGGCTGTTGATATAATTGAATTGAAACATTTGTATTGAAATAATTTATCAGTTAATTTAAGCATGTGCATATTATTGGTTCAATTTATGAAATTTCGTTGAAATGTGAGTCATACTTTTATTTTGACTTATGTTTTTTTATGTTAACTGTTATTCAATTATATCAACAGCCGTGCTGTTAAATTGACAGCACGATCGTATTCGGGCTATTTCAACTGCACAAATTCTGTTAAATCAAAAGAATTCTGTCAGATCAACAGCAGATCTGTTGAATCAATAACATTTCAGTTGATCTGATGAAATTTTTTTCTCAGTGTACAAACACACATATTGAATCATGAACAGTTAAAACATTTTTGTGATCTTGTAGAATGTTATAAAACATGTTTAGTAGCAAAGACTAACAAAAAGTTTATTAATAAGTTTAACAATATTTTAAACAAGTCTAATTATACTTTCAATTTAAATAACACAGATCAGGTTCCTTATCAACTTAATAATAATAATCCGTCAAATATAACTGATAGAGAGGTCAATATTGTTGATAACAATAATTTTGGTACAAATTTTGTTAATCTTACAGATAAAGTAATCCCTCAAAATATAATTGGTATTGTTAAACTCAGAGAAAAATTTAATAAATTTAAATCAAAAATTGATAAGAAAGATATAATTAATATCATTAAAAATGTTGAATATAATCTTGATCATACAGAAATTTTAAATATTACTAAAGATAGAATCGGACACTCAGTAGTAGATTTGCTAAAAAGTTCCTTACATATGAACACCCATCGCTCATATCAGGAAAGAATTTTTACTCATAATTCCAAAAAACTGTAGAATATTGTAAAGCAAACTCGGATGTCATTTTTTTGAATTCAGATAAAAGTAACACAATGGTTTGTATGTATAAAAACGTTTAAATTGAAAAAGTTAAAACAATATTGCCTGATGAAAGTACATACATTAAAGTTAACAAATACCCATTAAATAAAATGCAAAAAGTGGTTTCTAATATACTGAAAGATCTTAATAAAAATGAATTTCTACATAGAGTCTTCCACAAAAATGAATTAACATGTACTGAGTATTACCTTCCAAGATGCTATTGTCTGCCAAAAATTCACAAACCTGATATTCGAATGCGTCCCATAATTTCCACTGTTAATTCTCCAATACATTTTATTTCTAAACTTTTATACAATGAACTCAAAAAAGCGATTGACCCTCCAAAATCTACTATTAAAAATAGTTTTGAATTAATAGAAAAAATTAAAAATATTGATGTTCCTGATGAGTATAAATTATGCTCGTTGGATGTTACATCTTTATACATCAATGTTTCGTGTAATTTAGTAATAAAAAGCCTAGAAAAGAGAATCCAGATTATAAGAACGCGTCGTAAAATTCCTTTGAAATATGTTGTAGACATCACTAAACTTTTGTTTAACAATACTTTCTTCTCTTTTAATGAAAAATACTACAAACAAGTATTTGGTACTCCTATGGGCTCACCAATTTCACCCTTGTTCGCAGATATTGTTATGGCTGACCTGGAAGAATCTTGTTTGAATATATTGAAAATTCAACATAATATTGACTGTGTTTTCTACTTTAGATATGTTGATGACACTTTTTTATGCACACATAATTCCTCTTTTCAAAAATTATTAGAGATTTTTAATAGCTATAATGACAGACTTAATTTCACACATGAAATAGAAAAAAACCAAGGCCTTTCCTTTTTAGACATTAATTTCAAAATCTGCAATCATTCCCTTATCTAAAATTTGTACCGAAAATTTTTCAACTCCGGCCGTTTCTTAAATTTCCATTCTAATCATCCAAAAAATTTAAAAATTAACATGGCCTATAATCTTGTAGATCGTCAAGATCATCAAGAAAATTTGCAGATCGTGAGAGACCTACTTCATATTAATAACTATCCTATTTCCTTTTACGACTTACATATAAAAAATAGATTAAAATTTCTTAAGTACCAAAATATAGCTCTCGATTTACAAAAAAATAATATCTCCACTTCCATCACTACATTGCCTATACCATTCATTAATTCAAAATTTTTTTACAAATGTAAACATTTTTTTAAAAAATTCAACATTTCTATTATTCTTAAAATCAATAATAATCTCAACAATATAATAACATTAGGGAAAGACCCCCTTAAAAAATTAGACTCTACTCATGCTGTGTACATTTTCAGTTGCACATCTTACAATGACTCATACACCGGAGAAACTAAAAGACAGTTAAAATACAGACTAAATGAACATATTAAAAATAAAAACTCTAATTCTGTAGTCTCGCTTCAAATGCATAATAATAATGGACATATTTTTGATTGGAACAATATAAAAATCTTAGATATCGAACAAAATTATAAAAAACGCAGAATTTCGGAAGCAATACATATTAACAGTAACCCGAATTCTATTAATATACAACTAGATACACATCAACTTAGTTACACTAATAATAGTATATATCCCCTCTTGCATCAACTTGTTTTTTCAATGAAATTTAGCTTATTTCTTCCTTTTTGTCATTCTCTCATTGTTTAATAAAAATTTGTTCACTCCATTCCGAAATTAATTGAGACCTGTACGTAAGTACCAAGTTTCACACACGGACTCTATGTAGAGTATACCCTTAATTTTCATATATTGTCGTGGTGTTGTGACACTGTTGCTGCGACTTATACCTTAATTTTTCTTCTGCTTGTTTTAGACATATGTATATCTTATATTAAGTCATTTATTGTTAATAGTACATATCAATTTTGACATCATACTTATTGTATAAAAAATCATGACATATTGTTGTAAATTTACCAACAATTGTAAATATTTAAAACTATTAACCTTATTAGTATTATCATAAGCTGTTGTAAATTCTTATTGTTAAGAGGTTTGATATAGTTTATTATATATACTACATCCATAACAATGTAGTCCACCTTACAAATGTATATTTGATTTATTTTCAGTCTGAAGAGGTAGTCAATGAACTACGAAACGTTACATTAATAATAAATAATAAAATTTTTCTCTTCAGAACATCTTGAGAACTTTTATTTATATTCTTACTTAACCTGGACTTCCAATAAGATGTTCAAAGCCGTGTGATTGGATTAATTACGAGAAGAAGTAAGAGAACATTGCACCTACGGTCGATGGAGAAAATCAAGGATCTAAATCACCCAACCGTAGAGTAGCAAGAAGTAATAGCGTTAGGAAGGAAGGGAACTGAACGCGAAGTAATAGTAAAGATAGGGCACATTTAAACTCTCCAGCCGGCGGGTAGAGGGGGCAACCTCGTCGGACACGGAAGAAATACGCCTCCACATCATAGATAAATTAATAGACGAAACCTTTTTGGTCGACACGGGTGCGGAAGTATCGTTAGTTCCAAAAAGAAAAAATAGTAAAAAAAAGCAGCGACCGTTAAATTATACGCAGCTAATAATACGCAAATAAACACATATGGCGTAATATATAGGGAAGTAGACTTTGGGTTTAAGGATAAGATCAAATGGACGTTTATTGTAGCAGACGTACCATACGCGATACTAAGTGGCGACGTCATCAAGCACTACCATTTGCTCCCAAATCTGACCCAACGGGAGCTGGTGGATGCGAAAACGGGTGAGTCAGTCGCAGGCACTGCAAAAAAAGTAACGTATGTGCAGGTGTCGTTAATAGACCCGAGGAATAGGTACGCGCATATATTAAAAGGAAGATAGATGTGTACCACCATATCACCACAGTGGGACCGCCGGTAGCGCAGAAACCGCGCAGACTAGCACCTGATAAGCTGCAGGCAGCGAAACAGGAATTTAAGAGATGATGTGAGGAAGGCATTTGCCAACCTTCAAAGAGCCCTTGGGCTACACCTATTCATATGGTCCCCAAGAAAAATGGCGAGTGGAGGATCTGTGGCGACTATAGAAAGTTGAACACAGTCACGGTGCCAGATAAGTACCCAATTCCCAATCTCCAGGATTTCGCGTACAATTTAGAAGAGAAAACTATTTCTTCCGCACTTGATTTGGAAAAGGCATTCTTGCAAATTCCTATCTTTCCAGAAGATGTGCCAAAAACAGCGGTGATGACTCCGTTCGGACTTTATGAGTTCCTAGTGATGACGTTCGGATTTCGGAATGCTGCGCAGACATTCCAACGATACATAAACCAGGCCGTGGGCGACCTGGACTTTGTGTTCGCATTCGTTGATGATATCTTGGTTGCGTCTTCATCAGACGAGCAGCACCAAGAACATCTTAAGATCATCCAAGAGAGGTTAGAGAAGTTCCACCTCAAATTGAACATGGATAAATGTCAGTTTGGAGTCGACAAACTTATCTTCTTAGGCCATCCAATCGACAAAAATGGGTTCAAACCCGACCCATCTAAAGTCGAAGCGATACAAGCCTTTAAGAAGCCTCAGACAAAAGATGAGATGCGTCGATTCTTGGGAATGGTAAACTTTTACAGGAAAAGTTTACCAAAAGCCGCAGAAGTACAAAGACATCTAGTAGCTATGATCAAGGATATTAAGAGAAAGGATAAAAGACCCGTGGAATGGACCGAAGAGGCAGAACAAGCATTCAAGACAATTAAAGAAGAGTTAGCAAACATTGCGCATCTTGCGTTTCCAGCTAAAAATGCGGAGATTAGGTTAGTTACAGATGCGTCAAATTTCGCTATGGGTACAGCTTTACAACAGAAAGTAGGAAATACGTGGAAACCGTTGGCCTTCTTTTCAAAAAAATTCACCACCGCACAATCGAAGTACAGCACATACGATCGTGAATTGATGGCGATTTACGAGGCTATTAAATACTTTGGTTACTACTTGGAAGGTAGAGAATTTAAAGTATGCACAGACCATGAACCATTGGTACATGTGTTGAATTAGAGTTTGGACA
Source organism: Anastatus disparis (assembly GCA_017163975.1). Classification (NCBI taxonomy): domain Eukaryota; kingdom Metazoa; phylum Arthropoda; class Insecta; order Hymenoptera; family Eupelmidae; genus Anastatus; species Anastatus disparis. Next base: position 1,347,122 of record JAFFSR010000390.1, read on the forward strand.
GCTGCACAGCATTGCAAGCGAGAAAGCGGACGTATATTGCAGAATATAACGTGAAAATCTGCTATTTACCAGGAGAAAATAACGTAGTGGCTGATGCACTATCGAGAGTTGATGACTTTCGATTACCAACAATGTTCTTACTAGATGAGATAGCTAGACAACAAAGGGAAGATCGACAGCTGCAGAATATAGTAAATAATCAGCAGCATCAATTAAAACTGGTAAAATTGCAATATGGTATAGAAAACACGCCATGTTATTGCGAAATAGCACAAGACTCTCTCAGCCGCGAACAGCATGGTTGAGCGATGGCACCGTGACCTTAAAGCAGCACTAATGTGCCATATGGAAGGTCGAGATTGGACCAGAACCCTCTCAATCGTTTTATTAGGGTTAAGAACGCATTTAAGAAAAGATACGGAAGCCAGTCCAGCGGAATTTCTTTATGGAACAACGCTCACTATATCAGGTGATATGTGCGAGTTCAGAGAGACGGATGCTAGAGAACAAGATCTATTTTTAGCAAAATTTAGAGAATACATGAGGCAAGTGAAACCTGTACCTGTGGTGCATAACCATTCAGGAAGAACATTCGTGTTTAAAGATTTAATGAATTGCACTCATGTTTTAGAAAAAATAAAAGCAGTCAAACCACCTCTTGTGCAACCATACTCAGGACCATATAAGGTCATCTCTAGACATGAAAATGGCCGTAATTACGTCATAAGGAAAGGTGATAAAGACGTAAACGTGAACATAGAAAGGTTGAAACCGGCCTATTTTCTAGCAAATGAAGTAGAGCCACAAAATGGCGAAGTAGACAACGAGGTAACACCTCAAAGTGGTAACCAAACGAATAACAGCAACAGAGAACTGAGCCAAAATAACAATACAATAGAGGAAGAAAATGCAGTAATGACTGAAGCTCAGATTCACAACGAAGCTCCACCCGTAAGTGAGGAGCATGAAACATCAGACGAGGGTAACCTAACACAGGAAATACCAGAATGCAACATTAACGAGCTCAATGATGAGCAAACAGACATTACGGATACGTGCAATGAGGCAGGTAACGTAGCAAATGGTAAAAAAGTAGAAAGAACCAATAACAGGGTAGATTACGAAACAGTAGGTAGCAATAAAAATAGCGAAAGTAGTAAAAAGAGAAAGAGATTTATACCAAATATTTTGAGACACAGGAAAATAAATAGTGTAATGTTAAATAGGAAAGATAATTGTAAAAAAGAGTTAGATTTTGTACAACAGCGTCTCACTTCAAAGAAAAATGTGATTAATTTTAGGCAATATTGTAATGCATTTATACCAATGATGTTTGTTCTTTTGTTATATATAGGTGAAGCTGATTGGGCTCTCCCCTGATATTTGTATCGCTAAAGAGAACCGTCAGCCGAGCCAAGATGTTTTTCTTGGAAGAATTGGCCAGAGGCCTATTTCATAGAATCAATGAGACGCATGATCTCACGAAGAAGGCTGAGTACAGGTTAGCAGAGATCTACCTATACGAATTCATTGACCCGTATACTCAGCAGTGTATGGGTAAAATCAATGCTGCCAACAGTGCCGGTGCGAGGAATGCGATGAAAAACACACAAGAACATGAGTTCAAGAAACCATCGCTCTTTATTGGTGATAACCCTGTGCTGGATTTGTTCTTGTACAATATGCCAATGAATCCTGGTAAGAGGAAGTTAGATCAGATTTTGAGATCATTTGGTCAGGAGGATTTTGAAATAGGGAGAATCCACTTGTCAGGCAGGAAAACGTGTGCCAACATCAGATGTCATACTCTCGCTGCATCTACAAGGATGCAATGTGACGCACTGTTGAGGAAAATGTGGATAGAAACAAAGAATGGAAGCTTATTTTACCTACAAATTAAACCTGACCAAAAAGCTTCTGCAAAGAAACTGGATAAACGATCGTGGATGAGCCAAAACTCGAGGTTATACCTCCATCTGTTGAGGCGTTGCGTGCCCCTAATATTATCAGCAAGATTCTGAAGCATCTACAGCCTGTGGATGTGATGAATTTGATGTGTGCGTTGGATGGTTTGCGAGAACCTTGTTACAGGCTGGGAGTAACAGACTTGCTGCTATGTTACAGAAGATATGAAGGAACAGCTGGAACGTTTGTTCGACGACGCAAGGCAATTTAAATTTGTCAATATATGGACCGGCGGATGCAGATGTGAGGCAGAGGCTTCAACCATTAGAAAGGTTATACGCTACCAGAAAGAAGGAAGGAAGGACAAGTTATCCATCGATAACATGGATTTAACCGGCGGCGTTATGACGAAGGAGGTAATAGCTGAGGTATCCGAAACCTGCAAAGTCAGGAGCCTCAAATTATCCAAGATAATGACCGTTTTTGATGCGGAAATGCGCATGGAAGGGCTTAGAGAAGCCACGTTTGTAAATAGTGCATATACTAGGTTAAGATTCTTAGATAATAAGTTATTTTTAAGTTTAAGGGTCATAAACCTGGACAGCTGCAGGGAGTTGTGCATAGGAGACCTCTATGAATTTCTTAGGGAAAATAAAACTCTGGAGGAGCTATACTCAATGGATATAAACAGCACTGACCAAGGTATGCAGTACTGGAGGATCCTGGAAGCTGTATACAACCAGGGCACTAGGATCAAAGTCTTCCATTTTAAGTATTTGAAGAGTGAAAGCAAAGAGTTGGAATTCATTCATGATCCGATAGTTCATGTTAATCACACCTTAGTAGAGATAAACCTGGAAAATAACAAGTATTTGATGCAAAGTGTCCAGGAGATTATTAATAAATCGGAGTCCTTGCAGCAGTTAAATATAATGAGGTTGGAACCCAATGATTCAGGGTTTAATTTCTCTAGACAACAATCGTTACGATCAGTCGAGATGTCATACCACTTGGGCATCCAAAAGTCCTTGAATTCTTTTAACAACACCAGCATAGAATAGATCAAGATGAACAATTATTATGGGAAGAATAATAAAAATAACAGATGTTTCGATGTTAATTTTGTGTTAACGATATTAAGAAATGTACCTCAATTCAGGTTGGACATTCTTAACTGTAAAATCAGTCTGAATTCCGCACTATCGTGAGCAATCACAAGACAGGGAGCAAGAATGTACAACGAGAATGGACTCTTTAGCATCGTATTTAGAAGCCTTTGAAGGCATAAAATGTAAATGCATGTAATAAAGTGTAAATTAGCTTTAATTAAGTATGTAATGATGTAGAGAAGTGAAAAGTACGTATGAGCGAAAGTATTTGCGTAAGTAATTATGTACAAGAATGTAAAAGAGTTCACAGGTAAAAATAAATGGAAAAGTAATTGCGTAAGTAATTATGTGCGAGAATGAAAAAGAGTTCACATGTAAAAAAAATGTAAAAGTAATTCCGTAAGTAATTATGTGCAAGAATGAAAAAGGGTTCACATGTAAAGATAAATATAGAAGTAATTGCGTAAGTAATCATATACAAGAATGTAAAAGATCACATGTAAAATAAAACACCCACTGCTTATGTAAAAAAAAAATATATTTCCTTTTGTTGTATAAAACCCTGGATGGTTATTTAGGGGGGAGTACTGTGAGTACACAGACGTACGCGATATGTATGTATGAGTGAATGTGCGAGTAAACGCTGTGCGCAACTGGCGGCGCGCAAGTAAGCAACGATGAAACGTAACCTATGTGTTTCATGATGTATGCGAAGAGGGTCAGAGCGCTTTTGATCACCTATAAGTTAAGTAGCCTTGGCATCTCCAGGTAATAATAAAGTATATTTTAAAATATTAAAGAAGTTGTTTCTCTCTGTTCAAAGACCTATCCAACTACCTTTCCTTCTCGCAACATCGTAGCATCTACGAGGTGTAGGAGACTACAGTATTATAAAACATGATTAGTATGAGTGCTAATTACGTAATTTCGAGAAATTCCCACGATGAATGTAAAGTTAAAAAAACATCATAAAGTTGCTCTTTCTTATCATTATGATATTTTACGATAAACCCTCAAGATTCAAAAATAAGCAATTTTAATCTCCCAGTAAGTAGTCGCTCTTATCTAGGAAATGGTATATCTGCGCATAACACGGTTTTGGCGAATTTAAAAGATTTCGGAGGAATTAAAAATTATAATTAATAGTATTAAGATATATCGGTAATATGTTATATCCCAGAAATCTTCTCCTTTAAAAATTAATGAATTATTTTAGTGGTTATCATAATAATCTTATTTGTGTTATAAAAAATAATTGGTACGAGGGCTAATTACGTCATTTTGAGAAATTCCCACAATAAATGCAAAGTTAAAAAATACATTATAAAGTTGCTCTTTCTTATCATTGTGACTTTTCACGATAAACCCTAAAGATTCTGAAATAAACAATTTTAATCTCCCAAAAAATGCTCGCTCTAATGTACGTAATGGTATAAATGTGCTTAACACGGTTTTGGCGACTTTTAAAATATTTTGATGAAATTCAAAATTCTGATTAGTAGTATGAAGATATATCAGTAATATGATATATTTCTTAAATCTTCTACTAAAAAATTCAGTGAATTATTTTTGTGGTTATAATTATAATAATAATAATAATTTTGTTTGTATATTAAAACATGATTGGTGTGAGTGCTAATTACGTCATTTTAAGAAATTTCCACGATGAATGTAAACTTAAAAATAACATTTTTAAGTTGCTCTTTCTTATCATTGTGATATTTTACGATAAACCCTCAGGATCCGAAAATAAGCAATTTTAATCTCCCAGCAAGTGCGCGCTCTTGTCTACGTGATGGTATATCTGCGCCCAACACGGTTTTGGCAACTTTTAGAATATTTCCAAAAAATTAAAATTATGATTAATAGTATAAAGATATATCGGTAATATGTTATATCCCGTAAACATTCTACTTTAAAAATTAGTGAATTATTTTTATGGTTATAATAATGATCTTATTTGTATCATAAAATATGATTGGTATGACTGCAAATTACGTGATTTTAATAAATTCCCAAGAAAAATATAGAGCTAAAAAAAACATATTAAAGTTGCTCTTTCTTATCATTGTGATATTTTACGATGAACCCTCAAGATTCGGAAATAAGCAATTATAATCTCCCAGGAAGTGCTCGCTCTTATCTACGTAATCGTATATCTGCGCCAAACACGGTTTGGCGACTTTTAAAATATTTCGAAGTAATACAAAATTCTGATTGATAGTATGAAGATATATCGGTAATATGTTATACCACTTAAAAATTTTACTTTAAAATTTAGCAAATTATTTTTCCGGTTATAATAATGATCTTATTTGTATTATAAAATATGATTGCTATAAGTGCCAATTACGTTATTTTGTAAAATTAATATGATAAATGCGAAGTTAAATAATACATTATAAAGTAGCTCTTTCTTGTCATTGTGATATTTTACGATAAACCCTCGAGATTCGAAAATAAGCAATTTTAATCTCGCAGCAAGTGCTCGCTCTTATCTACCTAATGGCAGATCTGCGCATAACACGGTTTTGGCGACTTTTAAAAAATTTCTGGGAAATTTAAAATTATGATTAATAGTATGAAGATATAATGATAATATGGTATATCCCGTAAATATTCTACTTTAAAAATTAGTGAATTATTTTTGTGGATATCATAATGGTCTAATTTGTATTATAAAATATGATCAGTATGAGTGCTAATTACGTCATTTTGAGTGATTCCCAGGATGAATGTAAAGCTAAAAAAAAGATTCTAAAGTTACTTTTTCTTATCATTGTGATATTTTACGATATACCCTCAAGATTCGGGAATAAGCAATTTTAATCTCCCAGCAAGTGCTCGCCCTTATTTCCGTATTGGTATATCAGCGCCTAACACGGTTTAGGCGACTTTTAAAATATTTCCGAGAAATTCAATATTATGATTAATAGTATGGAGATATATCGGTAATATGTTATATCCCGTAAATAGTCTACTTTAAAAATTAGTGAATTATTTTTGTGGTTATAATAATCATCTTATTTGTATTATAAAACATGATTGGTATGAGTGCTAATTACGTCATTCTGAGAAATTTCCAAGATGAATGTGAAGCTAAAAAAAACATTTTAATGTTGCTCTTTCTTATCTTCGTGATATTTTAGGATAAAGCCTTAAGATTCGGAATTAAGCCATTTAAATCTCCCAACAAGTGTTCGCTTCTGTCTACGTAACGGTATATCTGCGCCTAACACGGTTTTGGCGACTTTTAAAATATTTCCGAGAAATTCAAAATTATGATTAATAGTATGAAGATATATCAGCAATATGCTATATCCCGTAAATGTTTTACTTCAAAAATTAGTGAATTATTTTTGTGGTTATATTAATGATCTTATTCGTATTCTAAAATATGATTGGTATGAGTGCTAATTACGTCATTCCGAGAAATTTTCAAGATGAATGTAAGATTAAAAAAAACATTTTAATGTTGCTCTTTTTTATCATTGTGATATTTTACGATAAACCCTCAAGATTCGGAAATAAGCCATTTTAATCTCCCAACAAGTGTTCGCTGTTATCTACGTAACGGTATATCAGCGCATAACACGGTTCTGGCGACTTTCAAAATATTTTCGAGAAATTCAAAATTATGATTAATAGTATGAAGATATATCGGTAATATGTTATATTCCTAAATATTCTACTTTAAAAATTAGTGCATTATTTTTGTGGTTATAATAATGATCTTATTTGTATTATAAAACATGATTGGTATGAGTGCTAATTACGTCATTTTGAGAAATTCCCAGGATGAATGTAAAGCTAAAAAAAAGATTTAAAAGTTACTCTTTCTTATCATTGTGATATTTTACGATATACCCTCAAGATTCGGAAATAAGCAATTTTAATCTCCCAGCAAGTGCTCGCCCTTATCTCCATATTGGTATATCTGCGCCTAGCGCGTTTGTGGCGACGTTCAAAATATTTCGAAGAAATAGAGTATTGTGATTACTAGTATGAAGCTTTATCGGTAATCTGTTCTATCCTTTAAAGTCTCCTATTTTAAAATTTAGTGAATTATTTTTGTGATTGTAATAATAATAATAATAATAATAATTTTATTTGTATTTCAAAACATAAACGGTATGAGTACTAATTACGTCATTTTGAGAAATTTCGAAGATGAATGTAAAATTAAGAAAAACATTTTAAAGTTTCTTTTTCTTATCATTCTGATATTTTACGATAAACCCTCAAGATTCGGAAATAAGATATTTTAATCTCCCAGCAAGTGTTCGCTCTTATCTACGTGATGGTATATCTGCGCATAACACGGTTTTGGCGACTTTCAAAATATTTCGGTGAATTTCAAAATTATGGTTAATAGTATGAAGATATATCGGTACTATGTTATATCCCGTAAATATTCTACTCTAAAAATTACTGAATTATTTTTTTGGTTATAATAATGATCTTATTTGTATTATAAAACATGATTGGTATGAGTGCTAATTACGTCATTCCGGAAAATTTCCAAGATGAATGTAAGATTAAAAAAAACATTTTAATGTTGCTCTTTCTTATCATTGTGATATTTTACGATAAACCCTCAAGATTCGGAAATAAGCCATTTTAATCTCCCAACAAGTGTTCGCTGTTATCTACGTAACGGTATATCAGCGCATAACACGGTTCTGGCGACTTTCAAAATATTTTCGAGAAATTCAAAATTATGATTAATAGTATGAAGATATATCGGTAATATGTTATATCCCGTAAATATTCTACTTTAAAAATTAGTGCATTATTTTTGTGGTTATAATAATGATCTTATTTGTATTATAAAACATGATTGGTATGAGTGCTAATTACGTCATTTTGAGAAATTCCCAGGATGAATGTAAAGCTAAAAAAAAGATTTAAAAGTTACTCTTTCTTATCATTGTGATATTTTACGATATACCCTCAAGATTCGGAAATAAGCAATTTCAATCTCCCAGGAAGTGCTCGCCCTTATCTCCATATTGGTATATCTGCGCCTAGCGCGTTTGTGGCGACGTTCAAAATATTTCGAAGAAATAGAGTATTGTGATTACTAGTATGAAGCTTTATCGGTAATCTGTTCTATCCTTTAAAGTCTCCTATTTTAAAATTCATTGAATTATTTTTGTGGTTGTAATAATAATAATAATAATAATAATTTTATTTGTATTTCAAAACATAAACGGTATGAGTACTAATTACGTCATTTTGAGAAATTTCGAAGATGAATGTAAAATTAAGAAAAACATTTTAAAGTTTCTTTTTCTTATCATTCTGATATTTTACGATAAACCCTCAAGATTCGGAAATAAGATATTTTAATCTCCCAGCAAGTGTTCGCTCTTATCTACGTGATGGTATATCTGCGCATAACACGGTTTTGGCGACTTTCAAAATATTTCGGTGAATTTCAAAATTATGGTTAATAGTATGAAGATATATCGGTACTATGTTATATCCCGTAAATATTCTACTCTAAAAATTACTGAATTATTTTTTTGGTTATAATAATGATCTTATTTGTATTATAAAACATGATTGGTATGAGTGCTAATTACGTCATTCCGGAAAATTTCCAAGATGAATGTAAGATTAAAAAAAACATTTTAATGTTGCTCTTTCTTATCATTGTGATATTTTACGATAAACCCTCAAGATTCGGAAATAAGCCATTTTAATCTCCCAACAAGTGTTTGCTGTTATCTACGTAACGGTATATCAGCGCATAACACGGTTCTGGCGACTTTTAAAATATTTTCGAGAAATTCAAAATTATGATTAATAGTATGAAGATATATCAGCAATATGCTATATCCCGTAAATGTTTTACTTTTAAAATTAGTGAATTATTTTTGTGGTTATATTAATGATCTTATTCGTATTATAAAATATGATTGGTATGAGTGCTAATTACGTCATTTTGAGAAATTCTCACGATGAATGTAAAGTTAAAAAAAAACATTATAAAGTTGTTTTTCTTATCATCGTGATATTTTACGATAAACCCTTCGAGATTCGAAAATAAGCAATTTTAATCTCCCAGCAAGTGCTCGCTCTTATCTACGTAATGGTATATCTGCGCCTAACACGGTTTAGGCGACTTTTAAAATATTTCCGAGAAATTCAATATTATGATTAATAGTATGAAGATATATCGGTAATATGTTATATCCCGTAAATATTCTACTTTAAAAATTAGTGAATTATTTTTGTGGTTATAATAATCATCTTATTTGTATTATAAAACATGATTGGTATGAGTGCTAATTACGTCATTCTGAGAAATTTCCAAGATGAATGTGAAGCTAAAAAAAACATTTTAATGTTGCTCTTTCTTATCTTTGTGATATTTTAGGATAAAGCCTTAAGATTCGGAATTAAGCCATTTAAATCTCCCAACAAGTGTTCGCTCCTGTCTACGTAACGGTATATCTGCGCCTAACACGGTTTTGGCGACTTTTAAAATATTTCCGAGAAATTCAAAATTATGATTAATAGTATGAAGATATATCAGCAATATGCTATATCCCGTAAATGTTTTACTTTAAAAATTAGTGAATTATTTTTGTGGTTATATTAATGATCTTATTCGTATTCTAAAATATGATTGGTATGAGTGCTAATTACGTCATTCCGAGAAATTTCCAAGATGAATGTAAGATTAAAAAAAACATTTTAATGTTGCTCTTTTTTATCATTGTGATATTTTACGATAAACCCTCAAGATTCGGAAATAAGCCATTTTAATCTCCCAACAAGTGTTCGCTGTTATCTACGTAACGGTATATCAGCGCATAACACGGTTCTGGCGACTTTCAAAATATTTTCGAGAAATTCAAAATTATGATTAATAGTATGAAGATATATCGGTAATATGTTATATTCCTAAATATTCTACTTTAAAAATTAGTGCATTATTTTTGTGGTTATAATAATGATCTTATTTGTATTATAAAACATGATTGGTATGAGTGCTAATTACGTCATTTTGAGAAATTCCCAGGATGAATGTAAAGCTAAAAAAAAGATTTAAAAGTTACTCTTTCTTATCATTGTGATATTTTACGATATACCCTCAAGATTCGGAAATAAGCAATTTTAATCTCCCAGCAAGTGCTCGCCCTTATCTCCATATTGGTATATCTGCGCCTAGCGCGTTTGTGGCGACGTTCAAAATATTTCGAAGAAATAGAGTATTGTGATTACTAGTATGAAGCTTTATCGGTAATCTGTTCTATCCTTTAAAGTCTCCTATTTTAAAATTTAGTGAATTATTTTTGTGATTGTAATAATAATAATAATAATAATAATTTTATTTGTATTTCAAAACATAAACGGTATGAGTACTAATTACGTCATTTTGAGAAATTTCGAAGATGAATGTAAAATTAAGAAAAACATTTTAAAGTTTCTTTTTCTTATCATTCTGATATTTTACGATAAACCCTCAAGATTCGGAAATAAGATATTTTAATCTCCCAGCAAGTGTTCGCTCTTATCTACGTGATGGTATATCTGCGCATAACACGGTTTTGGCGACTTTCAAAATATTTCGGTGAATTTCAAAATTATGGTTAATAGTATGAAGATATATCGGTACTATGTTATATCCTGTAAATATTCTACTCTAAAAATTACTGAATTATTTTTTTGGTTATAATAATGATCTTATTTGTATTATAAAACATGATTGGTATGAGTGCTAATTACGTCATTCCGGAAAATTTCCAAGATGAATGTAAGATTAAAAAAAACATTTTAATGTTGCTCTTTCTTATCATTGTGATATTTCACGATAAACCCTCAAGATTCGGAAATAAGCCATTTTAATCTCCCAACAAGTGTTTGCTGTTATCTACGTAACGGTATATCAGCGCATAACACGGTTCTGGCGACTTTTAAAATATTTTCGAGAAATTCAAAATTATGATTAATAGTATGAACATATATCAGCAATATGCTATATCCCGTAAATGTTTTACTTTTAAAATTAGTGAATTATTTTTGTGGTTATATTAATGATCTTATTCGTATTATAAAATATGATTGGTATGAGTGCTAATTACGTCATTTTGAGAAATTCTCACGATGAATGTAAAGTCAAAAAAAACATTATAAAGTTGTTTTTCTTATCATCGTGATATTTTACGATAAACCCTTCGAGATTCGAAAATAAGCAATTTTAATCTCCCAGCAAATGCTCTGTCTTATCTACGAAAAGGTATATCTGCGCCTAGCGCGTTTGTGGGGTCGTTCAAAATATTTTGAAGAAATTGAATTTTGTGATTAATAGTATGAAGATTTATCGGTAATATGTTATATTCCTTAAATCTTCTTTTTTTTTTTATATTGTTTAGAGCCATCTCAAACCTATTTGGTTTATTTGGGCTGAGTAAGTACATTGTTCAATAATATTCTACATTGTTTAAAAAAAAAATATACATATTTCAAAGAGTTTCACATTAGAGAGATATCGCATTCATACATTCATACGTTTTTCCTTAAAAAACATTATTATGTAATAACAAGCTTTGTTTTGCGGTTCGCTTATAATAGTCGCTATGTTCAGAGGAGGATACACTTTCAAAGATAGTAAATTTTGAATTAATTTTTCTCTCTCGTTATCAAATAGTTTACATTGCCACACTACATGGTTTAGATCCTCATCGAACAGATTGCATTTGCATATCGCAGATTCAACCAGACCTACTCTAAATAAAGAAGCCGCTAGGGCATAGTGATCAGAACGCATACGACTAATAATAACAATATGTTCTCGTGAAAGAGTAATATTCTTGAACCATGGCTTAAGACTAGAATTATAGAAAGCATCGAAATATTTGACGCCTTTGACTAGACCTTGGTTAGTGATTTCAGTTATAGTGTTTTTAGTAGCAGTTTCATTAAAATTTGCAAAAAGATCAGTATAAGGAATGGTATAACTCGGATCAGGAATGTTCAAGGTGGCTGTTTTGGCTAATATGTCAGCCTCCTCATTTCCAGCAATTCCAATGTGAGCTGGTGACCAGATGAAATTAATTTGAGATTTATTAGAGTTATCATGATAAAACTTATTATATTTTTCTCTAATTTTAAAGATATAGGAATTGATTCTTATGCAAAATTTACTTGTAGTGAGAGCCTGTTACGCACTTAAAGAATTAGAAAAAACGAGAAAGCTGAGATTTTTATGTGAATTGATCAGATCCATAGCCGTATCAAGAGCTACACATTCTGCGGTGAAAATAGAAGCAGCTTTGTTAATTGATACAGTTTTCCTAATGCTTAGATAAGGACAAACACAAGAGGCAGCAACAGAGTTAGCATCAGCCATCTTTGATCCATCAGTGTATATAGGTATAGCGTTATGTTGCTTTAAAAAGTTGGAATGAGATTCGTTAGGGTCATGAGCAGTTTTCCATGTCTGTCCTGTTGTTTGATCAATAGGTATACTTGTAATTAATGTATCATAATTATGACAATATAAAATAGAATGATTTTGTTTGTCAGCAGCAGAATTGACAGTTTTAACGTGTTTAGCAACACTATGTAAGAGACTACGCATATCCCTACGATTATTATTACAAACATTTAAGTATTTAAGAGTTACTTACAACTGATAGAATTTAAATTAGTGTAGATTTTTGAGAAATAATTTTTGCCCAATTGTGATATTCTTTCCTTGAGCATTAAGAGCTTGGATTCACCTAGTAAGACATTAGTAGGCGTACTTCTCCTTAGCCCCAGAGCAATCCTGATGGCAACATATTCTAATTTTTTAATTTTGTATTGAAGTGTTGAACCGTTAGGATAGGTAATAAAACCACAGTAGTCAATAATGGATCTAATGTAGCTTTTGTACAATGTAAACAAAGTGTTAGGGTCAGACCCCCACCATGTGCCACATAGAAATTTTATAATGTTAATTGCTCTAGAACATTTGAGAAAGACTTGATTCAGATGTGCAGCAAACGAAAGGCGGTAATCAAAGATAACACCCAGAAAGCGGACCGTTCTACTAGAAGGTATTTGACAGTCACCTATACTAATACTAGTAGAGCCAGGAATAATATTCTTTTTGTTAAAGTAAAGAAACTTGGTTTTATACGGGGCAATAAGCAGTCCAAGAAGAAAAAGATTATTACAAATTTTGCTAATGGGGTTATTGAGAATTCTTCTTTCCCTTTTGATTAATTTGCATTCAATATATAAGGCAATATAATCTGCAAATTGAGAAATGTGTATTGACTAATGTAGGTTAATGTGTATTCTGGATACATACAAAATATACAACAGAGGACTAAGAACACCGCCCAGGGCGACACCTTTATATACATAATGTGGAACAAGATCAGTTTTGTTGGTGAAAATGTATCGTTAATGCATAATAAAATGAATAAATCATATGAGTACTTCAGGACAGCCTAATTCAGCAAGGATTTCTAAGAGAATATTTATATTAACATTATCAAATGCTCCCTTTACATCCAAAAATGCAGCCAAAACATGTTTTTTTTCAATGAAGGCTTTATTAACGGTTAAAGACAGATTACTAACATTATCAGTACATGATCTATCCTTCCGGAAACCATTTTGGCTGTTCGGGAGTATACCATTCGTTTCAGCCCACCATTGCAATCTATTTTTAACTAATGTTTCAAACAGCCTGCTGTAACACGATGTTAATGCAATTGGTCTCAGTCCTTTCCCCTCAGGTTTAGAAACAAAATGAATAAAAGAGTTCTTTCAATCATGTGGGAAGTCATTGTAGGTATACATGAGGTTGTAGATGTCAAGTAGTAACAATCTATATTTTATGGGCATTTTTTTGATGATCTCAAAGTCAACACCATCCATGCCACATGCAGAATTATCTCTTTTTTCATTAAAAGCTACATTAAATTCATGGAAAGAGAACATCTTGCCTAAAAATTGGTTATCCTTACAGATAGGCACCTGATTGGGATCAGTTTCCACCCACGGAGGGTTTAGCTTATTAAGAGTGTTGTGTATTTCTGTATGTTGTAAATTGCTTTCAGTATGTTGCTGTGTTATTTTTAACGTATCGCAATTGTGTAAGAATATATTATTATCATGTATAGATGTTTCAAGTCTATCACCATTAGTGTCTGTGTGTACGCGATTCCACATAATGTTATGTGCATTAAAATCACCAATCATAATACAGGATTTGCTGTTAACCATATTTAGTAATAATTCATTCCATGAGCTCTGCAAGAGATTATGTCCAGGCGCTCTATAGCAAATAATTAAGTCTAATGACGGGTTGATATTAGTGAGAGTAACACCGCATACTTCAATGCTCTCATGACTAAACTTGACAGTTTCTAAGTTGGTGAACGCAAGATTTCTTCGTATGAGCAGCAGTAGACCCCCTCCTTTTCCATTATCCCTGTCTTTTCTGTAGGTAACGAAGCCAGGTATGTTTATGTTTTGCTTGGACGTAAGCCAGGTTTCGACACATGCAAATATATCCAAAAGTGATAGAATCTCTGAAAGTTCGTTGAGTTTTGGAATGACACTGCGCGCATTCCAAAACATTATTTTCAAATATTTATATTGTTCACACATAATTATGCTTGAATTATGAAATTATCTAGGCCTCGTCCTCTTGTGAACTAGTACCATCAAATTGAAAGTCGGTAGCTTCTTTAGTTTGCAAGCGCTTAATAATTCTAAGTATACGACTCTTTAGATTCCGGTCTACAATGTATACAACAACCTCGTTAAGAGGAGGTCGGGTCTATTTGCCGCTAGGCTTAGGATGGCACTGCGGTCAGGTGAAAAAAAAATATAAAAAATTTGTCATACAGCTATTTACAAGTTTTTGAGACAGTAATATTCTTTTAATGTTGTCATTTCCTCTAGCCATATGTATGTAGAATAATTATTAATGCTAATCTTGTTTGAAAAGTACGGAAGCGCCTAAGTGCCATGTAGTATATGTTTGTGCGCGCCACCTATTTCAGTAGTTGCAGTTACTCGCTTTCCAATGTTCATGCTTCTAAGGGCCAAAACGGCAGGAAGGCAGTCTGCCTGCCTTCCGATTTGGCACTTAGAAGCATGAACATTGGAAAGCGAGTGACTGCAACTAGCAAAAATAGGTGGTTCGCACAAACAGATGCTAAAAAATAGCAGGAAGGCAGTCTGCCTTCCTGCCGTTTTGGCCCTTAGAAGCATGAACATTGGAAAGCGAGTAACTGCAACTACTGAAACAGGTGGCGCGCACAAACATATACTACATGGCACTTAGGCGCTTCCGTAGAAAAGTCTAATATATTGTTATGAAGCGAAAAATACGGCGTGGGGTAGAGCCGATGTAAACACGTGTGCACCTTCCATTAGTGCGACAGAGAAAGTAATACTAAAGAATGATGTATACCAATGTTTACATGAACTCTACCTTGCGTCGCATTTTTCGCTTTATAACAATATTTTAGAATTTTCAAGCAAGATTAGCATTAATAATTATTCTACATAGATATGGCTAAAGGAAATGACAACATTAAAAGAATATTATTGTCTCAAAAAATTGTAAATAGCTGTATAAAAAATATTTTATATTTTTCTCTCACCTGACTGCAGCGCCTCCTAGTGGCAAATGGTTCCGACCTCCTCTTAAGCATATTCATCAATGCCGCGATGTCATTAGTATACTGTGCTGGAAGACCCGGAATGTCAGTATGACCATAAGAATCTTGCATGAATTTGATAAATTTGTTATAATTAAGTGGGAGTTTTTCATGGTTATTATCTATATATTCTTTAGCAGGGGAGACCTGTTCGGCCACCTCTTCATCTGTGACAACCAGCCTCCGCTTTTTCCTGTTTCTGCTTTTTTTCTTTTTCAATTCCGAATTATATTTTCCAATGGGCTCAGATGTATTTATTGCAGAAATTGTGGAAACAGCAGACGACGATGTGGAGAGAGGCCGTTTAAAGTGTGAATCAGCGGTAATATCGATTATATTTTCTTGATTAGAGTTTATGATATTTATAGCTTGTTGTTTGTTTATTTCCAAGATGGAATCAGTATTGGTGTGCTTGCCCTTATCATTTGTAGTAGGCTCAGGTATATTTTCTTGTACTGAATTAATCACACATTCCTTAGATTGAGCTTCATTGTTTACTCGTGGTAATTCGGGGAAGTTCTGTGTATACGAGTCGTCATTCTTAGCTGTAATATTTTCTCCTGGTTGACTAGCTATATTTATTGGGCATTGCTTTGCTACATGCCCTGTCTCCTTACATACAAAGCACTTCATCGTATCTGTAGAGATAAATATTCTGAATAAAGAGCCTTCATAATTAACCTCTATAGAGTCAGGCAGTAATGATGCACAGTCAAGGTATATTAAAACTTGCCGGCGGAAACTAATGATATGCGTGCATCCTGGAACTGAGACTCCAGCTCTCATAGAAGTAACTTTAGATTCAATTTTAATATGATGGTCAGTCAGGGCTTTTTCGATGATTTCGTGAGGAATCGAGGGCCTTACATTGGATAGTATGATGCGCTTAAAACGCGCAATCAATGGTCTAAAATATAGCACTTTATTGTCAATAAGTATACTTTTACGTCCATCAACCAGTTTATCAGATATTTTCTTCGTATTAAAGTAAACACAGAGCCTATTATTTGAAATTCTTGAAATAGCGAATATGTCTTCAGGTTTAACAAGTTTTAGAATTTGCAAAATGTAGTCATCTAAGGTACAATTTTCCAATGAGTCAAGTACAACTGCTTGCTCATTTTTGGGAAAATTTTCCATGACTGTTACTGTAGAATAACTTTTTTTTGACTAGGAGCATTTTGACCCGACACTTGGCCTGCAGAATGGTCTCCTCCAGGAGGAGCCATTTTCGGCTGCTGCCATCGCCCACCAGCACTTTAAAGAACCACTACAATATAACACTGTATGATCGCAAACTTTATAGTCAAATATTTAATGTTTACACGCGACCCGTAACAAAGCGGTAAACAAACACGTCTGTACTCAACGAGAGTCGACGTTGAACTGCCTTTAATCTTCTACTATAAAATTTAGTGAATTATTTTTGTGGTTTTTTTTATTTAAGCTTTTTTAGCTCTTCAATCGAAGGTTATATAGCTATCAAAATAGAAAAAAAAAATACATATAAGTCGTAGTAATTTACATTTGAGTCGCTGTACATTATATATAAACATATATTACATCGATCTACAGAATATACATTAAACCTATATAGTATACATTATACCTTTATGTAGCATTTTCTCATAAACTTGAAAACAATACAACAATAGTTTAGGTTCAGGTGATTACTTCGGCATCTACATAGTGTAACTATAAAATCTCTGCTTAAGCTTAGGCCTTTAAACCATGGACTCGTAGAATTTTTTAAAATACATTTCAAAATATACTTGGCCTTTATGCATTTCTTTATTTTTTATTAAATTAAAACTATTTTTAATTGCTAATTTTCTAAAGAAAGTTCTAAATTCGGTATAGGGAACCTTTGTCTACGAAGGCTGCTGGTTTGTTGCAATTTTAGCTAATTCATCGGCTTTTTCATTCCCCGTTATCCCTCTATGCGATAGTATCCAATGAATGATTAGTTTAGTGTTATAACTATTTTTTTTATGGAACTCAGAATTTTTTTGTCTAATCTCAAAGGTGAGATGGCTGATGTTAACATCATTTCTTGCATAATTCATAGCTTGCACTAAGCTTAGCGAGTCCGTGAAAATATTTATATTGCGATTATTGTTCTGCAGCGCTATGTCCATCGCATCTGAAAGTGCTAGAGATTCAGCAGTGAAGATACTGGCTTTATTATTTACGCTGTTCGTTTTTGTAATCATAAGTTCGGGGCATATGCAAGCGCTACCCACAGAAGGGCTTCCATTACTTTTACTGACATCTGTATATATCTTGATTGCGTTATCTTTGAATATTTCATTGAATAGTACATTGGGAGTTGTGCTGTTCATTAAAATTTTTCCATTTTCAAAGTTTGCATGAGGTAGCGTTTTAGTAACTTGGTAATCATAATTATAAATGCTTGGTAGTACGCTCGTACGAATGAGGTGCTGGATTCCTATAACACTTTTAACACATTATTTAAGTATGTTGAATCTTTTTCTGCGGTCGTTAATGATGCTTGGTACATATTTCATTATTGTTTTATGTGCAACTGTCTTCTTGTTACTCAGAGTTTTGAGTAGAAAGCTGCTGCATAAAATTTTAGCTCTGTAGTAAATAGTGATTAATTTAGCCTCATCCAGGAGTATGTTGGTCGGAGTGCTCACCCTTGCACCCATTGTACTTTTTCCAACTTTAAGCATTTTGATTTTTGCTTTGGGAGATAAATAAAGCTACCATAATCGATTATGAACCTGACAAAGCTTTTATAGAAGGTAATAAGAGTTAAAGGGTGTGCGCTCCAGCGCACTCCTCTCAAGAATTTGACTACATTCAGCGCGCTGTTAGCCCTCTGCAACACATGACCAATATGCCTATCGTAAGTAAGTTGGTGATCGAAGTAAATACAAAGGAATTTTACAGCATGCTTGGATATAACAGTTTTGTTGCGTATTATAATGTGTGTCTCGCCAGGATCGATTCCTTCGTTATTAAATTGGTCTTATCCGGTGAAACTTCAGGGCCAATGTCTATCAACTTGTTAGAAATTTGTTCAATGCCGATTTCCATCGTTAATTTCGCACTTTCTGGGTTGAGTGTTCTCGTGTACATAACGATATCATCTACGAATCGTAAGATGTTCATATCATTGAGAAGATTATTACTAATATCTGCAACATATATCAAATTCAAGATCGGGCTTAGTACGCCACCCTGTGGAAGTCCTTTATAACAAAAACGAGGCTGCTCCTGGTTTATCTCAGTACATATGAGTCTGTGATAAGTAATAGTTTTTATTAATTCTAAGATTTTGCTAGTACATCCTACTGCGGCAAGCTTATGAAGAAGGATATCACATTGAACATCATTAAACGCGTTGCTAACGTCAAGAAAAACGGCAAGTGCC
>JAFFSR010000391.1:0-202500 GCA_017163975.1 Anastatus disparis
TTAAACTTGTTTTATTTTGAGCACATTAGTATTTTCTTTTATCATACGCGGGTCTATATAATTGCGCTTCCGCTTTTGTAAACTACACCAGATTGTATTTATAAAATTAATTAAATAATAAATAAGGATTTTTAAACTTCTCCAGTTGGTTATATTAGTAAGAACAATAAATATTCGCATTACGGCTTTTTAAGTATTACTTATTCAATCGTAGATTTTTGATTCATTAACGTTGAGTCTATAGTTGATTTGCCTTCCGGTGATTGATACTTTTCACAACAGATCTTTTTTTTTATTTTCAATTCAATTTTAATAAAGATTTACAACTATTAGCAGTTGGTTGTATCAATCAAAATAAGAATCATTTGGATTTCCGTATTTGAATAATTTTGGTATATATCAACATTATTTAATCAGAAGTCTTGTCAGTTTTATATTTTCAGGTACAGAAAAAGCCCAAATTATTATGAATCGTAAATTGAATGTTAATATAGCGAATTTACTTATTTCCGGCTGGTTATTTTCATTAATTATGAAATTTTTTGAACTTTTTTTTGTGTGTTTTGCATATTTTTGTCATATATACCAGTATGTTTATTAATCAGGTCATTATATCTTAACTGCCAGTAACGGCGAAGTGGTTCAAATTTTTTTACAATCATTTTCAGGTTAACAAGATTATTTAAGTCATTTCAAAGTAGTTTAAATCCAAAAAAATTTATTTTAAAGTGTCGGATCTGGACGTCGGAAACTTCAGGCTTATCCATTCTTGTTCGAAACCAGGTCCCAAAAAGCTGAATTAAATAGAAATCAGGTTCTCAAAAAAGCAACATATTTCATTAGAATTCGCTAGATCAGAAATGGGGTTTTGGTGAATGTTTAACGAGTATAGTCTTTTAGATTATAGAACAGTTATACATTACATAGTAAGTGCATTATTAACCGTAGATTTATTTACAAAATAGTTTATTTTTTATAAAAGCAGCGATTTTCTGAAAAAAAAATTTGCGTTTTCTGTGAAATTTATATTAATTTCAGTTTAGTATTATTAGCCCCAAGTAAGCTGCAGCTTTTCCGAAAGCGACATAAGACAAAGAACTCCAAAATGCGATCACTCTTCAGAAAATGAGGGTTTTAATGAAACTAGGAGCTACACGCACGCACACTTGTGAGTTGGATCCCAAAACGTTTAACTTGGTCTTATATAACAACGTCGACAGAATTCAATTAAATTTATTATTGATTTGAAAGTATACTTATATTTCTAATAGATTTTTAGTGCTGGTGTATAACTTTTTAATAGCTATAGTTTAGCGTTGAATTGAAAACAAATTACAGGTTTTGTAGTTGATTTAATATGTTTCAATATAATTGCTTCTGTTATGTAAACATATTTGTGCCTTTACAGTACATCACAGAGAGAAAAGCGTGCGAAGTGGAAATTTGTTTGACAGAAACTAGAAAATTTTCACCTACTTAAATGCTTGTTTTTTGATTCCGATATAATAATTAGAATTAATAGTACATTACACACATTACCCACATTAATAATGCTCGTGGTCCTTTTTTTACGGCATGCAAGTTGGCGCTTGAGCGTAGCGAGGGAATTGTTACGTCATGTAAGAGGATCACTTCAAGCACACATCGTGTATTATTTTATTTTGTACTTACATTTTACGTATCATTTTATCGAAATCTTAGATATTAAAAACAAGATTTTTAAATTTCTAAATTTCTTTTTTATTAAATTTATGATTGTGCTTTACGATGTCTTAAATTATAATCTATTAAAATCAAAATATATTACACACTCTCCAATAGAAAACGTTATCATAATTTTCCAAACCTTTAATTATCAATTGACTCTTATTTAATTAATAATTAATATTTTGATTCTCAATTAAACCTTAGTTAATTGAAATTAGTTATAGATTCCGCGTCATTTATAGATAACTAAAACTTTAATTATCAATTAAACTCTTATTTAATTAATAATTACAATTTAATTCTCAATTAACTGATCTATAATTGATTATTATTTTTAGTTAATTAAGTTTAATTAATAACTAATCAATTTGTCAATTAATGGACATATTTAATTAACTATGCCCAACTCTGCTTTTCTTTCCTTAACCGTTTCGAAATGTACTATTTTGACACCAATAAGAGGCGTTAAATAGCAAATTAATAATTTGGAAACGTTAAAAGAAATGCAATTTCATACACAATGTCAAAAACAAAAAAAATATTTTTATAAAATACAATCAAAATAAAATCTGTTCTAATTATTTTCATGACATAAAATAAAAAAGTAATATTATCTTAATAAACACTTTTATTTCAAAGCTTTATGTAATTCACGAATGGCATTTACTATATCATTTTTATTTTGGATGCGTTTTATACTTCTTCTTCAGAATTTTCTGATAGAAAACATATTCTCCTTTTTGTAATATGGTACGTCCTCGGATAGTTCATAAACCGAATATTGATTTTCATCATCGTTTTGATATTGATATTATTTTCGCAGGATAAAATCCCATCGTCCATAATTCCGCCCATACATAATCCCCAGTATTATACTTTTGCGTCCATTTTGGTTTCTTACTCCTAGAAATAATTTCTTTGATACATTATTATTATAGAGTACAATAATAGATCGTTTAGCTGGGATTATATTGGCATCTCTTAAGGGAAAGTACAAAAGTATCGGATGTATTTCCACTTTTTCCGAAGCTTTTCATTGAGAGGAGAGTATATTTCATGTGTATACTAGTAGTCTATTCCCATTAGTAGTAGTTTATGCAACAATGGTGAAGTAACACTTCAATTTGCACGAGTAGGGAACGCATGCGTTCCCACGAGTGAGAAGTGTTACTCACGCACTTGTTGCACTTAATTTTATGCAATGAGTGCGTAATTAGTGCGTGAAGCGCTTTTTTCCGTGCGTGAAGCACTGCACAGAATTAATAAAAATACTTATTTTGCGGTATGAATCGCTTGGACATAGATTTTAATACACATATAAATATAATTTTATTTTTATATGAGTGATGGTTTTAAGAGATAAATAATTTACAATTCAATTTCATTGAGTCGCATGTCACGTTTTATTAACCTATACTGTAAAAATAATTTGAATATTCCAGTCACTTCAGTTACGTTAGGTGGTGATAATTCTTTTTTCTGTATTTGAAAAGATTTTCACGAACATGTACTTGAAAAATAATATAAATATATAATATTATTAATTTACATATATATGTTTATTCATGCATAAATTTCATTTACTCTGTAAATGAATTTTATTATTTTGGAAATGAATTTTTATGTTTGTGCAATAAAAATATTCAGTTATTTTACTAAGTTTTATTTAAAAATTTTTAACAGTGTAGGGTTTGCTGATATACTTGAACTTATTTTTTTATTCAAATTTAAATTCAGAGTAGAGATACAAACTTAAAAATATGAGACTAAGTGAGGGATATGAAAGCAAATAAATAAAAATTTAGATATGTTGACATCAGTCTTATTATGGAAAATTTATTGCAAACTTCTTCTTGTATTTCAAATATATTTAAAGGAATTTCAGGAGTTGCCATCTAGAAAGCAATTGGTAGTAACAAAAGTTTAAACAGTTCGTATCCTTCTTTCCGTCGTGGACCACAACCATCGCTTCTGTGAGCAACGACCATCAACTATAGGGTAAACAATTCACTGCTTTGTGTGTTCCACAAAAAGTAGATTCTCGACGGAACGCAAACGTGGCAAAGATGAAAGTTTGGTATTCGGGCAAAATGATAATGAATCGTAGATAGCCCAAAGAATGAGAGAAATGAGAAATCAGAGTCTGCTGTGGTGATTGTTACGTTTATTTCAGTGTGCAGGCTAAGAAAACCCAAAACGAAAATGAATGGAAGCAGAGTCCGAATCATTGTTTTTGTGCGTCGTTTGACCTGGAGAGGCTATGCTCTCATCGCTAACACACACGAGAATCAGCGAACCGAAAATCATATTTAGCTTTTCTGAATTCTGAGCATTCAGAGCTTCTGTAATAGACTAAATTTTCATATATTAAGAATATGATTGGAAAGTTACCATAATGATTAGTTTAAGAAAATGGTCACAAAATGTAGCAATTACTATTATTATTATTTCTCACTTTTGTCTTTTGTTTTGACATAAATTTCTCACAGGCTGTAAATTTGAAGAATCTCCACTGTAGTTTGTAGTATTATTATCATTTTGTTGTATGGGATCTTCATATAATGATTCGTAATAGTGTTATTCATGTAAATATAAATTAACTTTATAACTGCATTTATAAATTATTAAAATAAACACATTTTGTTTAATTGTTTATGAAAAATTACCTGTATTTGAGCTTTCTGAAGTCTGAACATTCAGAGCTTCTGTAAGAGACTAAATTTTCATATATTAAGAATATGATTGAAAGCTACGATAATGATTAGTTTAAGCAAATGGTCACGAAATGTAGTAATTACTATTATTTTTCTCACTTTTTGGTCTTTTGTTTTGACATAAATTCCTCACAGGTTGTAAATTTAAGAATCTCCACTGTAGTTTGTAAGGTATTACTCTCATTTTGTTGAATGGGATCTTCACTTTGATCATCATTTAATGATCTGTAATAGTGTTATTCATGTAAATATAAATTAACTTTATAACTGCATTTATAAATTATTAAAATAAACACATTTTGTTTAATTGTTTTGAAAATTAGATTTTCAGAGCTTTTATTCCAGCTTTAAGTGACTCTTTCTAAAATTCAATCACTTATAAAATTTTTAGAAATATACGTAATTCTATAAATTGTGATAAATTTTCTTAAATTTTTAAATTTATTTTGACCAACAATTTTGAAAAAATCCATAGAAAATAATTACTTTAATGCAAGAGTACATGAGATTACGTTTACTAAAGTGAATATTAAAAAGTTGAACTTACTTAGTAACTTATTTAAAAGCTCAAAATATATAAAAACGCTGCCAAGTGCTTTGCGGAATGTTTATCATAGAGCTCTTTGAGTTTCATTAATTTTTTTATATTTATTCAAATGTGATTTTTATGTATATAACTAGTGGGCATATATTTGCACTTGACTTATGTAATTCTTATCTAATTCTGGGAGTAAAGTGCTGCTGTAAGGTTTTACGGAAGACTGCTTCAATTCTGCTGCGAAGTATGCGTGTTTATTCTCGTCATATAATTGCAGTCAACTTATGACATACTTATGTAATTCTAATAAAGTTGCTGCAACATTCTTACGGAAGACTGCTTCGATTCTGCTGCAAGTTTGCGTGTTTATTCTCGTCATATAATTGCACTTAACTTATGTCTTTCTTATGTAATTCTGCAGTAAATTGCTGCTGTAATATTCTTACGGAAGACTGCTTCGATTTTGCTGCAAATTTGCGCGTTTATTCTTATCTTTGAATCGCACGTTCCGATTGGCAATCTGTTACAAATCTGTCGCACGTTTCAGTCCCAATTAAATTTCAGCAGATATGCATTAAAATGTGAAAACAGACTAAATTTTCTAAAATGAAAACTACCCTAAAAGATTGGTTTATAAAAGTTATCCTTCTTTTGGCAGATGCAAATTATTCATGGAAATCTCAAAGCAAATTAAATCAATTAACTTACGTAAAATACAAAAAAAAAAAATTAAAAATCGAAAATTTTTTAAATTCTTAAAATGGCTCTATAAAAAAAAATACACTATGAATACAAATTTTCAATAGCTTTCCGCCTCGTTATACAAAAACATAAATGGTATACAAAATTTGAAGCAAATCCATCGAGTAATTTTCGAGATCTAACTGGTTAAATAAATAACATTTCTTTTCAAAATTTTTTTTAAAATTTTTAAAATGCCTCTAAATTAAAATTATGCTATGAAAATCAATTTTTGGAAATTTCCTTCTTTTTGCAGTCACAAATAATTTCCCTACAATTTTTAGAACAATCTATCGAGTACTTACGTAGAATTAAAAAAATAAGAAAAGAAGAATCAAATTTTTTTAAATCTTTAAAATTCTTTAAAATTGTAACCACTCTAAGAACATTAGTTTTCAAAAGCTCTATTTTTCAGACAATAGCGAATAATTTGTATAAAAATTTTGAAGAAAATCTATCAAATGGTTTTCGTAAAATAGAAAAAAATTAAAATAAAAAAATTTTTTAAAAAATTTTAAAAATGTTCTAAAAATTAAAAGTGCGCTAAGAAAATTAGTTTACAAAATTTTTTATACTTTTGACAGTCGAAATTAAGTTCCATACAAATTTTCAACAAATTACTTCGAGTAGTTTACGTAAAATACAAAAAAATGAAAAATCGAAATTTTTTAAAATTCTTAAAATGATTCTAAAAAAAACTACCTAAGAAAACCAATTCTCAATAGCTTCCGCACCAGTTCATCAAAAAATTGAATTGTATGGAAAATTTGAAGTAAATCCATCAAGTAGTTTTTTAAATTTTATTGGCTTAATAAATGAAACATTTTTTCAAAAATTTCAAAATGCTCTAAAATTAAAACTGAGCTAAGAAAATCAGTTTTTAAAAATTTATTTTATCCAGGCAATCACAAGTAAATTTCATGCAAATTTTGAAACAAATTCATCGAGTAGTAAACAAAACCAAAAACCAAAAATCGAAAATTTTTTTTTTTTTTTTCAAACTTTTAAATGAAAACTACGCTAGAAGAACCAATTATCAATAGCTTCCCAGCAAGTTAGTCACAAAACTAAATTCCAGCAAAATTAAAGCAAATCCATCAGTAGTTCTCGAGTTACAGTTTACTAACTGAATTCATACATCCACACACACACACACACACACACACACACACGCACGCGCACGCACACACACACACACACACACACACACACACACACACACACACACATACAGACATTTTCTGAAACCACTTTTCGACTCACTGAGTTCAAATATGTACAAATTAATGAAAAAATAGAAAAAAAATTTTGTTATCGATACAATGCTTTCTCTATGAGAAAGCAATTATGATGAAGAATCTGTCAAAGTTTCTTATCTACTTGGATACACTAGCTAGGTTTTTCGTTAAAGAACTGTTAAAAAAAAATTTTATTTTTATATTTCAGCAAAAAACATTAATATATTTCTCACTTCGTTTGTTTGTTCAATTCAGAAAGAATCTAGTAACGTAATTATATATGAATCTGACGTTTTCTATAATGGTATATGTTGTATTTGAGTTGCTACTATTTAGATATTTTTTCCATATATTTCTCTTTTCTTTCTCATATTAGCCTCCTAATAGCTTATAATTAATCATTTTAATTTTATGACTAAACAAAATTTTGAATAATTTATCTTACTTCGTTTATTTTCCAAAGATGGCAACCTTTTTCACTTCTTCTATTAGATTTGCATATTTGAAAGAGCGTTTTTCAATTGTTCAACATCGTAGTTATTAATATCTGTAATTTTTCTTCTTCAGCAATATCACTATAAATTATTTTTTATCAAGGTAATTCTTCAAACTTACAGTTCATGTTTATAACAACTTTACAACAAATTGCTTTCAACATTGAAAGAGATTTTTAACTAAATTTTAAATAGGTAAATGCCAATAAATGAGCATATTGGCATGATGCTGGTACTCTTTCTGTATCCACTAAAATTATAATTCAATAAGGTTTATTTGAATGTTAACTAACTACATTTTATCAATGAAATACAAGTATTATCATCGATAACATTATATCCTATAAATGTTACAAAACCTTTTCTGACTTATTAAGATATAATTGAAAATTCATTTTTAATATATAGTAAAGTTTTACGTTAATGATTTATTATCATGTGGATATCTTTTATCACGACTAAGCGGTAAATCCAAATAGTAAATTTCAATGACGGTAATTAAATTAACAAGATGAAAATTAAAATAAATTGATAGATTTACTATTACGTTAATCATGAAAGAGAAATGTATTATAGATATATTTGAGTGAGCGTTTTTTTAATAGTTCAACTTCGTAATTATTAATATCTGTAATTTTTCTTCTTCTTCTTCTAATTTTTCTTCTTTCTTCTTTTCTTTCTAATATTAACCTCCCAATAGCAAATAATTAATCAATTTAATTTCATGACTAAAAAAATTATTAATAATTTTCTAAAAGAAAACTACGCTAAAAGATCGGTTTATAAAGTTATCCTTCTTTTGAGTTTACAATTATTCCATGGGAATCTCAAAGCAAACTCATCAATTAATTTACGTAAAATACAAAAAAAAAAAATAAAATCGAAAATTTTTTCAAATTCTTAAAATGGCTCTATAATAAAAAAAAATAATAACTATGAATACAAATTTTCTATAGCTTTCCATACAGTTATATAAAAACATAAGATGGTATACAAAAATTTGAAGCAAACCATCAAAGTAATTTTCGAGATCTAACTGGTTAAATAAATAACATTTTCTTTTTCAAAATTTCTTTTTAAAAATTTTAAAATGCTCTAAAATTAAAACTACGCTATGAAAATCAATTTTTGAAAATTTCCCTTCTCTTGGCAGTCACCAAATAATTTCCCTGTAATTTTTATAGAACAAATCTATCATACTTTACGTAGAATAAAAAAAAATAAGAAAAGAAGAATCAAAATTTTTTTAAATCTTTAAAATTCTCTAAAATTGTAACCACTCTAAGAAAATTAGTTTCCAAAGCTTAATTTTTTCAGACAAATAGCGAATTAATTGTATGAAAATTTTGGAGAAAATTTATAGTATAGTTAACGCAAAAAGAAAATAAATGAAAAATAAAAATTTTTAGAAAATTTCCAAAGTCTCTAAAATTAAAACTGCGCTGAGAACATTAGTATTCCAAAACTTGTTTCTCCAGATAGTAATGAATTAATTGCATACAAATTTTGGAGCAAATCAACTGAATGGTTTTCGTAAAATAAAAAAAATTAAAATAAAAATTTTTAAAAATTTTAAAAATCTTTCTAAAATTAAAGTGCGCTAAGAAAATTAGTTTACAATTTTTAATAATTTTGGCAGTCGAAATAAGTTCCATACAAATTTTCGAACAAATTCTTCGAGTAGTTTACGTAAAATACAAAAAAATGAAAAATCGAAATTTTTTAAAATTCTTAAAATGATTCTAAAAAAAAATACTCTAAGAAAACCAATTCTCAATAGCTTCCGCACCAGTTCATCAAAAATTGAATTGTATGGAAAATTTGAAGTAAATCCATCAGTAGTTTTTTAAATTTTATTACTTAATAAATGAAATATTTTTCTAAAAATTTCCAAAATGCTCTAAAATTATAACTGAGCTAAGAAAATCAGTTTTAAAAATTTAGTTTATCCATGAACAATAGAATAAATTCCATGCAAAATTTGAAGCAAATTCATCAGAGTAGTAAACAAAAAAAACCAAAAACGAAAAATCGAATTTTTTTTTTTTTAAAACTTTAAAATGAAAACTACGCTGGAAGAACCAAATTATCAATAGCTTCAGCAAGTTATCACAAAACTAAATTCCATGCAAAATTAAAGCAAATCCATCGAGTAGTTCTCGAGATACAGTTTACTAACTGAATTCATACACCCACACACACACACACACACACACACACACACACACACATACATACAGACATTTTCTGGAAACCACTTTTTCGACTCACTGCGTTCGAATATGTACAAATTAAAGAAAAAATAGAAAAAAAATTTTCTTTACCGATACAATGCTTTCTCTATGAGAAAGCAAAAAGTAAAACTTTATGATTTCTGGTAATGTCAAGAAAAATAAAACTGAAAAACAAAATGAAAAGATATTCATAATCAAAGATACGAACATTTATAAAGGTGCTAGTAAATACGAATATTTTAAATAACATTTTATGTAAATATTAATTTTTATATAAATAATGTCTTTTATATAAAAGTTATAATTTTATTTTTAAGCTATAATTATTTAATTTAAAATCCGTTCTCATTAGACTGCATCGTGTGTATTCAATTGTTTCGCAAAGTCAGGAAAGAGCCACCTTAAAGCACGTGTTAAATAGGTTTAGTGCTCTCTCAGTCGCTTTGGGTGTAGTTTAATAATTAAAATTTCAAAAAATGCGTACATATCACTCTCAGTATTTTCAGTATTTATCTCATGTATTTTAGGAGAAACGACATCCATGTTGTCCCTTATATTTTGTTGCATTGGCTCATTATCTGTAAGACTCTCTTGTCTGTAAAATATTCATGATTATAATCTTATATGACATTTAATACAATCATACAAAAATTATACATAATCAAAGATTTCATTTGTACAACAAGCCAATCTCGAAATTTTATTAACCAAAGATGTATGAGTTGCGGGTCATAGATCTTGATGAAACTTTGGGATAAGTATTAGGTACAAAATATGAGTAAAAAGCCACAGCGGTACGGTCTAACGCTTCGAAAAATTGAAGTTATGGACAATTATAGTCTTATTTTCGAAAAATATGGAAAGAAGAACTCCCCAATAAAGTGTAAATAATTCTCTCTAAAGATGTCTTTAATAAATGCACAATAACTAATATGAAAGCTGAAAGCAAGCTTTAATTTGCTGGTTTCCAAATGGAAAAATAATAATTAGAACTAAGTTATACTTGTTTAAAGTTAAGCAGCAAAAGAGTACTAAAAATCACCATTCTTTAAAATTTAGACTATTTTGGGTACTCTCTTACTGCTCAACTTTAAACAAGTATAACTTAGTTCTAATTATTATTTTTCAATTTGAAACCAGCAAATTAAAGCTTATTTTCAGTTTTATTTTAGTTATTGTGCATTTATTAAAGACATCTTTAGAGAAATTATTTTACACTTTCATTGGGAGTTCTCTTTCCATATTTTCGAAAAATAAGACTATAATTGTCCATAACTTCAATTTTTCGAAGCGTTAGACTGTACCGCTGTGGCTTTACTCATATTTTCGTACCTAAATACTTATCCCAAAGTTCTCATCAAGATCTGTGACCCGCAACACATACCCTCTCCTGGTAAGTAAAAAAAATATCTATGTAAATATGCCATTTTCTATTTTTAAAATAATTTTTACGCACGAAATTTAACCATATTCACTAGTCTTGCATAAGACCATTAAAAAATGATGTTTTAAATTACGGGCTAAAAGAGCGCATGCGTTTTAGTTAAATAAATACTTATTTTCCCG
Source organism: Anastatus disparis (assembly GCA_017163975.1). Taxonomy (NCBI): domain Eukaryota; kingdom Metazoa; phylum Arthropoda; class Insecta; order Hymenoptera; family Eupelmidae; genus Anastatus; species Anastatus disparis. The sequence continues at coordinate 11,233 of JAFFSR010000391.1, forward strand.
AAATAAGATGTTATAACAAGTAAATTGAGAGCAAAAAATTTTTATCGCATTTTTCCATTTAACCTTATATGCAAACATCGCCTTTTACATTTGTACGGTAGACGACTGCAGAGTTTAAACACTAAGATTCTACACTCGTTGACACCATATTTCCTTTTACTATCTGTCCATTTAAAATCACAATAAGTAATATCGTTGTACCGACATGTAACGGCGAAGGTCAGAGCTTAATTCTTGTTCCGAAATATCGACAGTTTGAACTTGAATCATACGAACTGCTGCTGCGTAGTGGGTTCGCCTTGCTAGGCCACGTATAATTTTAATTCGTTCATCATCAAAATTTATGACATCTAAATTATACAGCTCTTTGATCATTTCTGATGCCCCTTTTAATGCTCATCTCCTCTATTTTCAACTGGTCTTTATTTTTTCTGCACTTATAATAATACAAAATATATGTATTAATATTTTAGAGAAATATTAATTCAGGGAGGAAAAATATGAATGTAATATATTTTCTTATTATGTTAATAAAATGAGTAATTTTTCAGTATGTACACAATAAAGGAACAGTTTCTCATATCTTGCATTAAATAAAAGAATCATTCTACAAAAAAGTTTCCATTTACTTGATAAATCATTTTTTCATAATGCTTATATTATTGAGTCATATAAACTAAAAATATTTATTGAAAATTTTTTGTAATTTTATAGTTTAAAAATAGAGATATTACACTACAGTCGATGGACATCATTGGTTTATATAGAAAATTATGAAAAGTTACCGTAAAAATCATCAGACCTCTTTATAAATTTTGCGCTTAATTAATAAATGTTATAAAAGTAATCTGATAATTTTACGGTAACGTCTCATAATTGTTCATAGAAATCTATGATGTCTCTCGATTATAGCGATCGTCACTGTAATTTTTATGGAAAAATTTTGTTGGGTATGAGTCCGGTTATTGTGCCTGAATCTAATTCTGTGCTTTTCATTTGAAATACATGTAAAGCACAGAATAAGGGGCAGAGTAACCGGGACTCATACTAATTGTATTTTTTAGTATTTATTTCGGACATAATTAAAATAAAGCATAGATTATAATATTAAATATTGCTATTTATCAAAGTATATATTAATATACCATCAATAATTACTCGGTTATTGGTTGTTTTATTTGAAAAAGGCTGAAATTTATTCATAATAGGCTATTACCTTCAAAATTTTTCTATTTTTATAAAGACAAAGAAATCTTATGTACTTTTAAAAGTTAGTAAGAATTCAAAAATTATGTTCATCAATTAATGTTATCCATATTTATAAACTAACAACTTTTGTTTTGCGCGATGCTTCTCAGAGGTTGAGAAGACGAATGCAGAGATTACAAAATTCATGTGTGAGATATGTAATGGGTTTGAGAATGGGTAATCATGTCTCTCCTTATAGAACCGCGTTGGGTTGGCTGCGCACTGATTCGAGGAGACAATATTTTTGGCTTTACTTATGTACAAAATCGTGCGCATGAATACTCCGGAGCATTTAGTGAGTCTCTTCACTAAATGTATACCCTGGATGGCTACTAGGGGAGAGGCAAAGGATCTGGCAATACCCTTTATGCGCACTGAGACTGAAGTAATTCCTTCCAAGTTCAAGGTGTGCATTTTTGGAATTCCCTACCTGCTGAAATTAAGTATCTTCCATCTCTCAGCAGTTTAAGACGGCAGTGAGAGGTACTTGCTTTGACCTTGAATAATATATACTCTTTTTATTTTAATTTCTTATGTGTAGTCCCGTACACCGAGAAACTTTTGGGGCAAGAGACCTCTGTAGTGTAGGACCGCGCGCCTCTATAAAGTAAATGAGTCGTCCCGTCTTGAGCATAAAGGTCTGAGACCTTTGTCACCGAGGCCGTACCACGTTTATTACGTTCGGCTGATGTATACGATGGATTCGGTTTTTTCCGGTTTCATGCCTTCAGTTTTAAAATAAAGGTCTCAGACCTTTATACGTAAGACACGACGCCTCATCAAATCGCTCCATTAACAAAGGTCTCTCACCTCAAGATTAACTAAGGTCTCTCGCCTCAAAAAGTTTCTTCGTGTATACTAGCTTTAAGGTGTGCTTGTATTTATAAGTATGGTTGATGAGCGCATAGTTGAGAGTGAATCTGTTACTTTTTACTTTTTAATTTGACTCGTTTGATTTTTATTTTATTTTATTATATTTTATTTTAATTTTTATTGTTTTGATTGATAGATATTAATTCGACAGATTTGTTATTTTTATTTTTATTAATGTTTATAGTGTATTTTATTATTGTAATGATCTATGATATCACTCTAAAATGTGACTTACTTATGTAGTATTATTAGTTTTAGGAAATCGACTGTGATATCATGTGATTACACGTTATTTTGTATTACACACTTTTTGTAAAAGTGTTACAAAATAAATATCTATTTATCTACCTATCTAACAATAGATGTAAACTACTTAAATATTATATTATTAACCTTTCAATATGAGCTGCAAGAACGAGAGTTGGAGAAAAAGAACAAATGGGTTTTCCAAAAATCCACGAAACCCTCCAACTGAGATGAAATAATCTCTCAAACTACTTATCCAATCAGGTGGACCTCGAAACTTTATATTCATCACCTCCTGTATCAAATATTTCTGTGTTTCTAGGTTATTTACATCATTTTCACAAAGCCTTCCATTTTCTAACGCAAGTCAATAAATGACCGCAATACCTCAAGTTTTTCCAACTTTTTCGAAAAATAATTTGTATTGAATTTACTATTAACCATTTCTAAAATGATAGATATGTCAATAAACCGTTTAAAAAAAACAAATTATCTCGGCTTCTAATTGAGCTAAAGCATTCTTTTTTTTTTAATTTGCGTAAAATTGCCAGTAATAAGAATATCAAATCCCTATATTGATATTTTCATTAGTTATAAAAATATTAAAAAACCATTAAGAAAAAATTTACTTTTTTTATTGTCATATTTAAGTTGAAAATAATAAAATGGACACGATTTCACATCAAATTCGTTAAATCTATTATATCTAAATATTATATGATTATCATAAAGTCTCTACGATGATATTTTTGGGTGAATTTTTTAATGTACATTTGACCTCTTTTTAATAAACAAATAGAATATCTCCTAAAATAATTAATATTTTTTGATGAAATTATGGTAACTTAAGGATAATAAGAGGCACATTTTTTGTGGAATTACAAACATGTACATCCTTTTTATCAAATGACAAATATTATAAAATTTCGCGATTTTCGATTTTTGTTTATCATTATTTATAAAATTTATTAACCGATTTTCATCTATGACGTCTCAAATTAATCGTCTTTGAAATACCTATAAATAGTATAATTTTCATATACTAAATCGGAAACGATTTCAAGCTACCTCAAAAAAACAGTGATTTTACGAATTTTGCACCTTAAATCATTGTTTACTAATTCCTGACAGCTCAAATTTTGAGGGTAATTCCAGAGTTTCATTTCTAATCATCCAACAAAGTCATTTTTGGTGGTCTGCACCTGTCTCTAATTACATTAAATTTTAGCTCTTTTTCGCTAATTCTACTGGACTAAAAGTGGGAATGTCTTTATTGTATGAATGGTTGGTGACAAAATTTTTTTATTTGATTTTATTGTATTGACTGCGTTTCATGCTATTGTGTACGCTTTTTATTATTTTATTTTATGTATTTTTAATTTTCTTTTAAATTTTAATATTATGACTGATAAATATTGAATGATTGTTTATAATATATAGTATTATTACGTGTATTTTTTATAATCTTAATTATTGTTGTATTATCTGCAGTTTATCTGTGATATCACTTTTTTATTGTGACTTACTTTTTCAGTATTGTTAGGATTAGTTATCCGAGTGACATCAAGTTTCAGTGCAATATTTATTTGTAATCTTATATTGTATTACACGCCTTTTGTATATTTATATTAATGAATCATTATCTATCTATCTATCTATCTATATTTTTATGAATTTTATATTATTAAAAAGAATGAAAAACTTTAAAACTTTCTTAATAAAAATTATAGATAAATCAAATAAAAGGTATAAATTTGATGATGATGATTAGTCAATTAATTTGAATACTTTCAAGAGCTGAAAAAATGATATATATAGTAAAATATTTAGAAAAAATGTTCTAAGAATATTTAGATACATAAAATTTGAAATGTAATTATTATCATTAATGTAAACTTTTTTGGAACTAATAAAAAAGTCTTCAATAAATGTAATGAACCATTTTCTTATAATTAATAAAACAGCTTAAAAGTTAAAAGGATAATATTTTAATATCTTTTTTAAAAAATATTTATTAAATAAAAATATAACAATGCTTGATTTTAATTGATTTATTTATTTATATACATAAATAAATATTATTTAGCGATAATAAATTGTAAAGGTCATAATTTAATTTTTTCTTATGACAAGAGATTTAATAAATCCTAGTTCCACAGTTGTGTATTCACCATGCGTTTGTAAAACTCTTGTAACAAAATTGTCTGTAAAAACAAATACACAAGTACTATTCGACTGAAGTATTATAATATAAGAGGAGATCAATCAATCAACTTATATACTTTAACATGTATAAATAAAAATTAAGCTTTAATAAAATTTGATTAAATATAAAAATTTTACTGAACGCATGAAGAAATAAATAACAATAATGGAGGTAATAACATTGATATGATTAAATGTCTCATTCTAAATGATACAACTTAGACAATTACTGCAATTGGTCATTTTTTTCTGTAATGGTAACATGCACCAGTCCAGTATGTATATATATTTATATATATGTAACTGTGTATGCATAAATAATAATAAATATTTGTTGTATTTAGTTTCCAACATACAACAGAATATTAACAGCAATATGCACATACTATGAATTCATTTTATCTGAATCTCCTTTAGGTATTGGTTGAATTGTTGGCAGTAAAGTCAGCATAACCTTTTGTAGTTTATACAAATGAGCTTAGAGTTCTGTCATTCCATTATTATTTCCTAAAATGCGTTCTTCTAATATTTCATCTTGTTTACCTTTTTAATTTACACACCTGAAATAAAAAAACATTTTAACATAAGATTTTTTATTTTTAATTTAATTATAGCTGAACACAAAATATTGAGGTATATTTCATATCATTTTAATTTATATAATACTGTAAAAATATATATAATTACCTTCTTGAGATCAGATAAACTCATTTTTTTACAGATGTAGGTTGTTTTTGTAACATATCCAGTTTAAAGAAATTAATAACAGTAACTAAGTGCTCAACAATAATTCCCAAATGTATACCACAAGAGGCATTCCTCATTCTTATATCATAATAATATGGCTTATGTATTAAATAAGGTTCAAAGAGAATGTTCCTTAGTTTTTGATCCATGCGACTATGTTGCATTTGGTTTCTAACATACCACAGAATATTAGCAGTAATTTGCACATACAATAAATTTATTTTATCTAAATATCCTTTAGATGTTGGTTGAAATATTGGTTGTAAAGGCAACATAAGCTTTTAGTTTATACAGGTGAACTTTGAGTTCTCTCATTATATTATTATCTCATAAAATGCGTTCTTCTAAATTTTCAACTTCTTCATGATTTAATTAACACATACCTGAAATAAAAACAACAAATCACAAATGTCTAGTTAATGTGACTAATCTAAATTACAAATATCATTACATCAAAAAACAAATCATAATTATGATAGAATTCTTATCATGTGCTATTATATATTCTGCTTCTTTTTATTCTTCTTATTGTTATTTTTATATGTATGCACTAAAAATTTTAAAGTTGTCGTTTTATCCTTTCCAAAGTAACAATGTTTTTTTTATATCTTTACTAGGAAAAATTATAATTTTTTATAAGAGTTTTCTGAATTAATATCTTTAAGATAAATTTTATTATCATAGACATTTTTTCTTACGTTAAAAATACAAATGCTTTATTAAATTAAAGTATTCATTTTAAACTTTGTAATCAAGTAACTAATTTTATGGTTTAAAATGACCAGCTGACAACTTTAAAGTTTTTGGTGTACTTTGCTTAGGCAAAAATATGTGAAAAATACTAAAATTTAAAAATGTAATTTTAAAATGATATGCTATAAACTGTTATTTAAGAATATTTACCTGAGCCAAGAACCACAATCAAAACAAAACTTGTTCTAGATCCTTGGCAAGTGATTGTACTGACAAATGATTTAAAGAATTGTCGAAAAATTAATATTATTAACCTTTATTAACAAAACTATTGTACCGAAAAAATGGTGTAATGCCACCAACAAATAGTCACTTAATTAAAAGATTTCACTTCGATCTTATATTTTAAATAAAAAATGTATACATTATTTATTTAAAATATAAGATCAAAGTGAAATTTTATAATTAATTGCTTACTTGTATATGGCATCACATATTTTCTTACAATAATTTTGTTAATATAAGTAAATAATATTAATTTCTTTGATCCATAATGGGCTCTATATGGGCGCCTTCTTGCTCAACTATCTTTTGACAACGTATTCTAAAATCCTCAAGAGTGTTTCTTAGATGTTGAGGTGTGACAGTCGCAAAAGCGTCTTGAATCCGTTGGATCATATCTTCGCGGGTAGTTGCTGGAGTTCGATAACATATATCTTTCATCGTACCCCAAAGATAAAAATCCAACGGATTCAAGTCAGGTGACCTAGGCGGCCATCTAGAGGGGCCATGAGTGCCAATCCAGCGTCGAGGGAACATCCTATTTAGGCAGGCTGTTGCGGCAGCCGAATTGTGAGCCGGAGCCCCGTCCTGTAGCCATCACATTTGTTGCATTCGGACAGGGTTATTTTCAAGGAGACCTGGCAGGACATTTTCCAAAAAATCTGAATACAATTCAGGTTCTCCTCAAAAATATATGGGCCCACTATTTGGTTACCTACAATTCCTGCCCAAACGTTGATCTTCCATTGGCGCTGGTTGTTTACTGGAAATACCCACCTGGGATTTTCAACCTGCCAGTTTCGGAGATTCTGCTTGTTTGGACACCCTTTTTGGGTAAAAGTAGATTCATCCGTAAAACAGACCCGTTCTGAAAATCCCGGGTCCCTCTGAATTCTTCTCAGCATTTGCCTAGCAAATTCAACTCGCCTTACAGGATCAGGATCTTCAAGCTTTTGCTTCAATTGTGGTTTGAAGGGAAATCTGTCGAGAGTTTCATTCACAATTAACCTTACGGTTTCTCTATTGGCATCTGTAAAGGAATAAAATTTATTGTAAAATAATTTAAACATTCAATGTTATGTAGGGAGACCTGGGTGAAAAGTAACAGGGTAAGAATTAACAGTCGATGTATAGCGACGCAAACAGTCCTACAGGTTATGTAGTTAATTTAATATGTTTAATATAATTGCTTCTGTTATATAAACATATTCAGTAACCCTGTAAGAATATTCAGCATAAGAAATGGTCGATGGTCATAATGATGACCAAACAATTAATCATAATGATGTCGGAGGATTAGTCATAATTATAACCATAATTATGCTGAACAATCGAAAAACATACAAAATAACCTTAAAATGCTTCCTAATAAATCATTGATCTAATTATTTAACTATTTATATTATACTAGTAATATTTGTAAAATGAAATACAATCCTTCAAGAATTGAAGTAATGTTTTAAGCAATGTCAACAAATGAAGAAAATAGTTATTATTTCATAAAAAGAATTATTTTGAATTTCGATCAGATTATTTTGTATTATTATTTTAGTATTATTATTTTATTCTTTGTTTTTATATTATACAACATAAAATAAAGTTTCCTTAAGTAAAATGTCATTTCAACCTTTATTGATTATTACGTTAACCGAATGACTTCATCATAATCATGAGCATAATCATAAGCATCATTATGCTCATAATTATGTCTCTATAGTCCACCAATCCTTTGTTATCCCTTCAGCTTAATTATGGCTATAATTATGGCCATAGTTATGGTCATAATTATGTCGCCAGGTGACAGGATTTATCAACATAACATGTGGCATAAAATGTTCATCCGGCATCAAATACGGCAAAAGATGGCCATCTTAGGTCTAACAATTCTACCAGGAACTTGCAATACATCGCAGAGAAAAAGCGTGCGACGTAGCAAATTTTTTTTACATAAACTAGAAAATTTCTACCTACTGAAATGCTTGTTTATTTCATTAGATTTAATTAATATAATTGTAATTATTTTATGTTAATTAACTCTAAAAATAATTTAAATAATCGCATTAATATTTTAAGATTTATTTTTAAATATTTCTTAAACGATATTTTTAAAAAATATGTCTACTGAGGCAAGTACTAACAAATCTTCGGGACAAATATTAACACGTAAGGATATGTTTGAAAAGAATAACGAAAAGTGATAGATAAAAAATTAATTTGATAAAGACTATATTGAAATCTTGTTCATAACATTATATATGATGTTTCTAGTTATAATTTTTCTAGAAGACCGAAATTAATAGTATTTTTATTTTCAAAGAAGATAAATCATGTTTCCATATTTTGTTAAAATTTTATTTTTTATCTGGATATGCATTAAAAGTATATTATTGTTTACATAAATTAATAATAATAAATACAAGTATTTAATATTAAATTTCATTTTTATCATATAAAAATAGGATGTCAATAGTTACCTCCAACGCTGGGCAAATATTAACATGAAAACTTTTTTAATAAATTCTCTTCCAAAAAAATCTATTGATTATTTTTTTAAAATGTTAATACTAGCCCGGTCCCCTACATTCATATGAACAAAATTAATAAATTTACCTAACTGACGCGCTACAGCTCTCGCAGACGTAACACCTTCCGCCTCATAAATTGCCTGGACTTGATCGCGTAATGGCTCATCACGTTCTGGCCTCGGCCTAGGCGGTAAGGGTACGTCTACTCTCCCCATGCTGTGTGTAAAGTTGCGCAACTCTGAAAAATTATTATTTATATGATATTTATTAATATTAATCCGTTACAAACATATGAGACACATACATCACACGTAGTTTTATTAGTTTATCTAATAAAATTCAAAGTCAAATATCATATGTAAATTTCTTATTGTAATGTGAAGAATGGTTTATAGAGAATAAACAAATAATACGTTCATCTATATTAATTTAAGGTATCAGGACTGAGTTTAAGCCTGAAAAAATTTAATAAAAATATTGTCATAATTGATTTTTTATAATGATATTAATCAATAAAACTTTTTTATCTTAAATATATATCAAATATAAAACTTTGATCCATTAAGAACTTTTAAAACCTCATCCGATGCTCTGAAGTAGATGAAAACTAGATTTTTAAATTTTTTATACTTGCCGGAGACTTTTTAAGCCAATTTTCAACTAATTGACCGCAAAATCTGAAGTTTGTATATATTAACAAATTAATAGTTCTAGAATTTTAATAAGTTTAAATAAATGTTTAATTGAATCACATAAAATTTACAAAAATATATATTTTTATCAACTCTTCCTAAACCACTCTTTAAATTATTTTGTTCTCTTAACTCATACCTGATACATTAAAAATGCAATTTTTAAAATGATTAATATTTAAAGTACAATAGTGGGGAGAGGCTCAGTAATACGGCCCAATGCACCACATGCAATTATGTTTTTATTACATATGTTATACATGTATACATATAAATGATAAATTATTTCCAATAATAATTTATTATTAACCTTTATTTGACACACTTCCCTGGTGTAGCATACTTGACACACTGGGGTCATTTGTACCCGATGATAAAATCGTCATAAAAAATACAATAATAAATATTTTTACTCTAAAATTTTTTGTACGAACTCTTGAAACGTTTATTTTAAAGATTACATATGTATTATAGTGAGATATTAAAATTAAACATGATTAAAAAATAAATATAATTAAAAATAAAAAAACAATGAAATTTTATTAATAATTCATAACTTTTATACCTCAGTGTGTAAAACAAAGATTAATTATTTATTATTTGTTATTATAAAAAATTATTAATAAAGTAGGTGAATTATATGAAAAGTATTCTATAATTTTTTTCAAGGTTATTAAAATAAATCACGTAATTATTTGTAATATTGTAATAGTACATTATGCAACTAGATAGTAAAGTCGCATATTTCTCCCGAGGGAGAAATAGACTTTACTCTCGAGTTGCATATTTTACTTCATTCCTACCACAACCGTGGACACTTTATTAACTTCATAAAAGCAAGCCCATTTAAAGAAATTAAAATATAAATTAATTTAGTAATCACATATTATTGGGAATCATAAGCATAAATTTTCATGATGAATATTTGTTGAGAAAAAATTTCTTTTTGACACTCCGTGCGTGAAGCTCAATTTCGCACACGATTCACAAAGTGACACATGCAGAAATCGAGCTTCTTACGTTGTGTCAAAAAATACACTTCGATACTTATGCGAGAAAGTGATTTCTCGCATAAGTATCGAAGTGTATTTTTAGTCGCGTGACCTTTTCACCCTCGTTTCACTCTGGCGCAAATCGCCATACGAGGAAAAAAATCACTGACGCGCTGATGTCGAAATATACTATTATTTCATATATTTTAAAACTTTAATAATACAATTTCATAATTATTTCAATATAATAATTTTTATTAAAATATAGTATTTTTGTAATTTTTTTAAGTAATTGAATAATTTGTTACAAATTTTAAGAAAAATTGTTATAATTCTCAAATTTTCATTTAGCCGGAGTAAAGTACTTTACCGCTTTTGCGGAAGTAAAGAACTTTACCTCCCGCTTATATTTTAGAAGTTAGTTATATGTTACTTTCGACCCGCTTTACGAGTTAATAAAGTGGTCATTACTGTTAGGGTGGAAATAAATTAATATTCTTGAATTTGTAAAGAATTGGCTTACCGTTCAAACGTCTGCCTTGATGGTAGATATTAATTAGGCCGTTCAGCACGATACAAATTTCTAGCAGCGGTATAGTCATATTCGGCCGCCAAACCTATTAGTTAAAATTATGAATTGATTTGCTATTACTTTCAAAAATATAAATTTTTAATCAAGAAAATGATTGAACATAATGTAGAATAAAACGTTACCACATTTATTTTAAACTAAACATGGTATATAGAATAATCATGGTCAAATGTATAGAGAGTAGGGTAACGGCAAGTTTGGCGAAATCGCAAATAAACAGTGTAGCATAAAGTCTAACACAAAAGTCTGGGTAATTTTACAAATTTTGAAATATTTGTCTAACAAAACATATGGTAAAAAGTCTAGCGAAATGTTTAGCCGTAATCACATAATACCTAAAAATTGTGACTATTTCCTGGTAGAAATGTAAACGATTTTGTTAACATTTTATGACCATTGCTTTAAAATAAAGAGCTGAAAATGGGCATTTTTATGGTTATTATTTTAACAAATATGAAACGATTTTGTTTTAACTTTATACCGTCAATATGTTACGAGCATTTTCGAGGATCAAAATGTGAAATTTTAAAAACAGAAGAAATACTTATAATTTATTTTGTTCATTATTTGTATTCATTAAACATATTTAATAGTTTAAACATGAATGAGAAGATGGATGAATTTATAGGTTAAAATGTTTCTAGGTACTTATAATATCTACTTTAAGGAGAACATATTTCTATTAGCATTTATTGTCTATTACAAAAAATTAAGGCTCTGCAGTTTCTAAAAAATTGAGTATTTATTAGCCAATATTTACATGACATAATATTGCTATTAATAATGCCCATAAATTATAATATACTCCATTTTTTATGTTGACATTTCTACCAGAGTTGTAGATGATTTATAAAAAACATAACTGTAACTATTCACTCTAAAAAGTCATAATGATAAATGATTATAATCAAAAGTATGATAAGGAGTCCATGCTAAGTTTAAGAAAATCTCGGGTGAGCAATGTAGCAAAATCTAAGCATCAAGTCTAGCTAAAAGTGTAGCAATAAGCCTTGATGCAACCAGAAACCTATCCTTTGTTTGATAGAATAACAATTTTTCCTCAAAGGTGATAAGTAAGGTAGTACTAAAATACGCATATATAACAATCGTCATGACAATTGATACTAAGGAACTAACCTAACCGGCATAAAATGCTATCTAATTAAAGATATCTTTCTTAAAAGAAATTCCCATGCCTTTGTTTGATGGATTAACTAATTTTTCTCGATGCGATAACGAAGGCAGTACTAGAATACTTGTATAAAAAAGCGTCATGTCAATCGAGACTAAGGAACATATCCTAACCGGCGGTAAATGCTATCTAATTAAAGATATCTTACTTAAGAAAAATTCCCATGCCTTTGTTTCATGGATTAATTATTATTTTTCATTGCAATAAGGAGAGTGACACTAAAATGCGTGTATAGATAAATCGTTATGACAATCTTTATTAAGGAACCTACTTTAACCGACGAAAATCTCCATCAAATTAAAGATATCTTATTTAATAAAAATCTCATGCCTTCGTTTAATGAATTAACCTACTTTTCTTAGTGCAATAAGTAAGGCAACACTAAAATACGCGTATGAAAAAAATCGTCATGTCAATTGAGACTAAGGAACATAATCTAACTGTCGAAAAATGCCATGTAATTGATGATATTTTACTTTAAACGATTCTCATGCTATCGTTTGATGGATTATCCACTTTTTCTCGATGGTGATAAAGAAGGTAGTGCCAACGTATATAGACGCTTATAGAAGGGTACATTTAAATAAGAAACTTCTGCCAAAAATGAGTTGATTCTGTTACCCAGCTGCTTGGTGGCGCCACTAAATCCCATGCATTTTTATATCTATATATATTATATATAGCACATTTTTCATATGTATAGATTTACAAACAATGTCAAAGAGTTACCCAGGCTTTCGGATGAAAACTGTAACCCAGAAGAATCATTCTGTAAGCGTCCATCTTCTTTGGTAGTACTAAAATACGTATATAAAAGAATCGTCATGACAATCGATACTAAGAAACATAACCTAACCAGCGAAAAATGCCATCTAATAAAAAAAAACCTTACTTTAAAAAATTGCCATGCTTTTGTTCATTGATTAACTATTATTATTCAATACCATAAGGAAGGAAACAGTGAAATCCGGGTATGAAAAAATCGTAAAGACAATCAAGACTAAGGAACCTAATTTAACCGACGAAAAATGCCATCTAATCAAAGATATATTACTTTAAACAAATTGCCATGCTATAGTTAGATAGATTATCCATTTTATCTGTACAGTGATAAGGAAGGTAGTACTAAAATACGCATTTATAAAAATCGTTATGAGAATCGATACCAAGAAACCTAACCTAACTATCAGAAAATGACATCTAATCAAGAAAATCTTACTTTGAAAAATTCCCATGCCTTTCTTTATAGATAAACTATTATTTTTCAACGCAATAAGAATGTCAACGCTAAAATGTGTGTATAAAAGAATCGTTATGACAATCAAGATTAAGAACCTAATCTAACCGACGAAAGATGTCATTTGATCGAAGATATTTTACTTTAAATAGTTACAATGCCATCGTTGGATGGATTATCCATTTTGTCTCTATGGTGATAAGGAAGGTAGTTCTAAAATACGTATATAAAACAATCGTCATGACAATCAATAAGTAACCTAACCTAACCGGCAAAAAATGCTATCTAATTACAGATATCTTTTTTAAAAAAGTTACCATGCCTTTGTTTCATGGGTTAACAATCATTTTTCAATGGAATAAGGAGGGCGACACTAATATGTGCGTATAAAAAAATCGTCATGACAATCAAGACTAATGAACATATTCTAACCGAAGAAAGTCTCCATCAAATTGAAGATATTTTATTTAAAAATAATCCCATGCCTTTGTTTAATAGATTAACCTTCTTAACTTGATGCGATAAGTAAGGCAGCACTAAAATACGTATATGAAAAAATCTTCATGTCAATTGAGACTAAGGAACATAACACAACCGGCGATAAACGTGATTTAATTAAAGATATCATTCTTAAAAAAAATTCCCTCGTCTTTTGTTTGACGGATCAAACATTTTTTTAATGCGATTATAAAGGTGACACTACAATGCGTGGATAAATAAATCGTGATGTTAATCGAGACAAAGAAACATAACTTAACCAACGAAAAATGTAATTTAACTAAAGATATCTTACTTTAAAAAATTCCCATGCCCTTGCTTGATGTATTAACTAATTTTTCTCTATGCGATAAGAGAGGCAGTACTAACATACGTGCATAAAAGAATCATCATGACAATCGCCATCTAATTGAAGATATCTTACTTTAAAAAGATTTCATGCCTTTGTTTAGATAATTAACGTTCTTTTCTTGATGCGATAAGTAAGGCGGCACTAACAGACGTGTATAAAAATCGTCTTATCTATCGATACTAAGGAACATAACCTAATCGGCGGTGAATGCTATCTTATTTAAAATATCTTACTTTAGAAAATTTCCATGCCTTTGTTTGATGGATTAATCAATTGTTTTTGATGCGACAAAAAAGGCATGACTAAAATACGTGTATAAAAAAATCGTCTTGACAATCGAGACTAAGGAACCTAACCTAACCCACGAAAATGCCATATAATTAAAGATATTTTATTTTGAAAAATTCCCATGCTATCGCTTGATGGATTATCCATTTTTTCTCGATGGTGATAAGGAAGGTAGTACTAAAATACGTTTATAAAACAATCGTCATGACAATGGATACCAAGATAACTAACCTTACCGGCAAAAAATGCTATCTAATAAAAGATATCTTTCTTAAAAAAAATGCCCATTCCTTTGTTTAATGGATTAACCTTCTTTTTCTCGATGCGATAAGTAAGGCGGCACGAAAAGACATGTCTGAAAATTCGTCATGTTCATCGAGACTAAGAAAAATAACCTGACTGGCGGTAAATGTTATCTAATTAAAGATATCTTAATTAAAAAAATTCTCATGCCTTTGTTTGACGACACTAAAATACATGCATGAAAAAATCTTTATGATAATCTAGACTAAGGAACATAACCTAACCGTCTAAAAATGATACGTAAAAAAATGTCTCACTTAAAAAATATCCATATCTCTGTTTGATGGATTATTTTTTTTCTTGATTTGATAAGAAAGGCAGTACTTAAGTAAGTGTATAAAAAAATCGTCATGACAATTGAAACTAAGGAACCTAACCTAACTGGCAAAAAATGTCAACAAATTACAGATATCTTTCATTAAAAAATTCCCATGCCTTTATTTGTTGGATTAACTATTTTTTCAATTGATAATGAAGGCAATACTAAAATGCGTGTTTAAAAAAATCAAGATTTTAATCGAGACTAAGGAACATAACCTTACTGGGGCGAAAATGCCATTTCATTAAAGATTTTTTTTAAAAAGAATGCCATCCATTCAAAGGTTTGTTTCTTTAAAAAGAAAGATATCTCTAATCAGATGGCATTTTTTTGCCGTTTAGGTTATGTTCCTTAGTCTCGATTAAAATCACAATTTTTTTATACACACATTTTAATGTCGGCTATCTTATCGCATCGAGAAAAATGGTTAATTCAGCAAACGATAGCATGGGAATTTTTTAAAAGAAAATATGTTTAATTAGATGTGATTCTACACCGGTTAGGTTAGGTTCCCTATTCTCAATTGACATAATGATATATTTATATACGTATTCTAGTGTCGCCTCTGTTATTACATCAAGATAAAAAGGTTAAATCATGAAACAAAGATATGCAAATTCTGTAAAGAAAGATATATGTAATTAAATGGCATTTTATGCCGGTTATATTAGGTTCCTTAGTGTCGATTGTCATGACGATTTTTTTATACATGTATTACAATGCCGCCTTTATTTATTCGAAAAAAAAGGTTAATCTTTGAAATAAAAGCATGGGAATTTTTAAAAGTAAGATATCTGGCATTTTTTGCTGGTTAGGTTAGGTTTCTTAGTCTTGATTGTCATGACGATTATTCTATAAACGTATTTTAGTGCTGCCTCATTTATCGCATTGAGAAAAAAAGGTTAATCCATCAAACAAAGGCATGGGAACTTATTAAAGTAAAATATCTTTGATTTACGGGATTTGCAACGATTAGGTTAGGTCTCATGGTTTTGATTGACAATATTATATTTTCATACATGCATTTCAATTAATCCTACGTTATTGCATTGGATATAAAAAGCTAATCCATTCAGTACAAATGTTATGTTTTGTCGAAATAAGCGTTTTTTTTATTTATAGTTTGAATTTTTTCAAATATCTTATGATTTCGTTATAAATGGTTTTAATGGTCATTATTATTGTCTAATCGCTTTTCCTAATCCTTCTTGTCATTCTAAAACCATTATTCAGGAATTTCTAAAACAGTCAAATTTTTGTTGCTAACAACGTTGGAGACTTCAGACTCATTTGTTTCTATAATTTTCCGAAACTTTTATGGAAGCTTGCTGGAAACTTCTCTGAAGCTTCTGTGCTATGTGGGCAGATGAGTCTGGTACATCAATGTCAACGGGCTATTTTAAAAGGGATATTGTCTAGTTTCTTACAAAAATAATAGTAGACACAAGTATCGCGCAAAAATTATGGAAATTACATGGATATGAAAATATTTTTAATGAATGATTTTGTGATTTTCGTTTAAATTAATTATTATACTTTTTATATTCTTTATTTATACATTTTAAAAATTGAATATAAACTCAATGTATACGTCTAAATTAGAGAAAAAGAAAACAAATGAAATATGAATTTTTTTTTTCTGGATCAGTGAAATATACTTCAATAATAAAATTATCCAGAGTACATGATAGAGAGATTCCCAAATCAAAAGAGTTATATGTCTGGCGAAGGATAAAAAATAAGGAACCTTAAGATTTATTTAAAAATGTAATGATTAAGAGCATGACGAAGCTGTCCGCCTTCTAATAATTTTTCCAATTTAATCGACTTTTTTTGCTATAAAGAAAAAGTTTGTAAGATTAAACTCTAGTGCGGACAACTCAAGAAAACCACCAAATTATTATACATACAAAGTTGTGATAAAAACTTTCAATATATCGTATTTTAAGGTTAAGTTTGTCGAGTTTGATATCTAATTTCCAATCTAAGCTCATAAAAAAAATAAGTCCAAATGATTTTTTATTTTAACAAAAATTATTGTATTAATATAACTTTAGTGCGGTCAAGTCATTATATTTGTTTAATTTAACAATTTAAAAAGATATCGATAAAATAAAAAAAGCAAAACTCGATTGCTGCAGCTCCGACATGCCGTTAAAGTATACCAGAATTAAAAATAATACTTTTTAAAAAAGTATCTGTATTATTTAATTAACATATTTTTAGGCACGAACGCTACACGGAAGTCTCTTATATTTTCGACATCGCGAAAAATGTAACCCTTAAAAATATGTTTTATTATGATAAAAAACTTATTTTTATAGCAAAATAAAACCATTAAGAGGGTTCTTCAAAATGTATGTATGGATGTATGTGTGTGAGAAATCAAGTTTATGAATTTTCTCGACGAGTAACTATTCCGATCTGAATAATTTGAACAAGGAATTATTCTAAATAATAATACAAGTAAACGTTCTTATTTTGAAAAAAATCGTTGAAACCTATTTAAAATAATCGCCCTTTAAATGGTCACAAAAATTAATTTTTGGTAATAACTTAAAAAATAAGATTTTTTTCTAAAATGTATATAGAATAAAACTTATAGAAAATAAAAAAATTAATCTTTTTTACATTATACATTTTTCTCAGAAATAAATATTTTTTAAATTGTTCATGAAAAATGTTAAAATCGAAGACTTTTTAGTAATAATTTGTTATATTATTTAAAAAAAAAATGTATGATATTAAAAGATGTATCTTATTTTTCCTATAAACTTTATTGTATATACTTTTTTTCAAAATTCGTATTTTTCGAGTTATCAAAAAACCATTTCTTTAACCTCTAAAAGGGTTACTGCTTCAAAACTTATTTGTAAAATCTGCTTTAAAAATTTATTTTTATTATGGTTTTAAATCATCCCCCATAGGAATCATTCAGACCAAATGAAAACTTTATACAAAATTATACTTTTCTGCTACTGAACTATGAAAAAAAATTTTTTTTTTTATTATAACATTTGATAAATTATTCTATCCAAAACTTTAAAAAGTATAAATTAATGAAAATGCAAATAAAAATTTCTTCGAAATTCATCAACTTCGTTCACATGAAAAATTTAAATAAATTATAAATTTTTTTTTGTTTTTTATTAAATGGAATAAATTTCAAGAAAGCTTTAAATATAATTTGAATGTATTTTTTAAAATTAAAACTGTCGCGACCTCTACGATTGCGGCTATTTTAAAAATACAAACCTCCTTTTGAAAATTGTGATGAAAAATACAATGAAAAAAAAAATAGAAACAAGATTAACTTTGGATGCTTTCGCGTTCGTAAATGACTGGTTACAAAATTTTTTAAATATCAAATAAGACAGTAAGAAATAGCGAGCGTGAAGCGCGAATGTTGTTGGTCTTGCCTTATATGTAAATACAAGCCCTTCGGGCTGCTGTGGCGAGCTAGTTATAGTATCCGACCTATCGTGTATGTTAGTGATTTACTTCAGAAGAAATTTTAGATAGTTTAAAAATTTGTAACTTTTAAATTAGGATAAAAATAGAAAAAAAGATATAAAAATTTTTAGGTAAATAGAAAACTACTATATTGTCCATACTTAAATTTGCTTTATATTTTAGCGTGTGAGAACTTGAACCAGAGATAATACTGTTTAAATGAGGGCTTTAAAGAAAAATTTATTTCGTGTATTTGTGACGAGGAGGGAGTGATCGTGAAACTCTACTATACATTCGACTTGCAAGAAAGACTGGACACTAAACAAATGAAGTATAGGAAATGAAAGAAAGAGAGAAGGCTAAACTCACCGACATATGCATCGTTGTGCGCATACGTTCATTTACATGTAAACATGCACTGGAAAAAAAAATTATTGTAATCAAATAAACGCTTACTTGAATAGTGCCAAGTAAATAATTATTTGATTAAAATAAGTATTTATTAAAACCAAATAATATTTCTTAAAATCAAGAGAATTTTTTTAAGAGACTTATTTCAAACAAATATTTACTTGATTTTAAGAAATATTTATTTTAATCAAATAATTATTTACTTGGCACTATTCAAGTAAGCGTTTATTTGATTTCAGTGAATTTTAAAATATTGCACACGCACACATAAAATAATAAATATTTAATGACTGTTGATGATTTTCATTTTAATTTATGAATTCCTATTAAAAAAAAACACGTGTTTGTTGCACGTGAAAAAACACGTGTAAAATACACGTATTTCTTACACGTGTTTTTACATGTAAAATTTGCGTGTTTTTCACGCATATTTTTTACGTGTTTTTTCACGTGTATTTTTCAGGTGTATTTTTCACATATTGTTTTATAGCTTTTCGAAGAGCTTCTACTGTCCGGCCTCTTATATCTGCGTCTCCCAAATTTGTGTAAGGGATGACAAAATTTAGAAAAACGCCACCTAGCGACATAAAGTCAAGTTCGACTTTATGTCGCTAGGTGGCGTTTTTCTAAATTTTGTCATCCCTTACACAAATTTGGGAGACGCAGATATAAGAGGCCGGACAGTAGAAGCTCTTCGAAAAGCTATAAAACAATATGTGAAAAATACACCTGAAAAATACACCTGAAAAATACATGTGAAAAAAACACGTGAAAAATATGCGTGAAAAAACACGCAAATTTTACATGTAAAAAACACGTGTTTTTTTTAAATAGGGTTTATTATTAGCTCCCTATATGCCTCTAAGATATTTAAAAAATTGTATATGTATTTAAAAAGCCTTCTCTTTCTCAAAAACTCGCACTTTTATACTCGATGATTTACAAATTTATTAAGTATATATAAAATAAATATTATGATATTTAACATAAACTTGTACAAATTTAAGTATAAAATATATAATAAAATGAAACATTACATTTGTTATATTATAAATAAAAATAATTTTAAAAAATTTATTAAAATACATTATAAAAAAATTCGCAAAAGAAAAAGAAATAGTGATTATGAAATTAACCTACCTCTCGTCCGGTGAAGCATTTCCAATATTTTATTCCATTGAACAATACACCTATCTTTTCGCTCCTTTCTTTCCTGCTCTCTTTGCCGACGACCGACCATAATTATTAATTAGCAGAGATTTGCAAAAAGAAAAAAATACGTGTAAAAGGCAAACGCAAACGCAAGCGAGATGATGAGAGCGGAGGTAATTTAAAAATTGCGTTTTCAAAAAATATTTATTCTTTTAAATTCTGTTTGTAGATAAAGAAATAAATGAAATAATTATATATTCAAATAACAAAAATAAATTAAACGATTTTAACACAACTGTCAAAAATATTGACTCTTTTTTAGGTTATTTGAAAAGTAGATGTGGGTGTACGCACGAATGTCAAAAGCCGCTACTCTGTTTTCGGTTTGTTAACATCGTTTGTCAATTGTTTTTTACTATATTACAAATTTCAATTTTAAGCACGCTGCGTGCGCTTTACTATGTTTTTGTATATTATTGATTTTTTATCAGGCTTGATTAAATTCATTTTTTTGCAGATACTAAAAGTGTTATATCAAACATTTTTCGATGTAAAAAAAGAAAAACGATAAATAACTGCCACAACACTGAAAAAAAAAGAATCTTGGAGTAAGAGGAAAAATCTATTTGATTCTTAGTTCTTTAATCAAATAGAAATCTAGTTGTACTTAATAACTATAATCATCCTGCAAAATCGCAGTACTCTAGGTTCTAGCAGAAAATCCTCTATCTTCAAGAAGAATTCTATTAGGATTTAGGAGATATACATTTATTAATAAAAACCACAAAGAAATTTTTTAAAAAATAGTATACAATAAAATTTTAAATTAATGAGGGAAAATTTAATAATAAAATGCATAAAAGAATAGAATGTTTTTAAAAAATAGATAGTTTTTTATTTAAATTAATAATAAAGCAACCCTGGTAGAAAATGAAACGCTTTTTCTACCATTTTATGGCCATTTCTTTAAAGTGAAGAGCAGAAAATGGGAATGTTTTATGGGCATTATTTGAACTAATATGAAACGTTTTTTTCAACCTTCATAGTGCTAAAAAATGCTAATAAAATGTTGAGTCTGATCCACTATTATTTGAATATAGATAGTTAACAGTAGAGTCTATCAAATTGTGCTCTAATTGATTACTATTAAGAATCATTTAAGGTTTTTTCTTGAAAGTTATCATTAATCATTAATAGAATCACTTTTGTTAATATATTCGCGCGTATATTTTGAGTTGTGATCGGATTGTTAGAGGTTATTTTTAAACGATTAATCAAATTTTCCATTTATTATTTTAAAATACGATATTTTTATACTCGTTTCGTACTGCGTTTCATATTTTTATTTTAATAAAATTTAATATTATTTTTATTTTTATAAATTCCAATAAAAATAAACATTGACGAAGGAATGTGAATAAATACTAATCTATATTTTCTCGCCACGTGGCAAAAGTGAGGTTATGATTTTACCTATGATCTGAAAAATTAAGGACTCATTACTAAAAAGTTATATAACTAGTCAAAAAAACTTGTCCACAGTTTACCTAATTTTTAGATAGCTGTTACTGATTTTTTCTCTCCGTTTACTTAAAATGCGTATTTTTTTGGCTAAATACAAAAATTTTGAACAACATTTTTATATTAGCATTTTTTGCCTATAAGATGCTAACCAATATACCAAAAAATTTGAGCTCTGCAGATTCAGCAAAAAATTGCCATTTATTCGCCAATATTGACATGACAAAATATTACTATTGAAAATGGTCATAAATTGTTGTTTACACCATTTTTAATGTTCAAATTTCTACCAGGGAATAATTGATAAAAAATGTATGTAATCAATTTATGTATTTATTTAAATTTATGTAATAATTTAAAATTTATGTAATCCAAAAATGACTGGCGTTACATCAAAATGTATTTTTAATATGTTAGATAATTATCATCTTATTGAGAATATGAGTGCAGATATTATGTATGACATTATGAATCGGTTCTCAGATATGATATGTCTTTATTATTTAAAAATATAATAGAAGTAACAGGTATTACATTAGAAACAATTAATTGTAGAATAAAAAATTTTAATTACGGTACGCACGAAAATGACAGACCCCGTCCAATAACAGGCTCATTTAATTAACAATAGTGTAAATATGTACGCTTCGGAAATGCTTACTTTAATTTTGTTTTTATCATTGTTGATAGGTGATTTTATACCAGAAGATACAGAAAGCTAGAAATGGTTTTTAATAATGAAAGAAATTATAGATATAATTTTCTCAAAACAAATTCAAATTGAGCTGCTACCGTATTTCAAATCATTGGTAAAAGAATATTTAGATTCAAGATTAGAATTATTTCCAAACGATCCTTTGAAACTGAAACACCATTATTTATTACATTACACTGAAAAAAATAGAATCTATAACCAATGAAAATCCTTTGGCTTGGCGGTAGAAGATTTTCGTTTTGTTTTAAGCCATAGTAGAATTCCGCTTGACTCTAGAGGAAAATCTGCTTCAATGATATCGACTTCCTTCTAATAGATATTCTGCTACCACCTAGCAGAACTATTTTTGAAGCAACTAAACTTTAATATGATGAATATTCATCTTGATTATAGTTATTAGGTACAACTAGATTTCTATTTAATTCAAGAACTAAGAATAAAATAGCTTTTTCCTCTTACTCCTAGATTCTATTTTTTCAGTGTACGTATGGATTTATTTATAAAGGTAGGACCAATAATTAACACTTGGTGTATGCGCTTCGAAGCAAAACATAAAGTTTTTATTTCTTGCGGTACATTCTCAAAAAATAAAGTTAATTTACCTCTATCTTTATGTAAAAAAATCAATTATCTCTTGCTTATACGTTTTTGGTTAAGAATTAAATAAAAAAAACATTGTTTATGGACCATTAAAGACGCAATCTTTAAATTCTTGACATGAATTTCAAAAATTCAAATCAACTTTTAATTCTCGAGATAATTATCGTACATCGATTTTATATTAAAATGGTTTGAGGAAAACGGAATCGTATTTAAAGCAGGTCTCTTTTTATGTTGGGAAAATATTGATATTCTACCTGTTTTCATAGAAATAACTAATATATTTAAATATGATGAAAATGAAAATATTTATTTAATATGTAAAAAATGGCATTCTTTAGGTTTCGATGAGCATGTTTATGCGCATTGGGTAGAAACGGAAAATGAATATGTTACATGCTGCTTTAAAGAATTGTATAGCGAGAAAATAATGCATTAGATTTAATTTGTCGATGGAAAAAATTATATTATGTTTTATATGTACATATATATTATTGATTATTGTAATAATAAATTTCTTAAAAATGATTAATCTTTTTACTTGAATCATATGAATAAGAACATGTAAGCTAATTCTTACGTAGTTAGAGAGATAAATATTCAATAATTTCAAATAAAAATTAAATTAAAAAATTTCAAATGGAATTTTTAGATTATTATTTAAATAAAATCTACTAGTTTTCCTCTTGGTGGAAGCAGATTTAAATTTTTTTAAACTTTAGTTGCTTCAAAAATATTTCTGGTAGGTGGTAGCAGAATATCTATTAAAAGGAAGTCGATATCATTAAAGCAGATTTTCCTCTTGAGTCAAGCGGATTTCTACTATGGCTTAAAACAAAACGAAAATCTTCTACCACTAAGCGGATTATCATTGGTTCTAGATTATATTTTTTTCAGTGAACTTTTTATTTGGAGTTTTCACGTAGGAGTATACAAAATATGCTAACAACGGAAATTACATGCTTAAAATAAGATTTACATTCTTGTTATCAATTTTACTTCGAGTAAACTTATGGTACATTTTTAACCTATAACAGGAAAAATTTACATATGAACTAGTAATTTTATGATTTATAAGAAAAATTAATCTAGTTAACTAACTAGGAGAGTGTCACACCTCCGAATCACGGATTTTGCTCAAACTTTGGGATAAATTTTCAGATGATAAAATATGGAAAAAGCTAAAGTTATAGTCATAAAGACTCAATATTTCCCTAGTTACAGGCAATTAAAGAAAATCACTAAAAAAGTTATTAGATTTTTAAACGCATATAGCTCTTTAGCATTGATAGCTACAAGCTTGAAACTGTTTTTAAATGAAAGCTGAGCTCAAATCCTTTCCAATTAGTAGCTATAGCATATCAAAATATTATTTTTTTCCAAAGTTAGAGCATGATAAACATTGGACCTGATTATTATTTTAAAAACATTAATTAATAATAAAAGCTGAAATTAGGTCCAATCCTTATTACGCTCTAACTTTCGGAAAAAATAATATTTTGATATGCTGTAACTACTGTTTCGAAAGGATTGGAGCTCAGCTTTCATTTAAAAACAGTTTCAAGCTTGTAGCTATCAATGCTAAAGAACTATATGCGTTTAAAAATCTAGTAACTTTTTTAGTGATTTTCTTTAATTGCCTGTAACTAGGGAAATATTGAGTATTTATGACTATAACTTTAGCTTTTTCCATATTTTATCATCTGAAAACTTAT
The DNA here is from genome assembly GCA_017163975.1 of Anastatus disparis. Taxonomy (NCBI): domain Eukaryota; kingdom Metazoa; phylum Arthropoda; class Insecta; order Hymenoptera; family Eupelmidae; genus Anastatus; species Anastatus disparis. The sequence continues at coordinate 36,084 of JAFFSR010000391.1, forward strand.
CCCAAAGTTTGAGCAAAATTCGTGATCCGGAGGTGTGACACTCTCCTAGTAAGTATTTTAACGATATAAGAACATAATTTATATTTTGTTTTTGTTTTAATTTTTTTGCTCTGTTTGCGCTCTTCTACATTATAAATCAAATTATTAATGAAATGATGAGAGTTACTTAATCCCAAAGCACATTGAAATCAACTCAATTCATTGAAAAGTATAAAATCTGAAATTACTTTTATCCAATAAAATTGATGAAAATTCATGGTCCCTGTAAAATTTTTCACTTTTTAGATAATTTTTCTTCAATTTCTTTGATATTATCATGTGTTGCAGTAAATCATTTAACGTTTTTAATTCGTTCTTTAAATGTTTGCATGAATTAATTAAAATTCATGTTTTTTCCATAAGCGCTACTGTTCCTGCGTTCACTAACAGATATGCCGAAAAAATTGTAAAATCTATTATCAATTTTGAATTATAATGTATAAAGTGTCAAATCTTTAAAAGTCTGTAGATATATATTCACGTGTTACATAAACGAATCATGTTTTATTTGAATGGTTTTATTCTGATGATAGAATTTTACTACATTTAGATAATATGAATATGTAATAGATGATTGTCACTTACCTTATAGATGCTGCAAGATTATAAATGTAAGTATTATAAAAATTAAAATATATTTAAAATAATAATAAGTATTATATGTTATAAATTATTATTATTATTATTGATTAAACGGGTGATAGAGTTTACGCAGTCTCATTTGAACCTAAAAACATCTTATAATACTGTCCTCATTATAAAAATAATAATATTTTCTTAATAACTTAACAATCTATATTTGAGAAAAATGACCTAAAACTTATAAACTTCATAAAAAAATTAATTGAAATAAGATTTTCTTATACGTGTAGTGATTCCTATAATCAAACATAGCATCTACACTATAAGTTAATGGTATTTATAATTAAATAATGTAAGCGTTAACATATACCGGCAAAGATTTGTAAGGAACACATTCTTAAAACTTCTATGATTGCTAATGATATTTGTATTGGCAAAAAGTTGCGATTGATATTTATCTTAAATAAAAACATTTATTTTAAAATAAATATGTAGTATAGAAATAGCAATTGATTTGAAAATTATTTAAAAATGAAAAATATGCAGTCAATTTGTATTTACGATATTAAATATAATATTGGAAATAATATCATAATTAATTACTGTTTCGATATTATGACTATAAACAAGGACAGCATCTGATCTTCAGATAGAGACAAAGATACAAACATTTTATCGAAAATATAGTGATGAATAGGAGCTCTTATAAAAACTGAAATAAATAAAAAACAAAAACTCTTGTAGAAAATATATATAAACAAAAAAAAATACAAATACTTTTATTAAGCTCCATTGGATTAAAAAAGCTCAGACGATTCAAAAACTTTACTTAATTTAGTTGTTTAGGTATTCTAGCGCTTTTATATTTACTATATTTTATAAAAAAATATCTGCATCTTTCTCGCTGGAGCCTATTATTTTTTATTAAAGGAACATATCCTGTAGTTTTAGACAAATCTGTCTCCTGAAGATCAGATACTCTTCTTCTGCATTACTAAACCTAAATAGTTTTAAAAAACTATTTACAAGAAACCAGAAATAAATTCTAAAATAATATGAATAATTAATTTATTATTAACCATTACTTGAATTTGTGTATATTATTAATTAAAACAATTCAAATAAAAAAAAAATGTTAAAAAATATCGAAAAAATACATTTAATTCGATGAATATCGACGTTTATCCTTTAGGTGGCTCTTTCGCCAGCTATAGTTGATTATTCATAAAAATTCAAAGACTTGCTAAGCTTTTGAAAACTTGAACGAAGTGAGTTTCTATTAAAAATATTATCTCTAAAAAATTTCAGGTTTCTTTGTTCACGATTTCTCTACGATATACCTACTTAAACTTGATCTTTTTAATACTATTAAATCTAAAACGATTGAAGTTTAAATGAGATTATTTAAAAAAAATAATCGTCAAAGCTACCTGAAATTTCCGTGGAGATAATATTTGAAATAAAAACTCACTTTGTTGAAGGTTTCAAAAACTTAGCATGTCTTTTAATTTTTATAATTAACAAACTATAGCTGGCGAAAGAGTCACCTTAATCGGTACGGTCGTTTGTTACCCCCAATAACAAACTTATTCGCGTACTAGAAGATTCTGTTTAACGCTCTTTATATAACACCGCTGCTTCATAAGAAAAAAATTTTTATATTAACCCGTTTTTTTATTGAAAATAACAAAAAAAACATCATATTTTTTATATTAACCATGTTTTTTAATTTAAAATAAAGTTCTATTACTATTAAATCATTCAATAAGAAAAAAGTATTAAAATATTAAATTTTCTTTGTATAACTTCGTATAAAGCAATGACGTTATACAGTGAGTGGAATGTAAAACCACATCTTTGAGCATGAGAGAAAATTCATTAGTCGGTGTATAACTATCGAGTCAACCGATAGAGGAAAAGCATCGGTACTTATCAAGCCAAATGTACAACAAATTGTATAAGAGTTCAAAATCGCACAATAAATTAATTAGCTTCAACATTAAATAAAAATACAGTCAACAATATAGCAAAAGGCCAAACATAAAATTGAGCAAAAAATCTGTTAGACAGTCTGGCAAACAATTATGAAAAAAATGTGCCCAAAAATTTGTTTATAATCAAGCAATAAATTTTATAATGCAGCCCTTGACCCTGATTTATGAAAAAACTTAAGTTAATTTATAGTTTTTAATTAAATAATATATTATAATACAACAATATATATTTTTTATCGACTTACAAGAAGAGCACCGCACCTCCGGGAAACGAGATTTAAAATTAAATGAAATGCTTTAATTTAAGCTTTGTTGCATTGAAAAAGCATTTGCAATTCAAAATTTATAAGCGATTAAAATATACTAATGAAATAGCGTAAATAATTGATAATATTCTATATGCTAAAAATATTAAGTAAATATGTTGTAATATTTAATGAAAAATAACTTATGAACAAAAAAATTTTTTTTAATACAACAAAGCTAAAATCAAAGCATACAATTCTGGCTTCATTTTATCTTTAATGCATTTTTTCATAAGAATCTTAGTTCTTTGGTTATTTCACCCTCCTGCGATCGGTACGAAATCGAAAAGTATAAATTTAATTGGGGAACTGGACGAATTATCTCGTCATTCGGCGCAGGGGGGTAAGTTCATACATTTTCGAAAAAATGTCTATATTCTTGTCTAGGAAGCCCATTGGACAGAAATAAAAAATTCGGGTTAATTTTTTTTTTATCAAAAAATCTTATCCTGCAGTTCACCAGTTTTATAGTCAGATTTATTTTTAGACTTGTAGCTAAACTTTTAACAAGAGTCTTTGCCAGACATTTTGTCAGACATAATCCGGACTTTATACTATATCATAGGCTATTTTTTTCGCTAGATTTTGTGCAAAGCTTACTATTATATTTCACGGCAGATTTTGTATCAGACCCTTGCCAGATGTTTCGCCCGACTTTAACTGGACTCTTTGCTAGTTATTTTGCGAAATTTCTTAATAATAATTTATGTCAGACTTTTAGCCTATTATATCACCAGACTTTGTGCGAGGCTTACTGCCAGATTTCACGACAAATTTTGTACCTAACCCTTGCCAGATGTTTCGCCCGGCTTTAAGTGTATTCTTTGCTAGTTATTTTACCAAATTTGTTAACAAGGATTTATGTCAGGTTTTTAACCAATTATATCGCCAGACTTTTAACAAGTATTTCCACCGGACTTTTAGCTAGACTTTTTAGCAGGCTTTGGGCAAAGCTTTCTGCCAGATTTTTTGTCAAACCTTTTACCAGCTACTTAGCTAGACTTTTAACAATACTTTTCGACAGACTTTTATCTAAACATTCCTCCAGACTTTTCGCCAGACATTTCGGCAGACTATTAGCCAATTATTTAGACAGGCTATTTGCCAGACTTTTGTATTAACTTTTTGATATACTTTAAGCCAGACTAATAGGCTAACTTTTTACCAAACTTCAGGCTTACTGGTAGATTTTTTACCAGACTTTTAATCAGACCCTTAGCCTGACATTTAGCCGCACTTTTGCAAGACTTTTGACAATAATTATTAAAAGACCCTTATCTTGAATCCCTACCCGCTATTCTACTAGCCTTTTTACGAACATTTTAGCTAGACGTTTGGCTACACTTCTTGAATGACTCTGAGATTTTACAGAGGTCCTACAGAGTCTCAGAGTCTCAGATTCTGAGACTCTGTAAGACTCGAGCTAAAGTTTTTGCCAGATTAAAATTTTTAGATTTCCGCCAGACTTTTAGCCAAACATATCACTAGAATTTTAACAAATATATATGATAGACTTTTAGCCAGACTTTTTACCAGTCTTTGTGCAAGACTTACTGTCAGATATTTTGCCAAACTCCTTACTAGACCCTTAGCCAGACTTACCGCTAGACTTTTTATAAGAATTCCCGTTAGACTTTTGACAAGACTTGTGGCCACTTTTTTAGTCAGATATTTTTCTAGACATTTAGCTATAATTTTCGCCAGACTTTTAGCTGAACTCAAGGCCAGACTTTTCACCATACTTTGTGCAAGGCCCACTGTTATATTTGTTCACTAGACGATTATCCAGACCCCTGAACAGACTTTTTGCCAAACCCTTGCCGGTCTCTTTACTAGCTAATTTGCCATGATTTTCAAAAGTATTTCCGCTAGACTTCTAACCAGACTTTTTAGCAGATATACTTCAAGCCAGACTTACTGGCCAACTCTTCACCAGACTTTAGGCTTATTGACAGATATTTCGTCAAACTTTTAACCAGACCCTAAGCCAAACTTTTAGCCGGACTGTTTGCAAGAGTTTCAGCAAGAATTTTCACACTACTCTTAGCTGGAATATTTGCCCGCTATTCTACCAGCCTTTTTTACGAAAATTTTAGCCGGATGCTTCACTAAACTTTTTAAATGGACATTTTAACAACTATTTATCCAACTTTAAGCAAGACTGACTGCCAAGATGACTGACTTGAGCTAGACTTTTTACCAGATTCAAATTATTAGCAATACTGTTCGCCACAATTGTAGCTGGGCTTTACGTGAGCTTTTTATAAAAACTACTGCTAGACTTTTCGCCAGACTTTTTGCCAGCTTTTTATTCAGACTTTTTGCTTCGCTAGACTTTAGGCAAGACTTTTAGCTAGACTTTTAGCAAGACTTTTAGCTAGACTTTTAGCTAGACTTATCACCAAACTTTACACAGCCTACTGCCAGATTTTTGCCAGACTTTCTACTAAATCTTTAGCTAGACTCTTTGACAAACTTTTCGTCAGACTCTAGCTGGACTCTTTGCTAGCTATTATTCCAGACTTTTTACAAGAATTTATACCAGAATATCCGCCAGTTATTTAGTCAGCCCGTTTGCGAGCGTTATAGACTTTTCGATATACTGTAGGCAAGACTTTTCACCAGACTTCTGGCAAGGCTTGCTGACAGATTTTTCGCCATACTTTTAACCAAACCCTTAGTCAGAATTGTCAGACATTAGCTGGAGTCTTTGATAGCTATTCTGCCAGTCTTTTCACAAGAATTTATGCCATACTTTTCACCTGATTTTGTGCAAGACTTACTGCCAGATTTTAAGAACATGCTTTTAAATGTTTATTTAACCAGCTGTTAGTCTAACTTAAAGCAAGACTGTCTACCAAACTTTAAGACTGTTAGACATGAAGCCAGACTTTTTACCAGACTTGGATACTTAGCAATTGTATTCTTTAGTCTTCTTGCCAGACTATGAGGCAGACTTTTTATAAAAAGAATTTTTTTATAAGAAGACTTTTTTTTAGACTAAAAAAATAGCAATCTAATAATTACGAATTCTTTTATTAATAATGAATTCATTAAAATAAATATTTTAAGTTATAATAATTATATACCATGAAATAAAAATTGAAACTAAGCACGAACAGCTATCAATATTATGTTTACTCATGTGCAAATATAACATAGTGAATGTGTCCGTTGCTAATGGATACGTATAGCACACATATACATAAGCCGGTTAGTTGTGTGCAAGTGTCATTTTCGTGTCGATGTCGATTTTTATTGATAATACCCCCGCCCAAATCTCACATAAGAAACAGTAAAAAATAGTACATTACTCTACTAGTGAGCAAAATAGGTCATTCCCTTACGAGTCGTTCCCCCAAAAAAGACGAGTGGGGAACCTATTTTGCCAGGAGTGGGGTATAGAATTTTTACCAACAAGGTGAGCGGTATCCGATTTTTAGCAAAATACCACATTTCCTCACTGTGAGAATGTGGTATTTTAGTCTCACAAAACAGGCGCCGAAAATCTGTTTTTGATCACCACTTTGTGAAAAAAAAAATTTTTTCAAAATGTTCAAAATGCGCTAAGAACATCAGTTTTCAAAAGTTTCCCTTCTCTTGGCAGCAGCAAATAATTACCATATAAATTTTCATGAAAATCTTTCGAGTAGTTTACGTAACATACCAAAAAAATAAAAAATCTAAATATTTTTAAAAATATTAAAACGTCTCTAAAATTAAAACTGCGATAAGAAGATCAATTTTCAATAGCTTCCGCACCAGTTAGACAAAAAATAAATAGTGTGCAAAATTTGAAGAGAAACCATCGAGTATTTATCGAGATCTAACAGGCGTAACTAATACATACACACATACATCTAGAAACTACTGTTTTCGACTCCTTATGTAAAATTATGTACAAATTAATGAAAAAATAGAAAAAAAAATTTTTTTATCTATACAATGCTTTCTCTATGAGAAAGCAATAGCAAATATATAAATAATTAATTGAAATTTGTTTCAATCAGGCTCGCTTTTTTAAGTTAACAAAATACCTAAGAATGAAAGAATAAAGCACAATTGATTCGTTTCGTTAACTCGGATCGGTAATTTCACCCTCGAAAGAAATAGCAGCTTTACTCTTTGATTACATAATATCGTCGGGTAAGAGGAAAAAGGTTCCAACTCAGACAAGCGCTGTGAAAAGTACCAACTCGATTTTGGCCACTAAAAAGTACTAACTCAACTTAGCGTACTTAAAAGTTCTATCTCGGCTTCACCTATTTAAATTTAAATTTACATAGGCGAAGCCGAGATAGAACTTTTTAGTGCGCTAAATTGAGTTAGTACTTTTTAGTGGCCAAAATCGAGTTGTTAATTTTCACAGCTCTTGTCTGAGTTGGAACCTTTTTCCTCTCACCCGACGATATGTTACAATTAAACTACTTTTAAATATGACATTTCCTAGCCTTTTATAAATTCTGATTCTCCCTATGTTCCCAATACTGTACCAGTTTATTAAACATAGGTAACTGTTGTTCAATATTAGTCGTATAGGAATAGCACATCTACCTTACAGTGCAATTTTTAAAGCAACATTATCATAACTTTTTAGATATAGCGTGTTTAATATTAATGCATATAATAGTAAATGATACAAATTAGGAGTAAAAGGTATTCTTGTCAAAATATAAAATTACTTAATCGAGAACTGTACTATTTTTCTTATAAATTATTTCTAAATAAAGCAATATAACTGTATTAACTTAAGGACGTTCACTTGCCTGCAATTTTACTCAACTATAGTTCTTTTCTATAAAGTTAACCTATAATGGCGCTGCAATAAGTTAGGCATACTTATAAACGCACAAGCGAAATACATGTTAATTGAACAGAATTCATGCATTTCCTATCTTTCAAATCACAATTACTCAATATTTAATAGCGTTTGCATAACTTTTCTTTAAACCGTTAGAATTGTTGTTATGTGTAAATTATAAAAAAAGATTTTTAAAACAAATTGTAAGAAAACATAAAGAATTATTACAGAAAACGTGAGTCAGAAAGAGGTAAACTCTAGTATTCCTGTGTTAAAAATCGCAACTTTGGAAGCTCATTATTTAAAAGTTAATATGGCAATCGATATAAAAAATGAACACAATGAAAAGAGCGTACGAAAATCAACTTAATTCAAAAATTTGAATCAATATTCTAAGAAAATCAATTTCCAAGGGAACGATCTTAAAGCAGGATTCATAGAGAAAAATAGCGTTTTAAAACCAATAAGAAGAATTTCAGAATACTGTAACTTATGTTTGAGATACTTTCAAATCATGTCCAACGTTATAGGCTCTTTTATTTTAATTTCAAGGTTCTGTTTTTAAAGAAATTAACTAATTTTTTTATGCGTACATCTTTTTTAATGAGGATCTTACAATATTTTTATTTAAATGTGATGAATAATGATGAAATCCATTTTATAAAAAAATATTTTGTAAAATATGAATATACTAAAAATTATGAAAGAATACAAATAAATCAAATATGAAACGTACTTGAATAGTCGTTATTTTATACAAGATTAATTTTTGGTTTAAATTTTCATCAAGTTTCAAACAAAAATTTAAGATTATTGATTACTAAGTTTTACACGTTTAAAGATTATTCAACTTATTAAAAAAATTTAAGTGGAATAGACAGGCTTAATATAAAAATTAAATTTTTAAATGTAAATATAAAAACTTTTTAAATATTTAAAATTGTTTAATTTGATTATTATCATTCTCTATAGTTTATTTAATAAATTGCTAGTTATTATTCGGTAATAAACTTCAAATTTAGCGAAAGTAAAAACTGATTAACTCTTGCTAATTTCATTATGTTATTTATTATTGCAATTTTAAAAATAACTAATTTAAAAGTTATTAAAATATTTACAATATAATAGTTGTTGAAAGAATTTTAAAATAGCTAAAGAATGTATAAAAACAATCCTCATTAGGCTGTATTTAAGGAATCACATTTGTTCATTAACGTCTTTCTATGCATACACTCTTTCTTATAACCTGCTATCGCCATCTATGAACTAAGTTATAGAACGCAAACGATAAACATCGAAAGAACTGAACAAAATGAAGTAACATACATATCATTGTTCTTTATTTATAAAATAATTTGAATTTCTTTTGTGCTCGCTGTTGTGACCGACACGGTTATGAAATGTTACATATTAAATAAAATATTTAAAATTCAATAATATGGTAATTATTATAACCAATTTAATGAATTTAAAATAAAATATTCAACGTATTTTCAAAAAATAAATAAATTTTTAAAAAAGCTTAGAGAATTGCTCTTATTACTTTTTATTAAAATGTATTTTCAAATAATACAAATAAAAAAAATAAAAATTATAAAAAAACAGCACTAAATAACATTGTTGTAGTTAATTTTTATTATATGCTCAGATTATTAATATTTTTCAAATAATAAGCATCAAAATTGACAGGTATTTTCGAGTATTAAAATTTTTAAATAACTTATAACAATAGGACATTTGCATATTATCAGTAAATAATAAAAATTTCATTCATTTTATTATTTTATCTTGTTTAAATTAGAAAAATAAACTTATATCGATTAAATAAATCATTGAATAAATTAACTTTATTGGAATTTTCTAATATTTTAATCGTCTTTATTCTTATTATAATAAATCTTTAGTTTTAATGGAACTAGTATTGCCATCTATTATCTACGACGACAAATTATATTCATAAACAATAACATCAACATAACCTGCTTTTCGAGCAGTTCATTTAAATGCCAAACCTCACTGTGAAGTTGCTGCTTGATTTGAAAGATTCCGTTCCGTAAATTTTTCACGGAATATCAATCACTCTAAAATATCTACTTTTAACAATTAATTAAAAATACTTAAAAACATTAAATTCAAGGCAGCAAAGGTCATATCGTCGTTAAATTTAATCAGCTTTCGATAATATTAATTAAAACCAAGATTCGTCAATTTTTTCAAAAAATAAATTTGTTATTTTTTGTAATATTAATTTTACAACGAAAATAACTTGACCATTGGATTCCTCGACCCCGAAAACCCTTAAGAACATGGGGCTAGTTAATAAAAAAATAAATTATCATACTCAAATCTTAGCCACCACTCTCGCTCTGTCACCCGGTATATATATATATATATATATATATATATATATATATATGAGTTTGTCCAATATTTTTTTAAAGAAATGTTGCGCGCTGGGGTCAGCCGATCCTACTGCACTTTGGCACATAGGGGAGAGCGGGGCAGGATGGGCCGTGCTAAATGAATGGCCTATCCTGCCCAGCTCTCCCCTAAAAGTACCTGGAAAAAAGTAATTTTACCAAAGTTTTAGTTTAATAGGATTTCATAGGTCAGAGTAACTTAATCTCGAAGTACAAAATTTAACGATTCTATGAGAAATCACATTTTAAATTTTCAACTAAAGTTAATTCAACATGGCATTATTTTTTCTTCTTGATATATACTTTAATTTGAATATTTAGAACTTTATATTTTGCATGAAGAGTTCTATGCTATGACTCAAAATGTAAGCTGTCATATTTTAAATTTTTTCGTTATTTTTTTTTATTTGCCAAATTTTGAAATTTAATAGTTTATAACGTTTAAGCTTGCAAATTAAAGGCTCTTCTGATAAATTCGATCGTCAAGTTTGAATATTGAAAAATATAAAAAAAAAAAACAAAGCTATGCTACTTTGAAGTTATATTATTTTTACAAAAGGTCAAACTTTAAGGCCCTTTAAAAAAAACTCTTCATTTTTCTTAGCGAAATTTTCATGATAGTTTATATTATCATAGAAGAAAGTCTCCACAAAATTTTATCGGCTTATTCAGTTTGGTTCAAGATTTTGAGTTATTATAAAATTATAAAAATCACATTTTTAAAATTTTAGTTTTTGGTGTTTATTGTTCATAACATTTTAATTTGCTTAGTGTAAAAAATTCCATATATATTTAGAGTTTCGGCACTTCTTTGTACTATAAAATAAAAGGTGACATTTAAATCTTAAATTTGCGAGTTTGAAGAATCCTGGACGATGTCTAGAATCGCTGCTATTACAATTTGAAATTTGTAGAAATTAACACACAAAAATACATTCGATAAACTGTGCTTTATTGAAAAATCTTAAATGTAATCTAAATGAGATCCAACCGTCACTAGTTTTATTAAAATGTATTATATTACTATATATAAATTAGTTAATTTCTTAGACAATATTATTCGAATATATAATATATATTAGACTTGTTGATACACAATTAGTATGAATTTTAAATTTATTGTTATCAATGAAAATTTTTAAATTTTATGTAAATTAATAAGCTTATATAAAAGTGAAATATTATTATTGACAATCTACATATAAGGTTCGGATACATGTTATAATTATTTTTATAATCGTATGTGCGTATGTGTATATATACGTGTATTTTTCATGCGCATTAGTTTATTTTAGTGTGTATGTGTGTATGCGAATATATAAGTATGTGTATATGTGTATGTGTTTATATATACGTGTCAATATCACAAAAGATATGTGCAAGAGAAAAAAGTCTAAATTTTTCATTTCAATATAATAAAGAAGTAATAACAAAATAACCACAGAAATTTCTCTTTTTATTCTTAAGTATCTGTTTTAAGATCAGCATAAATTGTGTATAATTATGAATCAAAATATTATAATATTTATAAAATTTGTCTCACTGAATTCTGTTGAATTAATAATTTATGTCAAAAGATAAATTATTAATTGGATATGTTAATAATGCTAAAATGTTTTCTATATTTAATTCGATAATTTACATTAAAGTTACATTTGGTAAATACAAAACAGATAATTATGATTAGAATAATTATTTATTTTGTAAAAATCAATAATTCAATGAACAAGAAGAAATTTTGGCATAAGTGAAATTTAATTCATTAATCATATTCAAAAGTATTATAAAATAAATTTAAAATTAATCTAGAAATTAATGTGAATATAGTAAAGTTTTTATCAAGCATTGAAAATTATATTTTATTACGGATGCTTTTGAATATAATTATTAATAAGAAATTTTTAATAATAGTTTATATCTCCTAGATTAATATTAGAAATTTTAATTAAATGTTTAAAACTAATAGAAAATATAACATTATATTAAGAATAAATAGTTAAAAATAATAATTAGAATCAATTGTTACGTCACGACGTATCTTTTATTTCCAAATTCATCATTCCAAAAATATGCAGTTATTGATCAATCAGCTAATTTACCTTAGCAAGCATATTGTAAAAGTAAGTCATTGGTTAAGAAACCAAGTGCAATGCGATTTTCAGAATTAACAAAATAAGTACAATTACGAAGACTACATGAACCAGATTTACCACGTTAACCATATCATTCAATAAAAGTCAAAATGCAGAATAAGCATTGCTCCATCGATTGGCATCCATTGACATCGATTATACAGTTCCTGATTAATTTTAAGATTTTAATCATAATGTTGTAAATGTTCAATAATTAACTCATCTTTTATTTTCAATTGCTTATTCTTCTGATATGCAATCTCCTGAGCACCGAGGTGTTACGTCATAAACGTATTGTTTTTATTAACATTGGTAAATCAAATTCCTCAATTATTGAACACTCGCATTATTTCATTATTAAGCGAAATTAAGTAGATCATAAGAAAAGAATCGAAACGTATGTTTCGAAATTTCAAAATAAATTTTACAAATCTTAAAAACATTACGAAACATATTATCAAACTTTAAGAAAATTCAGAAATAAAAATTGATGTAAAAGATAATAAATCTTATAAACAAATATGAGTATAAAAGTCAAATGAAACAAATGATATTTGGACATTACCCCGGGTTTCTTATTGGTAATACGTTTACACTGCCCGTCAAGTTCTTTATTTCAAAGCAATTGCTATTACTAAATATACATATATCAATTATTAAAATATATATACGCGCATAAAAATCAAATGTATCAAAAGTGTTAAAAGATATCAATAAACCTCGAGGATCTATTTACATATTGTGCCTATTCATTTGTCTGCCTATACCTAGCACCAATCTACTGAGAAATACCACAAGGTAAGAATATATAATTATTCAATAAACTCTTTATTTCAAGAATCAAGTTTATCCTTTAATAATATTCAATCGTGAGAGCGATTTCGTTCAATTAAATATTGGTGGAGTTTTTCGACCACTAGATTCATACATCTTTATCTTTATGACATACATTTTATAAATAAATTCAATATTTCAAACGAACATAATTTATATATATTCAATGCAATTAATAAATATAATTAAATAACATATACACTTTGATTTAGTCCTGGTGCAAGCCAGGACTTAACATTTTGGTTCCAGAACAAATTTTTAATTGAAGGATCGTATTAAATATACTTTAAGATTATTGATATAAAAATATATTATTTAATCAGAAGTGAGAAATAACATATATATATATAAAGGGCAGTCAATTAAATAAATTCAAAAGCACAATAAAGTGTAATAAAATAAATCATATAAAGTGAAAATACATAAATAAAATAAAATATATAAAGTGAAAATATATAAATGAAATAAAACATAAAGTGCAAATATATAAAATGAATGATATAAATTGAAAATACATAAATAAAATAAAATATATGAAGTGAATTGTGACCTCACTTATATTATATTTATAATATAAAGAATTTGAGAGAGAATAAGTGAGAAAAAAGAATAAAATAAAAGATAATTAGCAATAATCTTATTCTCTTTCTAATTCGAATCATCGCGTTAAAAGTCTATCTCTATCTTGTGCGTCAGCGCGACGTAGCAATTAGAAAGTATATCAGCGCGCGAGATGAATATTAATAAGAATATATGTACGCGTTTAGATGTACGCCGATACACGCCTATAAAGTGACGCAACGAAAGCACACATCCAAGCGCACCTGTAATAGTATAATGTAAGATATGTAAATGTATCCCTCCTACTTAGTAGTAGGAGAGGATTGCGGCCGCGGCGGCTTAATCGACGCTGAAGCAGATCGAAGCCGAATCTTTGTACGGCACTCTTTGGCCAGCCTTCTTCAAATAAAGTTAATTTTCAATTGAATACTGATTATTGGTGTTAGTTTTTTCTGATTATTCTGCAGGTCCGCGAGGAGCTGGATAATCACCAGCTCCGTACCGGTAGCAGTTATAACAGAATAAATACTTTAGTTAAAATCAAAATTTTATTGTAGTTAAACAAATTAATTCTATCTTGATTAATATTTCTTTTGTGTACGTGTTAAGTGTTTTAATATTAATTATTGACATTTATTTGAAGTTGATTGTGAATAACATATCGACTAGTTCAATTAACTTAAAGTTTATTTAACGAAGTTAAAGAAAAGGCTCCTTATAAGACTATAAGTCTTGGAGTTTGCTGACTTATAAGAGGCCCTTAATATAATTAACAAAAAAGCAAAGAGACCCCGGACTAGATGTAGCATGACGCTACACCAAGAACGGGTCTAGCTTAAAATAACCTTTTTCCCTTATCCTTTTCCTTGTATATGAGCACTTTGTGCTATCATTTTCAGATTCAGGATAGTGAAACGTTACAATTTGGCGCCCTCCGTACTCGAAAAACTCACGCGTGAGTTGGAGATTTCATGCAATATAATTTTTGTTTATCAAGCCAACTTGTATAAAAGTTAAAATTTGGCATTATTTACTCACGCAATTAAGATAGGATATTTCCACACAAAGAAAAATTAGAAAATAGAATTGTTTCGTTGTCGCATGAATAAAACAAATGCTAAGACGCCAAAATGGCGGGCATATAGTAATACGTGTATAAAAATGCCGTATAATTCTTTTTCAAAAAAAAAATTAGCATTTAGGTTAGATTTAGATTAAATTTAAGATTATTAACAAATTAAGTTTAAAATTGTTGTTTTTCTTTAAAAAAAAAAAAAAAAGGAATGAAACCTTGTTATGGTTAGAATAAAAGTCTGCGATTTCATAAGAAAATCGCTAAAAAAACAAAATAATTATAATGAGAGATGTTATCTACTAAAGAAAAAAGTAGAAAGTACATTGTTACAGAATATTAAAAATAATCATAAAAATGAATTTATTATAATTAACAAAAAAGAATTAGAAAATATATTAATAACAGTGAAAAATCAAATTGAGCAACAAAATAAAAATATAGAATTCATGAAAATTAAAATAGAGAAATTTGAAAACAACTTAGATTATTCAACTATAGATACAAACAAAGGAAAAGAAAATGAAAAAAAAATAATAAATTGTTTAAAAGAATTAAAATATAGATTCAATCACAATATGCCACTCATGATAGAGCATATTCATGAGTTGGAAGAAGAAATAAATTTCTTGTATGAAAAAATGTCAAAATAATCAAATATAAATTAGAAAAAATAATATAAAATGCAAAAAAAATATTAAAAATTTAAAGAAAAAATAAAGAAAAAAAAAGAAAAAAGGCTTAAATAAAGCACAAAAAATCATAATAAAAAAACAATGAAAATTGGTTGAGAAATAATTCAAATTAAAAGAAATATAATTTCGAAATATTATTTCCATTACGTGTTAGAATTTTCACGACATAAAAGTCGACAAATCCTGAGCCAATTTTAATGTTCGTAAATCAAAACAATGTAAGGTAGTAAAATTAAAAGCAAAAGGTAAACAAAGGATAAATAGCTATGCTATATTAAATTGATTTGAAGTATTAGAGTGAAATAAAAGTTTGATACAATATTTAAAATAAAATTTAAATATATGAAAATAAACAGTGGTGCGCAACCTAAAATTTTGTAGCGAATATAAGGGTTCTCAACTTAAAGCAATAAAATTTTCGCATGAGTTTTCAATTTTTAAGTTATAATAAATGGTAATCTTAATTATGAAAGCCAATTAAATTATTAATCAATATATTGTAATAATTGTTGTATGATTTTTTAATCGCGTTAATATGGGTTGTGTAACAATGATTCGTTTCATATTTTGAAATAACAATTAGAAAAGCTAAATCAATTTAAAATAGTACAATAAAATATATGAGTATATTGTAGGATTTGCGTATAAGTGAAAAAGAATTATACAGTAGCATCTTACAATAAATACAAATAATTGAAAATATAAAAAAGATGAAAGCGCAATACTTGATTGTAAATGATTTTGTATAAATTATTTAAATTATTATAAAATTGTGTAATCTTTGTAAAAACTGAATTAATTTATTTATTAATTTAACTAAAAATCATATTTTGAATATTTATTTAATTTAAAATAGACAAACTGCTATATATAACTATAGATCTTTTGAACAATAAATCAGTTAATTCTATTTCTTTATCTAATAAATAAAGCGTAATACTTATATCTGCGTGTGTTAAATACATTAAGCTTCAAGATGCCGAATAAAAGAAGAAGATTGGATATTATTATGAAAGAAATTGAAGAAACTACGAAAACAGAAGCGACACGACTACTAATACCCATGAAATTAAGAGAATGGATTCAAACTGTAACAGATGAATTAAAAACCCTATCTGATCAAAATAATACTTTGGAAAACTCATTAAATAATTCTGGAGATTGGGATAGATTAATGCAAATTGATCTAAGCAAAGATGAGATTAAAAACTTAACAATAAAGGATCAATTAGAGGTTCTCACAGATGCTTATAAGAAATTACGAAATGAAAACAATAATCTCAGCAGTTCTTTCGAAAAATATTAAGAGGAATTAAAAATAGAAAATGATGAACTTAGAGAGGAAAACAAAAGACTCAGGAAGGAAAATGAAAGATTGATAGAAGAAGTTCAGAATAATTTAACTCAAAAAATTAATGAAACAACACAAGAACATGAAGAGAAAATAGATGAATTAAAGGTCATAATAGATAGGAGTGCAAATGCACAGAGTAATGAGCTAAATCAAAGTAAAATTAAAATACTTCTTCCGAAGTACGAAGGTTCTAGTACAGAAAGACCAATGAAATTTATTAATGAACTTAAAAATTATGTATCACTAAAAGGCCTAAATGATAGAGAATCGTTGCAACTTCTACAAACCGTATTACAAAAAGACGCAAATGAATGGTGGTACGTGTACCAAGATGACGTTCAAACTTTTCAAGGCTTTAAAAATTTGTTTATTGATCGGTATTGGAACGAAGATGTACAACGTACAACTAGTAGAAAAGTAGAATTCAGTCAATTCTATGAGAACACGAAATTGAGCCGAGTAAATTATGCTACTCAGATGTATGGATTTGCCAAAGAACTTCAGTTAAATTACTCAGAAGAAGAATTAACAATAAAAATTAGTAAACATTTCGACAGAAATGTAAAACAGGCAGTTAAATTTGCTCAAAAGAAAGATAAAAATACTTTGTTTGAAATTCTAACGGATTGAGATAACGATGACAAAATCCAAGAACGAAGAATACAAATGAAAACATCCCACCAAATAAATCAAAACAATAAACAAGGTGATGGATTTAACAATAATGAAAGGTCTAAGACAAACACAAGTAATTACAATTATTATAAACAAAATGAAAATCAAAACAATAATAAACAACAAGTAACAAATTACTATAAGAAACAAATAGATGATTCACATTGGAATAAACCAGGAATGAGCACTGAGAGAAATGAATACAAAAAACCTTTTCAGAACCAAAGTATTAATGCAGCAACAATTGTAAATAGAAATAACAAGGAAAAACAAGATATGAAAAATTTAATCCACCAGTGGACAACAAAACAATAAAGAAAAGTCATGAAGAAATGGATATATTAAATATAAATTTTGAAGAAAATAAAAATGATGGAAATCAGGAAAACTATAGCACCCCAAAAAGACAAAAAATTAAAAATTCAAAAAATAATTACGCCAACCTAGGAAGGCTGAAAAAAGGCCAATTAAAACCTATAAAAGGTAAAATTATAAAAAATAAAATCAACAAAACTACAAATGAAAAACACAAGAGAATTAAAAAACAAAAAATGTTAAATACAAAAAGTATAGAAACATATTTAATGGATCTTAATATAAGAGATTATATATCAAAATATGATATCCAAAAAATGTTGAAGGTGATGATTGGGGGGGCAATGCATGAAAAAATACTATTGAAAAATACTAAAAATGACGAATATGTCAAAATAAATCTAAATGAGTATACTCATAAGCAAATAAAAGAATCACATGAGAACAAAGACTCAAATACATGTGCATTCATTAAAAAGAAAATTATAAAACACATGAACTCGCAAAAGACGAGGATCGTGGAAAAATTAATAAAAGTGATAATATATCACAAAAACTAGAAATCAAACAAATAGATTTGATTTCTAAAGAGAATAAAGTATCTAGTAATGCATCTGTCTACTTGCCAGCACATAAACATTGGATAAAAAATTTTGATATAAACTCATTGAAGAAAGTATTAAAATATAAATTAAGAAACAATTTCAATAAACCTAGGTTGTGCATAAATGAAAATAAAATAAAAATAAAAAATGAAATTAGAAAACCTCAAAAACAAATAAATGAAAATCTAAATCAAATTTATAAAAAGTATGGCCACAAAGGACCAAAAAAGAAATCATCAATAAAGAACTCCAATTCAAAAGAAACAAAAAAATGCTTATATGCATTAATTATAAGAAATTGGGAAAGCATAGAAGCTGCATACTCAAGAAGGAAGAAGGACCCCTTAATATATGGGATGAATACGTATAGGTGAAAGAAGAACTTGAGTCAACGTAGATCAACTGATCATTAGTTAAATTATAAAATTTTTTTTAATATTAATCTAGTTTTAAGAAATTATAATGTAGCGTAAAATGTATAAATATTATAAACTTAATTATTATTAAGAGGGATACTCATTGTACACTGGTGTAAAAAATAAAATAAATTGCACAGTAATTATTTGTGACCAAAAGAATAATGTAGTTATCAATTAAAGTATTATGATACAGTGCAAATTATTTTATTTTGAGGGGCAAATACGCATACAATGAGATGCATTTATAAGTTATAAAACGTGAAAAGGAAATATAAAAAAATTAAAATGTTTTAAGAGCAGGCCGGATTCGCTGTCCTTGTCTAATTGGCATTTTTGTTATTTACTCAAGTATTAATCGGTGTATCTGCAAATTGAAGGTTAAGCACAATAGATATTATTATTACAAATATTTATGCACAAGAAAAAAAAAATCTATCGCTTTGTTTTTGAGAAAAGTAAGGAACGCGAAAATATTATAAACATAATCTTTTACTTCGGCGTTCCTTACTTTTCTCAAAAACAAATCGGTAGATTTTTTTTTTCTTGTGCATAGATATTCATAATAATAATATCTATTGCGATCAACCTTTATTTTGAAGATACACAGATTAATACTTAAGTAAATAACAAACAACTCAATTGTTACTAGGTCGGTATCAGGTTCTACTCCGGCCTGCCGTTAAATTAGAGAGAAATGGAAAAATAACGTAAATTCAAAAATCGCGCGCATGAATGCAGTGTAAAAGCATTTCCTTTTCCAAAAACTGAAATTAAACTAAGATATTTAATAATTATATAAGAAAGTAGTCAAAAGTTTTTTTCGGGGGGCAAATTGTGACCTCACTTATATAATATTTATGATATAAAGAATTTGAGAGAGAATAAGTGGGAAAAAAGAATAAAATAAAAGATAATTAGCAATAATCTTATTCTCTTTCTAATTCGAATCATCGCGTTAAAAGTCTATCTCTATCTTGTGCGTCAGCGCGACGTAGCAATTAAAAAGTATATCAGCGCGCGAGATGGATATTAATAAGAATATATGTACGCGCTTAGATGTGCGCCGATACACGCCTATAAAGTGACGTAACGCAAGCACACATCCAAGCGCACCTGTAATAGTATAATGTAAGATATGTAAATGTATCCCTCCTACTTAGTAGTAGGAGAGGATTGCGGCCGCGGCGGCTTGATCGACGCTTAAGCAGATCGAAGCCGAATCTTTGTACGGCACTCTTTGGCCAGCCTTCTTCAAATAAAGTTAATTTTAAATTGAATACTGATTATTGGTGTTAGTTTTTTCTGTTTATTCTACAGGTCCGCGAGGAGCTGGATAACCACCAGCTCCGTACCGATAGCAGTTATAACAGAATAAATACTTTAGTTAAAATCAAAATTTTATTGTAGTTAAACAAATTAATTCTACCTTGATTTATATTTCTTTTGTGTACGTCTTAAGTGTTTTAATATTAATTATTGTCATTTATTTGAAGTTGATTGTGAATAACATATCGACTAGTTCAATTAACTTAAAGTTTATTTAACGAAGTTGAAGAAAAGGCTCCTTATAAGACTAAAAGTTTTAGAGTTTGCTGGCTTATAAGTGGCCCTTAAGAGCAGGCCGGATTCGCTCTCCTTGTCTAATTGAGATTTTTGTTATTTACTCAAGTATTAATCGGTGTATCTGCAAATTGAAGGTTAAGAGGAGGTCACGTATCTCTGTCCTTTTCTAATCAAAGAATTGAGTTTTTTATAGAAACTAATAACTTTAGCAAAAAATGAAGAGAAAGCCGCATCTCGTAATAAAAAAAGGAATATTTTCTTTGATAAGAAAGAATTAATTTGATTGCTTTGTTTTCAAGAAAACCTTGAAAAACTTAAATCATAGAGGTTAGGGTGGACAATTTGGTTTTTCAAGGTTTTCTTGAGAATGAAGCAATCAAATTAATTCTTTCTTATCAAAGAAAATATTGCTTTTTTTGATACAAGATGCGGCTTTCTCTTCATTTTTTGTTAAAGTTATTAGTTTTTGTAAAAAAATCATTTCTTTGATTAGAAAAGGACAGAGATACGTGACCTCCTCTTAAGCGCAATAGATATTATTATTACAAATATTTATGCCCAAGAAAAAAAAATCTACCGCTTTGTTTTTTAGAAAAGTAAGGAACGCGAAAATATTATAAACATAAACTTTTACTTCGGCGTTCCTTACTTTTCTTAAAAACGAAACGGTAGAATTTTTTTTTCTTGTGCATAGATGTTCATAATAATAATATCTTTTGCGCTCAACCTTTAATTTGAAGATACACCGATTAATACTTGAGTAAATAACAAAAAACTCAATTGTTACTCGGTCGGTATCAGATTCTACTCCGGCCTAATCTTAATATAATTAACGAAAAAGCAAAGAGACCCCGGACTAGATGTAGCATGACGCTACACTAAGAACGGGTCTAGCTTAAAATAACCTTTTTTCCTTATCCTTTTCCTTGTATATGAGCACTTTGTGCTATCATTTTGAGATTTAGGATAGTGAGAAGTTACAGAATATACATAAATGAAATAAAATATAAAGTGCAAGCAAATAAAATAAATAAAGTGAAATTAAATAAATGAAACATTCAAAGTGAAATTACATAAATTAAATATATAAAGTGAAATTAAATAAATGAAATAAAATATACAAAGTGCATAAATAATTCAAATATAATAAAAATAAAATATAAAGTGCAATCAAATAAAAAGATAAATATATCGAATAAATAAATATATTCAAAGCGCATATTATATCATATAAATAAAATAAATAATATAATAAAATATAAGCGCATAAATAATATTGATGAATCAAATTAAAGTGCATGAATAAATAAATAATTAAAATATTAAACACAAATAAAGAAAGTGCTATCTGAAATAAATAAATCACTGGATAAATAAATATTAAAAAAATTAAATACAAAGTGCATCAATGAAAATAATATATGAAAAAAATAAAAAAGAAAAATTTAATTGAAATATATTGAAATAAAAGTGCAAATAATAATCATTGAAACAAAATATAAACAAAGTGCTATTCATACTTTAAAGTAAAATACAAATACAAATATATTAAATACATAAATATAATCTATGTATCAATACATAAATAAAATAATTCAAAAGTGCTACATAAGTGAAAATAACTAGATCAACAGAAGCGACACATTTAAGAAATACTAAAATTCACGGTCAACAAAAATTGCTATTAAGCAATATTAAGTTAAGAAAATACTATAAATTTTTGTTATTAAACTAATAATCACTAATATTAACATTTAATAGTATACTAGTAAACTATTTAGGTTTTATAACAATACACATTATAGAGTTAAAATAAGCATTATTAAATTTATTACGATTTCTTTAATTAATTAAGAATAATCCAAACTATATTACTAAATTTGATTCAAATTTGATACATTATCAATATTAATAATTTATAATTAAAGATAATAGTATAGTAAAAAATAGTAAAATAAACAACCTGCAAAAAAAGCATACATTGTTCATCAAAAATATTACAAAGTGTACCGAACTTGTAAAATTACAAACTCAACGAAAATTTTTTTCTTTTACGATATGGTTTTAGTATATTAACAACAGCAGTAGGTCAATATAAAAATTCAAAACTCAAATTAACAATATTCTTGGTTTTTATGCAAGAATAGTCAGTCAGTGTCAAAGAAATTTATTAAATAAGATTCAAAATATTTTAAATATATATGTTTAAAAACGTAATTGTAAACAGTGTAAAAAAACATGATATTAATAAGACTATTTAAACATTATTGAGGCAACATGAGTTACATATATCTTGATAAATAAGAATAGTATATATTCTGCTACAGAATAAAATGAATATCTATCAATCTAAAAATATCCATAAATAATAAATAATCTCTTACATTAATTTAATAAAATGATAACATTAATTAAACATATTAAATTTTTCTGATGAAAAATTAAAAGATAAAAATCATAATGGAGGAGAATGATGATGATATTTTTGAAGTTCTACCAATATTTGATGGTAAAAACATGTTACCCAGAGAAAATATTAATCAAATAAAATTAGCAAGAAGTTTAGCAAATAATCAAAGGAAACTGTTTTTAACTGCAAAGTTGAAACTTATTAGAAGTAACATCTTTTCTCTTATACATCGTGCAAAAATCGATAACATAGATGATTTTATAATAGCATTAAATATTCTGTATCCAAACGATGAATTTACTGACTATGAACAAAAAAATTATTGTATATATTGTGAAACTACAGGTCACTCACGTAAAAATTGCAAGAAGATAGGTGATTTACGACTTTTTGTTCTATCATATGATAAAAATAAAGATTACTGTGATAATATATCTATTAACGAACTAGAAACAACAACACATGAAACTGCAGAATTTAAAACACATAATATAAACAATCTAATTATAGACGATAAAACATCTACACGTTTTGATATAACAAATATCGAAATTAACGAAAAAGAAAATTATGAAAAAACAAACATAGAACATCAAGAAAATGTTCAAGCTAATACTGTTTTATTAACCAAGAAAACTACTAGAGAAGTTAAATATAATGAACCTCATATAAATTATATAAAAACAAAAGAATTTGAATGTATTCCAATTGAATTTAAATAATTGTTAAGTAATCAAGTCATAATACATCAAGTTTCAGTTTTAGAAGATTTCGAAATAGTGCATTCATATGTTCCGACCATAAGAAATGACACAAAAAAAATAAATTGTATAGAAAAAGAAAAATCGTATATAAATGATCTCAAACAAAATAAAGAATGCAAAAATAATTTAAAAAATGCAAAAGAAGAATCAATAATTTTCGACAATATTGGCCCATTAATGGATGACTTTATAGAATACGAAAACATAATTGAAAATTTCTTACCAGAACTGAACAACTCTGAAATAATCCAAGTGACTAATTTTTCACAAGAAGCACAAATTATTTACAGCGATAATTCTGTATTCAAATTCAATGTTGGACCAGACCTTGATGAATTAATTCAACTATGTTTAAATAAAACAAATCTTGCCAGCAAAAATAATATATCCAAACTGACTAAAAACGATACAACTAATAACAAAGATGATTCTCTACAAGAAAATAATAAAATTTTGAAAATACAAAAATGCTTTATAACAAATAACTCTAATAAATCAAATAAAAATCAAAATAAAATGGTATTTGATAAATATATCAAATACACTAATATTGTCAAAATCAAACCAAAACAATTCAATAATAAAACCTGTCTAAAAAAACAAAATTATTCCTAAAAATAAGAATATCACATTAACTCATAATCAGCAAGGTTCAAATGAAAAAATAATTAATGACCATATATTTAAATACTTTGATTTATCATTAAAAATTTTAAATAACATTAAACAAATCAGAAACACATTTAATTTCTACTATTACATCATGAACAAAAATTATAAATATTTTAGAAAAAAATCTAACCTCTTTTTCTCTTTTTCAGGAATTTTTGCACATTTCATAAATTTTTGAATCTCTATAATTTCATTTTTTTTTAATATTCTAGTTCATTTATATTATTTATGTTTTACTGATGAACAATTTTTATAAAATAAGAAAAATCTGTAAGTTTTCAAAATGTGGCTTGTAAATTTACAGATTGTCGATTTAAGGGCTCTATCAACTTAAATCAATCAATTTGAATAGTAAGAAACAATCACATTTAAATCAATTGATTTAATCAACAACGAATGGTTTTTAAATAAAAAATTAAGAAATTTAAATCAATCAATTTAAATCAATAGGTTAGTTAATAATTTAATAAAATATGTAAAATCATTATATACATTATCTATTTATAAAAGGTATATTGTATTATAAGATTTAAACTTTAAAATTTTATTTTTTTTTATCTTTACTTTCATCTTTATTTTTCATTCAAAAAAAAAAATTTTTGTGAAAGAAATCTAACATTTAGTTATAACTATCATTAAACTTATAAATGTATATTTTATCTTATAGTTTTACTTATAAATCAACTACTTTTGTCTCTGAATTTACGGTGTACAAACATATATTGTCTGACACGTATTCCTAAAACTAATTTCAGTTTTCACACAAAAAAAAATCTTTAAAAACAAAAAAAAGTTACATACTCTCATCCAAATGCAACGTAAATCAATATTCAAATGAATATTTAAACTTCTAAATTTATTTAGAAAATGTATTGCAAGAATCA
The DNA here is from genome assembly GCA_017163975.1 of Anastatus disparis. Lineage (NCBI taxonomy): Eukaryota > Metazoa > Arthropoda > Insecta > Hymenoptera > Eupelmidae > Anastatus > Anastatus disparis. The sequence goes on from JAFFSR010000391.1 coordinate 61,180, forward strand.
AAAAAAAACTATCATAAAAAAGTCTTTATCGAGACTTAAAAAAAAAAAAAATTTTTGTAAAGAAAAAAAAGAAATAATGAACTTTATTATAAGTTCTATATAGAATGAGAAAACATAGTTCAATTTTCATTCTAAACTCTAAGATTATTTAGAGAACATATTTGTCAAAATAAAGACAAAAATTACAATTGATTAGTTAACGTTTCAATCAGATTTATGTTAAAGTACTACACAAATTACAGACAAAAGCAGAACATTTTTGAGAAATTGAAATAATAACTTAACATTTTTCCGTACGAATTAGTTTGACCGTAACATTTTGGTTTAACTAATAAAGTTACTTTTTACTCATGTTAGATCTCTTATTATATTCTTAAAACTTGTAGCTTTTAAAAAATGTCAAAATAAATTACGATAATTTATACATACATGAAAATTATTTAAAAAAAAAAAAAAAACAATTCTATACGAATCATAAGAGGATCATTATTATGACTGGATAATATTTAATGTTAATTATAATCATATATATTAATAACTATAATTTATATATTTTTAATTAGTTTTAACTTTTTTTTTATGCTATTTTAATTTTGTACCAAACTTACGTTTAGGTAAAATAGTTTTGTCTCTGTAAGGATTTCCATTGTAACCTATACTTCGTATAGGATTTTACTTATGGTTTAATAAATAAATAAATAATCTATAGCCACATCTAATGTATTAAGGGAAAATATTAAAAATTAGAATTTAGAAAATTTTTCTATATATTACTTAGTTGTCACCTGCGCAATCATCTTAAGCCGGGAGGGAAGTGAATGAATATTCACTTATATATTCACATTATATTCAAATGATTTTATACTATTTAAATAATTACTTTAACAAAACATTTTATGTTATTTTTTATCTCATAAGCTATAATATAAAACTTTATTTGTAAGAAATTTTAAAATGTATAAATTAAATTAATTAAAAAGTATTTATAAGCAAAATCATGAATAATTTAAAAAAAAAACTATTTTTAAATATTATAAGTTTAAAATAACTATATCATTTAATAATTTTCATTTTTTTTTAAATATATCTACTACAAACACATCAAATAATTGTAAGAAAATATTCGAACAAAATATTTTACTAAATACTGTATTTAAATAGATTTTAAGTTATTTATGTAAATTGATCAATGACTGGAAAAATTGTCATTACATTAAAATTGTTTCTTTTGTTGCTTCTCGTACCGATAAGCAACATCTTGAGCCCCAAGGTGTTACGTCACGACGTATCTTTTATTTCAAAATTTATCATTCCAAAAATATGCAGTTATTGATCAATCAGCTAATTTACCTTAGCAAGCATATTGTAAAAGTAAGTCATTTGTTAAGAAACCAAGTGTAATGCGATTTTCAGAATTAACAAAATAAGTACAATTATGAAGACTGCATGAACCAAATTTACCACGTTAACCATATCATTCAATAAAAGTCAAAATGCAGAATAAGCATTGCTCCATCAGTTGACACCAATTCAAATTCTTAAACAAGGCAGGGATCATCAATATAAAAAGACAGATCAAATAAGAAAAAAGGAACACTTCAATAAGCACTTTAAAGCAGACACTTTTTCAAAGCACTTTATCAAAGAATTTCTACAAGCACTCCAAAGATACAATTATTATAACTATATTCCTCGCACTATAGAATTATTCAAATATTCGCGTACTATATTCAGTTTATTATGAAAGTAACAAATAAAATCTCTATAATTAAAATATTGAATCAAGTGTACTTATTTACTTGTTGCCTGTATCTACTTACTAGGAGAGTGTCACACCTCCGGATCACGGATTTTGCTTAAACTTCGGGAAAAGTTTTAAGATGATAAAATATGGAAAAAGCTAAAGTTATTGTCATAAATACTCAATATTTCCCTAGTTACAGGCGATTAAAGAAAATCACTAAAAAAGTTACTAGATTTTTAAACGCATATAGTTCTTTAGCATTGATAGCTACAAGCTTAAAACTGTTTTTAAATGAAAGCTGAGCTCAAATCGTTTCGAATAAGTAGTTATAGCATGTCAAAATATTATTTTTTCCCAAAGTTAGAGCATGATAAACATTGGACCTGATTTTTCTTTTAAAAACATTAATTAATAATAAAAGCTGAAATTAGGTCCAATCCTTATTACGCTCTAACTTTGGGGAAAAATAATATTTTGACATGCTATAACTACAAATTCGAAAGGATTTGAGCTCAGCTTTCATTTAAAAACAGTTTTAAGCTTGTAGCTTTCAATGCTAAAGAACTATATGCGTTTAAAAATCTAGTAATTTTTTTAGTGATATTCTTTAATTGCCTGTAACTAGGGAAATATTGAGTATTTATGACTATAACTTTAGCTTTCGCCATATTTTATCATTTGAAAACTTATCACGAAGTTTCAGCAAAATCCGTGATCCGGAGGTGTGACACTCTCCTAGTTAGCCGAATCAAGGTAAGATTCTTACAATTATATTTTGATTTACATTATTTCAATTCAAGTATATTTAATCGTGAGAACGATTCATAACAATTAAAATTGATAGAGCTTTTCTACCACCAGACTTAACTTTCAAATTTAATATTTTTAAAATCAAACTTTATTATTTCATTTAATAAAATATACTCTCCTCATATCAACAACATAATCAATCAGTAATCCCGTCCTGGTGTAAAGCCAGGACTTAACACAATATCAAAACAAGAAGATACAAGAATTGGCACAACAACAATTACATTTATTAAGGTGGCTTAATCGATTTTTTCTAAAATGATTTCAACCCTTAAAATTTTCATAAAAATATTCTTTAAACTCTAATCTTTCGATCTGTATTTTGAAAAATCTGGGTTGACGAACTATTTTTTGAGAAAAAGTTATTATAAAAATGATAATAAATGTACGTGCTCTTATGGGACTAAATCGTAAATCCGATTTTACTCTATTATAAAAAGATACGATGTAAAAAAAAAACTATATACCTATAGTTCATTTCACGGAGATGACATTTATAAAAGAAAATCAGGACTTGACGAAGAAATACAAGAGAAAATAAATCTAAAAGAATGCGAAATAGAATTTGCTACACATAATGGCAGCTTCTGCGCATGCGCGTTAGATACAGACGCCATACGTAATGCTAACGTGCGTTCAGAGTGCTCGTAACCAACAAAACAGCAGGGACGTACCAAAGTAAAACTTGTAATGAGAAACAAAACAAAAATTTTTTTTTCCTTTTTTATTACTTTTGATTACTTAAAATTGTTTTCTTATCATAAGAAATAATAAATAATACTATTTAATTAGTTATAATAGCTCTATCAATAAAAACATTTTGATGCCGCAGACAGGGCCCCGATTGATACGGCATCAAGTGCTTGAGCCACCTCAAATAACTTATAATATATAGAAACTACAAATTTTAAGAGAAAAACTTGTCTACAGAAAAATTACAAAACAGTAACAAAAGAAAATATAAACAAACTAAAGAAAAAATTTTGAGAATAATTGTAAATAAATTAAATACAATAACTTTGAAGAATCTGAAAATGATATTAAACAAGAACCAGTTTTAACTATCAGGAATAAATTGAATAATGATATAGAATTATCAAAATTAACAAAAGTTTCATTTAAAAAATTTAATATAACGCAAGAGAAAATCATATTTATTCTTAAAACATTAATGTGATTTCGAAATTTGAGAATACTTTTAAAAAGGATGAAAAATTTTTAAAAATTACAAAAGTTGCAATTGAAAAATCAAATTATGAATATAGTGCAACGATAAAGTCAAATTTCATATGGAAAAGAAATTATAGAAAATAATCAAGAATCCTTAGAAAAAAATAAAAATTCAGCTTATAAACGAAATTACAACTATGATAGACGAATTCATTACAAATCATATAAATATTAAATATGAAATGAAAAAAAATTAAAAAAAATATTATTTGAAAAACAAAATTAAAATATTGAAACGTTCAAATGAATTATACGAAATAACATTGAAAAAAAAGATGATAATCTAATTATTTTAAAGAAAAATAAAAAGTATTATAAAAAAAATTGAGACAGAACACAATGAAGATAATATCAATTATTACCGAATAGCCAAAGATACATTGATTAATAATAATGAAAATTATATTATGGAAAATAATATTGGTGATTTGAATTTTATTTGTGATTTCTGTGGTGCTAGACATTTTGCATTCGAAATGTCAAAGAATAAGAAATTTACATCATGTTGTGAACAAGAAAATATAACATTACAAAAAGACCTAGAATATCCTGAAGAGATTAAGAAATTACTTACGGGAAATTCTATGATAAGTAATAATTTAAAAGAAGGAGGCTTGGGAAGGGGACTATGGTCCCGCTAGGCAAGCAGGCTTCAATTTTCCAGGCAGAACTGGTGGCTATACTGATTTCTGCTCAGATGGCACTAGATGCGAACAACCAAGACATAGTGAACATCTGTTCGGATAGCAAAGGGGCACTCATGGCCTTAAAAAGCTACAAAACTAAGTCTAGTCTAGTGGAGGAATGCATCAACTCACTAAATACTTTAGGAGAAAGATGCAGGAAACTCAAACTTTACTGGGTTCCCAGTCACGTGGGAATCAAAGGCAACAGGGTAGCAGACGACCTAGCAAAATTGTCTGCAAAAACACCACTAATTGGCCCTGAGTCTGCTTTGGGAATTCAGATGAGCCAAATTAAAGAAAAAATGTGTCAATGGCGAGAGACACAACATAGAACAACCTGGAGGGATACACCAGGTTGCAAGCAAGCTAAAGCTCTGCTTGGTGATGACCCTAATCATGCGTAGCTGGCACGGGGTCTGGATGGGCCTAGATGAAGAGTATATTCCTAAGGGTGAAGAACGAACTGTTGAAAAGTTTGATCAAAAAAGTCTGAACGATTTATTTAGAAAGAGTGGTTTATCTAAGGAACAATCAGAGTTTATGGCTTCAGAGTTTAAGAGACGAAATATGTTGACAAAGGGTACTAAAGTATGTGCATATCGTAATCGAGAAGAGCGCTTTAGAAATTATTTCAAGAATGATTCTAATATGGTTTATTGCACGGACGTGAAAGGTCTTATTGATGAATTGAAACCCAACATATACAAACCTGAAAATTGGCGACTATTCATTGATTCATCAAAGCGCAGCCTTAAAGCAGTACTCCTCAATATCACAAATAAATATGCTCCTATACCATTAGCACATTCAACAGTACTTAAAGAAGAGTATTCCAATCTTGAACTACTTTTAACGAAAATAAAATATAGAGAACATAAATGGCAAATATGTGGCGATTTAAAGATTTTATCTATGATACTTGGACAACAATCTGGATTTACGAAGTACCCATGTTATTTATGCATGTTTGATAGCAGAGATAGAGAAAAACACTATAAAAAGAAAATTTGGCCATCAAGAGAATCGTTTGAACCTGGAAAACAGAATGTTATAAAAGATCCACTCGTTAATCCTTCGAAAATTTTGATACCGCCTCTGCATATAAAGCTTGGATTGATAAAGCAATTAGTTAAAGCTTTGGACAAGGACGGTCAATGCTTCCAATATATAAGCAAAGTATTTCCCCATAAATCTGATGCTAAATTAAATGAAGGTATTTTTGATGGTCCTGAAATCCGAACTTTATTTAGAGACGAAAACTTTGAACAAAGCATGACTGATGTTGAAAAGGCAGCATGGTTAAGTTTTAAAGAGGTATCGACGAAATTTTTGGGTAATGCCAAAGACACGAATTATAAAGCTATTGTGAAAAGAATGGTACGTAATTTTGAAAAATTGGGTTGTCTAATGAACTTAAAACTTCATTTTCTTGATTCACACGTTGATCAGTTTCCTGAAAATAACGGAGACTTTAGTGAAGAGCATGGTGAACGATTTCACCAAGATTTAAAGGAGTTTGAACGTAGATTTCAAGGAAACTGGGGTATCAACATGTTAGCAGATTACTGCTGGATGATAAAAAGAGAAACAGCTGCGAAAAAAGACAAAAACGTGTCAGAAATCCACTACATCGGTCATTCGAAGAGAAACGTGTACGTAAGCGTAAGCCAATTTAAAAAAACATCGGAAGAGAGAGAGAGAGAGAGAGAGAGAGAGACAAACATAGACAAAATGTTAAGTTTAACGTACACAATAGGCTAAGTTAATATCTTGAATTTACAGTCAATGCTGTGAAAGACTCTAAAATTAGTATTTCAGACGTAAAATTTTTAAAAAATCGATAAATTTACCATATACAGTTCTTCTCACCGCCCTCTAGAAGTAGTTTTTACACAATCTGACTTCAAATTCATGATCAGCAATCTGAAAAACCCCCAGGATAGTATTTCCAATGTTTATCGACTCTTCAAAAGACGCATGATTAAATTTTAATATTGTTTAAATCCATTTTAGGCAAAATTTCGACTTTTACCGATTTCCTCATCTTTTCAGCCCCATACAGAGGACTAGAATCGCGTTAAAAAAATTTGAAGGTATGGTTTCCCGTGTATTTTTTCCCGTAGAATTCGATTTTGAAGTCCAATTAACCGTATCTCATGATTTGTTTTTTCTAGACTCGAAAAACCGCAAAAAAACCGTAAAAAATGAGGTTTTTTCAATAAAACTCTGAGAAAAGGTAGGAAAACCCTATATTTTTATTACAGATTCGGATTCAGCGTCGAAAAATACATGGGAATATGTATGTCCGGTCAAAAGTTCAGACATTTTTTTTTCATTTTGTGGGCCTGTGTTATTAGCAAATTTTGTTGGTAGGCAAACGTCATATAGGATTTAGCGTAGGATATTCCTTTTTTTTATTATGCAAATGGCGAACCGACAATTAAACTTAGAACCCCTCTGGGTTTCGGCTGATTTGTGTCGTCGGGATGTTTTTAGAGCGGCTGACGAGATCACTCACCTAGCTGATCAACTTTCAGCCGATCAAATGTTCGCCTATAGCCGTAGAGGAGTTAGCATGGCGGGCTGTTTAGCTACTTTTAAGTATCGGGTTTTGAGGTACGAGCTGAGAAGACATCTGGGCGAACAAAGCGCTGCATGGAATCCAATCGTCGATGAAATCGCGGATGAGTCGAGACTAGGGTGTACTACGCTCCCCACCGGCAACTCCACCACTATGCTGAATGAACAGCACGAGGCTCAGATGAATGTGCAGGCTGACATTCATGCTAGTGACGAGCCAGCACTGCCTACTGGTCAAACAATAGGGATGTACCGAGACCCGATAACGTTTAATAACTCGACCACACAATCACGCAGCAATCCGTTCATGAACCCGGCGAGTGAATCTGTAACGCGTGCGCCTCCCAGCGCTGGTAATGCTGACGGTCAACCGTTGACCACTCCTCAAGCCCAATCCACCCAATACCCCACTACATCAAGAGCCGTAACGTGGCCAGATGCCACCCAATATTCTGAAGCAATGGATTTAACAACAGCGGCCGCTTAAGGAAACGTACCACCTAATATTATTACGTGTGCTAGTGAGAACGTCGTTATCACCAATACTACCACTGTTGGCCCTTCTTCAACAGTGACTTCAAGCCATTCGCTTAGAGCAGCGAGCACCATTCATGCCAACATAACCACAACCAACTACGGAGGACCTACCCATACACCAGCTTCATATTCATACCCTTACACACAAGCACCTTCCTATTCTCATCCGTGGAGTCAGATCCCTCATATTATGCCCCCTCCTGGATATGCGCCCCGATCGCCGCCACTGATCCCACCACCACCTTTCTTTTCAGCTATTCCAACACACCCTATAACTAGGCCAACAATTTATAGGCCACATAACCCCCTGGATATAAATTCGGCTCATGCCTTTTCAGAACCTCTTCCTTCAAGCATGAACGCGTCAATGTTCAATCGTGAGAAACATACTAGTCAGATTTTTGCCAATTGGCATATTTCATTTAAGGGAGACCGAAGAAAGGACCCTGAATCTTTTCTGACTAATTTGCAAGGGTGTAGAGCAGCACATTGCCTCACTGTAGATACGATTATTAGAGCGTTACCTGCAGTACTGGATGAAGAGGCCTATCAATGGTTTCGTAGGGAGATTCAAAATTGGCACACGTTCGAAGATCTAGTTGAAGCTTTTTGCCTGCAGTTCTGCATGGAGAACGTGCAAGAACATCTTAAAATTGAACTCGAGCGCAGAACGCAGGGCTCGCAGGAAGATGTTAGTACTTATCTGACTAAACTGAGAGACCTTATGGACCAAGTTCGTCCTCTGATGACCTTAGATGAACAATTGAATCGAGCATACCGAAATCTGCATCCTAGCTACCGTCAACGAATCTACAGGGACCAGTTTAATAGTTTCACGGAACTACAACGCCTTGGCAAGAGAGAAGAAACCCGCAGAGCCCAAGATAAAGCGTATTGGCCTCCTCCAGCCCCTAGCGAGTCGTTATTCCCTACTACAGCGTGCACGGGTACTAAGCAGTCTCGATTAAATAAAACTGCTCACATTTCTCCTCTTGATCACATCGATGAGCAACAGCATCATGACCAAACTCCTATATTAGCCCCTGTCGCCAGTACCCTTCAAGCACCTGTCACAAACCCCTCTGCTGTCACTCAACCACCAAGGAAACCGGAACCTAGTAGAAGTCAGCAAAAACCCGCTTCAAGAAATTCCAACGCGCGGTTTACTAATAAATCCGGAAATAATAATCAAGTCAGGCCTCCCAACAACCAATCGCGTACGCAGAACCAAAATAGTGCCAAGCGTCCCTTAAACAAGACCCCGACCCCTATAGTCGAGGATTTTTGGCGAAAACAAAAAGAACCGTGCTTCAGGTGCGGACAACTGGGCCATTGGTTGCGTGAATGCACCCAACCTCTTAAATGTTACGGCTGTGGGCAACTAAATACTCACATTAAAGAGTGCAAACGATGTAACATAGCGGGAAACGAACAACGGGGGGAACATTAAGAGTCGGTGTTTCTTCCGATGAAGCGTGTCAGACTCGACCGCTTCTAAATCGACAAGGTAGGCCGTCTACATGCTCGAACCACCAAAACATCATAGAGCGAAACGTAGTTCGACCATTAGGAGCGGGTTATAAGTTAACAGAGAGCAATATGGCAGATAGCCACTACAGCGTCGAAGAATCGACGAATTTAAAGAGCGAGCAACTAAAAAGTGAGCAGAGCAAGCGAGCAATACGTTCTAGTGAGAACATAGATAGCAAAATAGCACAAACTGGGACAAATAACCCAGGTTCTAATCAATCATGCCCATTTACCCCTTCTAGCAACATAAAATATTCACCTTTAGCCACGAGCAATGTAGCATCACCCAAACCTGTATCATTGGTACAACAAAACCTTAATATTACAGGAGAACCACGACAATTTTTAGTTTTAAACCTCAATGGACATAAAATAAAGGGCTTATTGGATAGTGGTTCTGTGCATTCGTATTTGGGCATGAATGTAGCATCAGAATGGAAAGATAAAAGTACGCTTCAGTCTACCTTTGTGAGTGTTGCTGATGGTACTTCAGTCAATATAGATGGGCTGTTGCAGGTCACAGTAACAATAGACGACGATACGCAGACCATACCCTTTAGAGTTGCAGAAAATATACTTTACGAATGCATCTTAGGTATCGATTTCATGCGTTTAATGAAAATTAGCATCGATTATGAGCACGATACCTGGTGTACCCCTGAAAAGATTCCTCATTACTTTTATCCTTATAGCACTGACCCTTTTAGCTATGCTGCACTAGCTACCCTTGGAGGTTTAATACGAGCCACTGAAGCAGAGAAGAACGAAATAAACCTTGTGCTAAATAATTTAATACCACCCACACCCGAGATCCTAGGAGTTACTAATTTAGCTACACACAAGATTGATGTTCAAGGACATGACCCTATTCGCCAGAAAACTAGGAGATACTCACCACAAATGTTGAAGGTTGCCCAAGAAGAAGTCGACCGAATGTTAAAAGAAGGTATCATAGAACCTTCCACAGGTCCGTGGAGTAGCTGCCCCGTTTTAGCTCCTAAACCAAATGGAAAATATAGGTTTTGCATTGATTATAGGCAAGTGAATGATGTCACTAAGAAGTTCGCCTACCCTATCAAAAATATGGATGATATTCTTGATAAATTAAGATGTGCTAAGTATATTTCCAAATTAGATTTAAGTCAAGCTTACCACCAAATACCAATGGATCCTGATAGCAAGGAGATTACCGCGTTTGCAGTCCCAGGCAGAGGCCTATTTCAATTAAATCGTATGCCGTACGGCCTGACCAACGCTCCCGGGTCCTTCCAAAAAGTCATGGATAATTTAATCAAACCGAGCTGGGAACCATACGTATTCTTCTATTTAGATGACATCATTATAGCAACCACCACTTTTAGCGAGCACTTACAATGGTTAAGCAAAGTATTAAGGGCCCTAAAAACAGCAAATCTGCAAATCAATAGAGATAAATCAGAGTTCTGTTGCTCAGAAGTAAGATATCTTGGATATATTGTAAATGAAAAAGGTCTAAGAACCGATGAAGAGAAAATTCGACCTATTTTAGAATATCCGGCGCCAACCAATCTTAAACAACTACGAAGATTTTTAGGAATGGTTGGTTGGTACGCACGTTTTATTCCCAATTTAGCTCAAATAAAAATACCAATAACTTGTCTAACAAGGAAAACAACGCGATGGCATTGGCAGGAAGAGCAAGAGCATTTCAGCAGCTTAAGCAAGCCCTCACTGAAGCACCCGTTCTAGCACGTTCCAATTTTGATTATCCTTTCATTCTACAAACGGATGCCAGTAACTTCGCCATTGCAGGTGTATTAATTCAAGATATCAATGGAGAAGAACACCCCATCTACTATATAAGTAGAACCTTAAATCGTGCCGAGCGTAACTATACCGTATCCGAAAAGGAGTGCTTAGCAGTTATTTGGGCAGCAGAACGACTCAGGGCATATCATCAAGGGACCCCATTAAATGTAATCACTGACCACCATAGCCTTCTATAGCTGAAAAATCTAAAAGATGCAACGGGTAGATTAGCTAGGTGGCACACACGATTACAACAATTTGATATTAAACTAACTCATCGCCGCGGAAGCCAGCTTAAAGTCCCCGATGCTCTTTCACGAGCTCAAGAAAACCTTATTGATTTAGCCCCTTTAGCAGCCCTGGATACCGATGATACCTGGTACAAAAGAAGAAAAGAAATGGTGCAGCAGTACCCCACTAAATACCCCGATTTCAGAATAGAAAATGAACTACTTTACTTCCATCACCCAAATGATAACATAGACCCTATTATCCCCGACCTAGATGCCTGGAAATTAGTTCTCCCTTTTGCTGATCGTGAAAAAGCCCTTTTTGAAGCCCATAACACCCCTCAAGCAGGCCTTATGGGAATGGAGAAAACCTTTCGCTCGTTTAGCTACTTATTATTATTGGCCGGGATATTACCACGACACTTGTCAGTATATAAGAGCGTGCCAAGAGTGTCAAGCTCATAAACAGTCTCAACAGGCTCCAGCCGGTCTAATGGGAGAAAGATATATTCAAGGCCCATGGACGGTAGTCTCAGCAGATATAAATGGCCCAAAACCACCTTCGAGAGCCGATTATAAATATATTATAGTGTTTGAAGATCTCTTTACTAGATATGTAGAGTTAAAACCCCTTCGTAAAGCAGACGGTGAAAACGTGATTCAAGCATTAGAAGAACTTGTCATTAACAGATGGGACTGTCCACAATGTTTAATCACTGATAACGGGCTAGAATTTAAAAATCAGGTCGTAGATGAGCGTTTAGAAATGTATGGCATTAAACATTCTACTACTCCTCCCTATCATGCGCAATCAAATCCAGTAGAGCGAATCAATCGTAACCTAAAACCTATGATTAACAGTTTTATAGAGCAAGACCATCGTGATTGGGACAAACACCTAGGAGAATTCAGCTTTGCGTTGAATACAATGTTACATTCGTCAACAAAATTCACTCCGGCGTTCCTAAATATGGGTCGCAATCCTATTCCTACAATCCTATTCCGTAAATCCATCGAAAATCCTACACCAATTCAGCAAGGTAATATAGAAGAATGGGCAGACAGAGCAAAAAGATTACCTGCGATACATGATCTCGTTAAGAAATATGCCGACAAGGCAACGGCTCGTCAAGCTAAATATTATAATAAAAATCGACGGCATGTAACGTTTGAACCGGGAGATCTTGTAAGTCGTAGAAATCATGTATTATCTTCAGCTACAGACAAATTTGCTGCAAAGTTAGCTCCAAAATTCATTGGCCTGGCCAAAGTCATTAAAATATTTTCGCCGGTAGTATACCTAGTTGAAGACGTCGACACCAAGCGACAGACTAAAGTTTTTGTCAATGATCTTGAAAGATATATACCACCTCGACGACAACAGCAACATAACTTATCACCTTCTATTTCAGAAAATGCAACGAGCAAGGCCAAACAATCTGCACCAAATGAGGCGGGCAGTACGTGTAGGACCCGGCAGAGGGCCGTACAACGACTTGACGTTTCAGCCACCTCACGAAGAAACGCGCGCAAACGTGGAAGGCCACCGAAATCTGCCATGCCCACGCACTAGGGCCTGCATGAGAGGCACCCGCCACTTATGCGATGCCGAGGATAGAATAAATGCGCCGTCAACCTCTGCCACCCTTCCAGCTCCACCACCATCACTTCCAGCTCCACCACAACCACTTCCAGCTCCACCACAACCCATATCAGCTCCCATCACCATCTCACCATCCTCCAACCCATTCCTACTACACTCACCACCTCTACCTCAAATCCGTGCTCCTGCTCCAACCCCTACCCTCTCCCCTTATCAAGCTGTCCTGTGCCTTCAATCCATCCTACCCTCCATTGCAGCCATTAACCCCTTCCAGCTTCCCTCACAAAAACCCTACCCAATCCGACCTAATCAATCCGTTCACCAACACACTCCTCCACCACATACACCACCACCTCTTTTAGCTACACTTTCGCCCTGCCCAAATACCCAGTACACCCCAATCTCCCCTTCCTAATATCCCTTCCTTAATGTCCTTGAAAATATCCCCTCCAGCTATTATCCCGACCCCTGCCCTTCCAGCTCGTGAAATATCGCCTACTCGACCTGTCGCGGAGGACGAGAAACCAGATCCAGCACTTGGAGCTGCAAGGCCAAAGTGTTGGAATTGCCAAGGTGACAATCATAATTGGACCGTATGTCGAGCACCCAAACGCACCTTCTGCCATATAAGTGGCAAACCAGGCGTTACCAAGCGCACATATATTCGATGCAAACGACATGAATAACCCTAGAGCATATCTACACAATAAATAGTAAAACCAATTTTTTTTGTTAATTGTAGAACCTTACCAACCCAAATCCATTACCCTTTCAGCAAATCATATCATTATTTACAATCATTATTCTTTTGTGTGTACTTAATAAGCTTGCTACAATAACCTTCTTTATTCACATTCATTATCAACTCATTCAAATTGCTAGCTACTTGCAACGATTTTTTTTAAGGCTCAAAGACTATATTTACACAATATTTTGTTTAATAGATTACTGTTTAATACAACACAAAAAATTATCTTAGCTAAATTTCATTCAACTCAATTCTTTTAAAAATAGCTTATTTTATTATAAAATTACTGCAAAATAATATAACCTAGCATGCATCGACAGAGCACCAGAGCGTCGTCTCTCAGTAAGTAAAATTTGCTTTATAATATAAATATTCAATATTGTTTTCTGTATGATGAATAAATTAAAATTTTTCTTCGGAGTGTGACTGTAACAACATGTAAGAATGGGATATGAGTGTTTTAACTAGATTTAAGAAATATAACTTTTGTAAATAATAAATGGACAAGCCAGTCGCGTCATTCCACATTAAGCACCCTCACATACAGCGCGGAACACTTACACTTAATTTAGCAAAATAAAATCAGCAGACCCAGCAGAAGAAGATTTTCCTATATACACTGTACACCGATGCAGATAACACCGGTTATCTTAATCTAAGCCCTACTATTTTAATATATCTAATCTTTTCTTAATAATTTCTAGCTTGTATTTTTTTTTCTCTTCTCGTTGACGAAATTATCGGTTCCACCGAAGTACTTTCGTGTGGCGGGGGGGGGGGGGGGATTGTAACATGGCAATTTGACCATGTTACTTAGATATATAATATTAAGCTTAAAGACGACAGAAAGAAGCCTACGACGGTCGGCAAGAAGGAAAGCAGACCACGCGAGTCAAACTCGTAAACCCATACACGAGTTCGTTGGCACACACACGCGCGAGTATATAAGGCTATTATAATATACGCATATAGGGCTAGCAAGCCGTTTGACTTGAATAGCTAAGTTGGGGTCCGTTAAGGATCGTCTGTCTCTCTCTTGCGGCGTGCGCAGCGTACCGCAAGAGCAACGAGCTTGGTCGACAGAAAGAACTCGCCATTGCTTTAATCTTTCTGTCGTCACCGTAACGTTAACCTTTAGAGGACCGGTATTTGAGATTTGTGATCGCTCTAAGAAAGTGGTCCAAAAAGGTATCTGATATCACTAATTGACTTTGGGGTAAAGGTCGATCAGGGGTCACGCCACTATAGTGGTTTTCCACTCCTCTTAAGGTTAAGAGCGTTTCGATAAGCTATACGATATCTTTTGTTTTTTGTGCGCAATAACCTGCTAAATTTTTAGTGTGAGTGAGACACATTAAATTTATTTTTTTTTTGTATTTGAAATCAAGTCTTGAGACTTGATTTTGCGAGTGCCATCGTGCTTGGCAGAGCAGCGTAAATTCTTGGCTTCATTTGTGCGACGTGTGTGCCGGGCGACCTCGTGCGCGTCCTAGTGTTAATCTCCCTTCGTGCTATTAAAATTATCTTTTTTTTTGTGTGCTTGAGCCCCTTTTTGTGCGTAATTGATATAAACTATCTGCTTTCTTCTTGCCGATAGTTATATATCTTTAGCGAAACGGCGTCGCGTGCGTTATACGCGGCTGGCGTCCAACTTAAGAGCGCGTGCTACAATTGTGTACTCGTTATAATAAACTATATTTTTCTGTAATTGTTTTACCTGTGAATTCACGTGTCATTTCCTTTTTTACATATACCTAATGCAACCTCCTAATCCCCAAGGTTGTCACAAAATGATTAGATAATCTATAAAATGTTTGCTACACATGTGTTGAGTTAGATGCGTAGTATGCGTATAATTATTGAAGATCAAAAATTATTTGTAACTTTTTAGTGCATTTTTTTGAAGTCGGTTTCGTTTTTTGTTAAAAAATTTTTTTTTGAAGTCGGTTTTGTTTTTTGTTGAAAAATTTTTTTGTTAAAAATTTTTTTTTGTTGAAAAATTTTTATTTTCTATCTTCTAGTGAATCCCCTTAATAAAAACGCAAAAATAGGTAGACCCACTAATTACATTAAACTTTCATTATTAATTCATAACGCATGCATTAGTACACCACCAAGCAATATATAGCAGGAAAGAAAGAAGGCTCGACAGCACAGTGTCGTTATGTGTGCATGTATAAATATTCAAGCTCAGGTAAGAGAGAGAGAAAGAGAGAGAGAGAGAGAGAGAGAGAGAGAGAAACAAAACTCCCAGTTTTCTTAATTTGATAATTGGGTCATACAAACCGAATATTGGACCAATAATTATAGGACACGATGGGACCTTCCTGCAGACATTCTCTATCAGATAAGAAAAAGTTTATTCGAATCGGTTAAGAAATGACGGAGTTATGAGATAACAGACATAAAAAAAAAAAAAAATACAAAAAATTTTCTGAAAAAATTTAATGAAACTATAATAATGACAAATGGTTATCCTATTTATAGACGGAGAAATGATAAAAATGAGATTAATCAGACAAGAAACAAGTTGGCAGATAATAGATTTGTTTTTCTTCATAACCCGTATTTATTATTAAAGTGTGATTGTCATGTTAATATTGAATTATGTTCAACAATAGGCATTATAAAATATTTATTCAAATACTGTTTTAAAGGACATGATTGCGCATTTATAAAAATAAAAGCAAGTAAAATAAATATTGAAAGTAATACTAATGATGAAACAGATAAAACAAATAATTTGGTTATGTTTTATGATGAAATTAAATAATATATAAACACCAGATATGTTTGCCTGCCAGAAGCTATGCATCGCATATTGAAATATAATATTAGTGAACTTCCGCATACAATATATAGATTAGCGGTTCATAATGAAAATGAACAATAAGTGTATTTCAAAGAAGGATTCAAACACGAAATCGAAGAGAAAAACATAAATACAACACTGACTGCGTGGTTTGAACTCAATAGAAGTGACCAAGAGGCTCATAATTACTTTTATTCTGATATACCGCAACATTATGTTTTTAATTAAGTCCATAATACATGGACGAAAAGAAAAAAGACTATGAAACCTATTCCAACCAGAATGTACTTAGTTAATCTAAAACGAACAGAAAGATTCTTTTTAAGATTATTTCTGCTTCACGTGAAAGCTGCAACATCTTTTGAAAACTTAATAACTTTTCATGGAAATTACATACCCAAAATTAAAGAATTTTTTTCTTGCTGTTGCTGCTTCAAAGGAAGCAGCAACAGCAAGAAATTTGATTGAAATCGATGATGAATGGTATAAATGTTTAGAAGAATCACGTAAATCTTGATTTCCAAAAGCTCTTTATCAATTATTTGGTTATATTTGTACATTTTACAATCTAATTAATGCTCGAGAATTATATGAAAAATATAAAATCTATTTTTATCCTTCAAAAATGAATAAACAATAAGGTGAAGAATATGCATTCAGCATAATTAATGATATTTTAACTAATAATTCATTCTCATTAAGTGACTTGAATTCACCTACTTCAGAATACTATATTGAAAATAACGAAATTAAATATAGTACATTAAGTAATGTTAATAATATTAAGTTAATCATTGATACTCTAACACATGCTCAAACATCTATTTTTAAGACAGTAATAAATTCATTAAATACAAACTGCGTTAAAAAGTATATATATATAAATATATATATATATATATATATATAGACGGTCTAGGTGAAAGTGGTAAAAGCTATTTATTAAATACAATTATATATTATCTGAAAATTCATGGAATCAACTATTCAGTTGTATAATGGACAGCTACAGCGGCTAATTTATTACAAGACGGTGTAACAGTACATACCGCATTTAAGGCCAGGTTACTCCAAAAAACGTGATTTTTTTCAATAAATTTTATTCATAGCACAAAACATGTTGAGTAATCAATTTTTTTTACATATGAAAGCACATATATGAAATTACTTGAATGAATTTTTTTTTCTTTTTTTCTCAAAATGGCGTTTTTGAAAATGGCTGCTGAAACTCGTCTGATTAGTAGATGGATGACATCATTTCTCGGAAACAGATTATCTGAAAGCAAAAAACAAAACGTTTTCATGTTTCTGAGCTTCACCGCTGCAAAGTTACTTATTCATTATCAAGAACATATAATTTTCCATATTTTCGAGATTCATTTTCATTAGGATGCAAAGCATAAACATTGTGATCTATTTGACTACAAATTTTGATTACTTGCGGTCTCCTACTTGTTGATTTGTCAAAATTTGCAAAAGCTAAAGAATTGTTGTATGATCTAATATTTTTAAGAAAATGAATACTATTTTCTGAAAATGCTGTAGCTAATTTTTTTAATTTTTGTGGGTTAGTAGGATTATTTGGTAGTTCCATATTTCTTTTGTAACAATTAATGAATTCCTTATTTTGCATATATTCAAATCCAAAATGTTTAGCGTTGCACTATTTACATATGGAAGTATTTAATATTTAATATTTAATATTAAGAAAGGAAATAAATTTTTTTAAAATTTAATATTTAATATTTATATATTGAATATTTACATTTTTAAGGGAGTTCTATCCTTGCTACACAAGTCAAAGCAGATTATCCGTAGTTCTTATTTGACTCATTAGATATAAATATTACATCTGGCAATACTGCAACACTACAGCTATTACGTGCGTGTTCGTCTGACAGTGTGTTGTTTTTCGGTCTTGAAATAATATAATCATTATATCATATATTGATGCAAAGTAATCACATCATATGATATTTGAAAAAAAATAATAAACGCAAATATTACCTGCAATAAGATTTTTTACCGTAAAAATAAATTTACAGGTTTGATAGAGCTTTTAAAAGATGATAAAATACGTCAATAACAAAGTTACACAGAATGTTAAAGTGATAAAAAAAATTGCTGATTATTTGGAAAAATTAAAAAATCTTTATACCAAAATAGTATATTGTGTACCAAGGGCGCAAAATAGGGGATTCTAGCCAGAGTGCGAATGAGCGCCCGAGCGAAGCGAGGGCCGGAATGTACTATTTTGCGCCTGCTTGACAAACATAGAAAATCGACTTTTGCGCCCTGAGGGTCAAAAAATAAGTATTGTATACATGATTATATTTTTTATAATATTATTTCTTTGTATTTTTATCTGTACTATTGAATTATTTATTTAAGCTATTTTTATACAACTTGTAACTTTTATATACTTTCTAATTTCTTATTAAACCCATTGTAAAATTATAAAAATGTGGTAATAAGTAAAAAATTGTAATTAGAAAATTATAAAATGCCACGGCTACTGTATAATGAATTCATATTCAAATGATTCAATATATCCGTTATTTTATTTAAATTTTATCTGAATATTTATATTTAATTATTCTAATTATCACCTTAGCCTTTTATGCAGAAATAACGCTTTTAATCTGCAGTTAGTATTTGCACTAATACCCCATATGCATTACACTATTCAAATTGAAAAAATGCACACGTTATCGCATCTATCTTACTTTCACAGTGTTGCCGCATGTCTTTGGTTATGGCACCTAGGAAGTAAAATTTAATAAAAGCCTTTATAAAATTATTTATTACAACTCTCACAGATACCTAATGCCTATTTTTCGAACATTTGTACTCTCTTAAAATGATTTTTAAGCTATTTAAAAAATCTAAACAATATCTGTTTGTTAAATAGGCTGTATTTTTTAAGTGAGTGCGGCAAAAGTGCGTTTGGCTATAAGACCACATGTTAAAATTCCGAAAAAACCCTTCGATAACTTTTCTCTTGTGTATCCTAGGCTTCCAAAAATTTAACGACGTTATCTTATATGTACCATGTACCAATATATTGAATTTCATTAAAATTTATTTGTTAATTTTATTACTAATAGAACTTTCTTAAGCTTCAACAATGATTCACTGAAAACAGAAAAATATAATAATAGTTTATTTACAAAACTTACGCATTTAAGATATTAGACACTTCTCCTAATCCAATATACTCTTCACATAATTTTTTGCAAAGAACACTTTCTTCTGTGCCACTCTTGCATTTATGGACTTAAAATAAAGATTTACTGAAAATTATTTTTCTTTACTCATTAAAACTTTTCAGAATCATACAAATAAATTTTACAAACTATAAACTTGATAAATGTAATAAATTCATACATGTAACATAGTTGTATGAAAGTCTACTAATAAAAATTGATTTTTTCTTATTTAAATTTTTTCAAAGTTATTAAATAAACTCAATAGAACCATAAATCCATAAATGTAACAAATTCATATATATATATGGGACGTTTCACGTCAACTCACCTAACAAAAAAATAGAATTCGTCGAAAATCTGTGAAAATGTTCTATTTGATACCCAAAATATACAAACAAAATTTTAGAAATCCAGGTCAAAGGGGTCAGGATTTAAACGTGATGGAATTTTTCGAATTTTCCAAATTTTTTGCTAAATAAATATTTTAATGAATTTTTTTCTCAAAAACTATCAATTTTTCGTTAAAACTTAATTAAATACTTTTTCTTGGAAATTAGATGTAAAATTTACCTGAATTTCTGCAAATTATAATATACTAATTTTTATGCTTACTTGATCGATTTAAACATACTATTTGGTATATCTAAAAATCGAGCAGGTTAAATTGGCTTTTTGAAGTCTGATTTTTTTCGTTTTTTTATGAGGAAAAAATATACAAAGCCTCTAGTTGGGCAGCCTTCTCAAAGCTACTTAATTGTGCAAAAAAGTCTGAATAAATCGTTATTTTGGATCAATGATGAGATTCGTGATTTTTTTCTGAAAAAGTATTGATTTTTGGGACAAATGTATTAAAATGCTTTTTATTGGAAATTGTATGTAAAATGTATGTAAAATTTTTTAAACCATTATTTGCTAAACATCACAAATTATAAATGAAAATTTGAAATTTTAAAATTTATTTTTGTTAAATTTTTAGTATATATGGTTCATAATGTCTTAAATTACAATTTGTAAAAATATTTTCATATTCTACACATGATTTCCAATAAAAAACATTATCATACATATGTCCCAAAAATCAATACTTTTTCAGAAAAAAATCACGAATCTCATCATTGATCCAAAATAACGATTTCTTCAGACATTTTTGCACAATTAAGTAACTTTGAGAAGGCTGCCCAACTAGAGGCTTCGTATATTTTTTCCTCATAAAAAAACGAAAAAAATCAGACTTCAAAAAGCCAATTTAACCTGCTCGATTTTTATATATACTAAATAGTATGTTTAAATCGATCAAGTAAGCATAAAAATGAGTATATTATAATTTGCGAAAATTCATGTGAATTCTACATCTAATTTCCAAGAAAAAGTATTTAATTAAGTTTTAACGAAAAATTGATAGTTTTTGAGGAAAAAATTCATTAAAATATTTATTTAGCAAAAAATTTGGGAAATTCGAAAAATTCCATCACGTTTAAATTCTGACCCCTTTGACCTGGACCTCTAAAATTTTTTTTATATATATATATATGGGACGTTTCTCGTCAACTCACCTAACAAAAAAATAGAATTCGTCGAAAATCTGTGAAAATGTTCTATTTGATACCCAAAATATACAAACAAAATTTTAGAAATCCAGGTCAAAGGGGTCAGAATTTAAACATGATGGAATTTCTCGAATTTTCCAAATTTTTTGCTAAATAAATATTTTAATGAATTTTTTCCTCAAAAACTATCAATTTTTCATTAAAACTTAATTAAATACTTTTTCTTGGAAATTAGATGTAGAATTCACATGAATTTTCGCAAATTATAATATACTGATTTTTATGCTTACTTGATCGATTTAAACATACTATTTAGTATATCTAAAAATCGAGCAGGTTAAATTGGCTTTTTAAAGTCTTATTTTTTTTGTTTTTTTATAAGGAAAAAATATACGAAGCCTCTAGTTGGGCAGCCTTCACAAAGTTACTTAATTGTGCAAAAATGTCTGAAAAAATCGTTATTTCTGATCAATGATGAGATTCGTGATTTTTTTTCTGAAAAAGTATTGATTTTTGGGACAAATGCATAAAAATGTTTTTTATTGTAAATCATGTGTAGAATATAAACATATTTTTACAAATTGTCATTTAAGACATTATGAACCATATATACTAAAAATTTAACAAAAAATAAATTTTAAAATTTCAAAATTTCATTTATAATTTGTGATGTTTAGCAAATAATGGTTTACAAAAATTTACATACATTTTACATACAATTTCCAATAAAAAACATTTTTATACATTTGTCCCAAAAATCAATACTTTTTCAGAAAAAAAATCACGAATCTCATCATTGATCCAAAATAACGATTTATTCAGACTTTTTTGCACAATTATGTAACTTTGAGAAGGCTGCCCAACTGGAGGCTTCGTATATTTTTTCCTCATAAAAAAACGAAAAAAATAAGACTTTAAAAAGCCAATTTAACCTGCTCGATTTTTAGATATACTAAATAGTATGTTTAAATCGATCAAGTAAGCATAAAAATCAGTATATTATAATTTGCAAAAATTCATGTGAATTCTGCATCTAATTTCCAAGAAAAAGTATTTAATTAAGTTTTAACGAAAAATTGATAGTTTTTGAGAAAAAAATTCATTAAAATATTTATTTAGCAAAAAAATTGGAAAATTCGAAAAATTCCATCACGTTTAAATCCTGACCCCTTTGACCTGGACCTCTAAAATTTTTTTTGTATATTTTGGGTATCAAATAGAACATTTTCACAGATTTTCGACGAATTCTATTTTTTTGTTAGGTGAGTTGACGTGAAACATCCATATATATATATATATATATATATATATATATATATATATATATGTGAATTTGTTACATTTATGGATTTATGTATATATATATATATATATATATATATATATATATATATATATATATATATAGATAACATACTTGTTTTTAAAATATAACTACTGCATCATTACATATGAGTCTAGAAACTTTTGAAAATAACATTTATAAAAGTTTTATTGTTTCTCATTGCTATGATGAAGATATGACGCTTTAATCATAACTCTATAAATTTCATCACAAAAAACGACAACAAAGAATAACATTAAACGAAAATATCAAATGCTCAAGTATTGCACATTTAATAAAATATTTTTATTCAATTAAAAGTGTAATATTTAATTATTTGATATTCTAGTTTTATAAAATTTTTATGCAGTTATTTTTTGTGTTGAAATTCATAAATTAATACTATCATAGCGCCATTTCTTTATCATAGCAATGAGAAACAATCAAATATTGTAGGTTAGATGTTTTTGGTCATAGAATACTTATGAACTTGTTGACATAAAATTTTAATATTAGATCTCACGTGACATCTCACATGATATTTGACAGAAGGGAAATCAACAATTCTTGAAAATTCGAGAATGAATTGAACTAAAAACTGGGAAGAAATATCAAAAATCAAGAAACAGACATTCAAATGTTAATTAAAAATCAACTGTGAGTAAAATCTTGAATATACAATGGCTGCATTTACTAGTTGGCTATGCCATTTCGTAGCAAATGTTAAAATTTAGGTAAGGGGTGTAACGTCCCTCCTTTTCTGATTCTTATTTTTTTAAATATTTTTTATATAAACTTTAATATTTATTTTATTCAAGATGGATAAGTTTATTGAATTTATTTATGAACTTTTCTTTAAAGTTTGAATTAAAATAAAAAATGAAAAATGAAGCGTATGCTCCCGACTGATCGATAAGGAATACCTTGCAGCAAGAATCGAATTTGATCTTAATGCAAAAGTGTAGCAATTGAAAATATTATCAACTTTCTTTTAGTTTAAACAAATCATTAATAAATATTAGAATATCAATAACAATATTTGAATTATTGTTTAAAGAAATTCAATTACCATTGTTCTTTCTTTATGTAACTTAAATTATTTCATTTGAGACCCATGTTATATTCAAATAATTATATGTTGTGTAATTATAGTATATTATAATCAATTTTAATTATTTTGAACTAATTCGGTGTTATGTCAAATTATTTTTGAGGTTTTATTCTTCTTTTTACTTTCTCATAGAGAAAGCATTGTATCGATAAAAAAAATTTTTTTCTATTTTTTCATTAATTTATACATATTTGAACTCGGTGAGTCGAAAAAAGTGGTTTCCAGAAAATGTCTGTATGTATGTGTGTAAGTGTGTGGATGTATGAATTCAGTTAGTAAACTGTATCTCGAGAACTACTCGATGGATTTGCTTCTAATTTTGCATGGAATTTAGTTTTGTGACCAACTTGCCGGGAAGCTATTGATAATTGGTTCTTCTAGCGTAGTTTTCATTTTAAAGTTTTTTTTAAAAAAAAAAAAATTTGATTTTTCGTTTTTTGTTTTTTTTTTGTTTACTACTCGATGAATTTGCTTCAAAATTTGCATGAAATTTATTTGTGATTGCCCGGATAAAATAAATTTTTAAAAACTGATTTTCTTAGCTTAGTTTTAATTTTAGAGCATTTTGAAATTAAAAAAAAAATGTTTCCATTTATTAAGCCAATAAAATCTTAAAAACTACTCGATGGATTTACTTCAAATGTTCCATACAATTCAATTTTTTGATGAACTGGTGCGTAAGCTATTGAGAATTGGTTTTCTTAGCGTAGTTTTTTTTAGAATCATTTTAAGAATTTTAAAAAAAATTCGATTTTTCATTTTTTCTGTATTTTACGTAAACTACTCGAAGAATTTGTTCGAAAATTTGTATTGAACTTAATTTCGATTGCCAAAAGTATAAAAAATTTTGTAAACCAATTTTCTTAGTGCACTTTTAATTTTAGAGCATTTTTAAAATTTTTAAAAAAATTTTTATTTTTAATTTTTTTTTATTTTACGAAAACCATTTGATAGATTTGCTCCAAAATTTGTATGCAATTTATTCGCTACTGTCTGAAGAAAACAAGCTTTGGAAAACTAATTTTCTCAGTGCAGTTTTAATTTTAGAGCACTTTAAAAATTTTCAAAAAAATTTTTATTTTTCATTTATTTTCTATTTTGCGTAAACCATACTATAAATTTTCTCCAAAATTTTTATACAATTAATTCGCTATTGTCTGAAAAAAATGAGCTTTTGAAAACTAATTTTCTTAGTGTGGTTGCAATTTTAGAGAATTTTAAAGATTTAAAAAAAAATTTCGATTCTTCTTTTCTTATTTTTTTTTATTCTACGTAAAGTACTCGATAGATTTGTTCTAAAAATTGCAGGGAAATTATTTGCGACTGCCAAAAGAAGGGAAATTTTCAAAAATTGATTTTCATAGCGTAGTTTTAATTTTAGAGCATTTTTAAAATTTTGAAAAAGAAATTTTGAAAAGAAAATGTTATTTATTTAACCAGTTAGATCTCGAAAATTACTCGATGGATTTGCTTCGAATTTTGTATACCATCTATGTTTTTGTATAACTAGACGGGAAGCTATTGAAAATTGGTATTCATAGAGTAGTTTTTTTTATAGAGCCATAAACATGAACTGTATTTATATATAAATATGATTGCATTTTATAAAGATTAGAAATTTTGTTGTCATCATTCTTTTTATTACTACATTATATCATTTTTTCAATAGAACAAATTGTTTTGTATCACTTGATGATTTAAAATAAATTATAAATGTTGAAAAAGCAAACAGCTAGCATATATGTTCGAAATTTATAAAGTACAATATGAGTAAATATTAATGTTAGACAATTTTTTAATATTAAAATCACATTTAAATAAATATAAAAAAATTAATGAAACTCAAAGAACTCTATGAGAAAGCATTCCGCCAAAGCACTTGGCAGCGTTTTTATTTTAATTGTAATTACTAAACTATTTAGTTTATCAGCCTTGCATTAATCACTTTTAATAATGAATGAAAGAGAAAGAAAGAAAGCAAAATAAAATCAATGTAATCCCAACTAATTGATAAAATCACTTTTCAATAGATGATGCAATCAAAAAGGGCGGTCTCTGCGCAAGCTTGGGCCTTAAAATTTTAATTAATTCATAAAATATTTGTGACGTTTTTATCATCAAATAGAAACAAGTTAAAATATTAGATTTAAAGACTCAAGATTTATTTTACTTATTAATTCCTTATTCTTTTCCTTTCTACTAACATAATTTTATCTAATGCATACCATTTACCAACTGTAATCAGTTTACGTGAATGATGATTGTAGACTGTTGCTGACTAAAGCAATTGTTTTGATAGCATTTTATTATCTACTAACTCTAGCATTCCGTCAAATTTTTATAATGATTACTTCTATTTCATTTATTAGTCGACCTGACTACCCAGGAGGTCATAAGCGTTGGGAAGACTAAATACAAATTATATTCACATAATAAATGAAATAATTAATATTTAATTGACCAATGCACTAATTCTACAGTGTTAACTTCATAAAATTTAATCTAAGAATATAATCTAAAAACACTAAGAGCTATTAGATATAAATATTTAGGCTCATCGAAAAATTTCTCACGACTAAGCAGACTTCTCAGGAATAAACTAAGATAGTTTCCTTTTGTATAGGTTTTTGAAAGGATTACAGAATTCAACGAAGTGGAATTTTAAAAAAATTTATGAATGATTGTGATTGATGTTTTAACAGGAAGCCGAACTGTCTTTGTCTAATAGCGTTTTTCATCATTTATATAATCACGATCCGTTGTAGCATGAAAAAAATAGTAGCCTTTGCTAGATATTAGTATAATAAGTAAATTTCGTAATAACAATCAAATTATTTTATTGCATGGTTTTTAAATAATACGAAACCTACATACAAACTAAAATATAACCTATCTTTTTTGTCCTACTACAATTTTTTTCATGCTACAACGGATAGTGTTTATATAAATGATGAAAAACTCTATTACACTGAAAAATAAGTGGTAGTCCACGAGTCCCTAGAAGTACTTCTGCTCTACGAAACCGTAAGAATGCTAATGCTTTCTCTCGTGGGGAACGTGACGCCCCACTGTCGAAGCTAACAGCTCTTTTTGTTGTGCATGTGTATTCCCACTCACGTGGGATTTCGTTTGGCGTCATGCGAAGTACTCCTCTCGTCCCACAGTGGCACCACTGTTTTCCCGCAGTGGCACTCTGTGCGCACGAAACGAAAAGAGTATAGTTTCGTTACCGATGGTAGTGCTTCTTTCCCACTTATTTTTCAGTGTAGACAAAGAAAGATAGTTCAGCCTGCTCTTACACCGAAAAAAATCCGGAGTCCCAGCGGTTCCGTAAATCCTTCAAACGCTATTGTTTGCAAAACCGCAACTATATTCGTATAAAAGTCTAATCACAAACGCTCCATTATCCCTTAACTCCTTGGATTCGATTGAAGTATGCGTGCGTTGATATTAACTCAACAGTATAAGTTAAGCATATATGTAATGCTATATGTTCCATAACCAAAATGCACATGATTATAAACGTAAACAAAAGCGATTCTATCGATATAGTATTAGTACAATCCAAAATACGCAACGTATACAGTTACATTAACGAATCACAAAGATTAGATAGGTGCGGTAACATAGCAGTTCACTGTATATATAGGCGAGAGGGACACCCCCAAAAAAGCGCTTAGTTTTCGAGAAGGTGACCGCTATCGTTCTACAAGCTAATTTTTTTTTAAATGAAAGCTTCTGACCTATAGATTACGAATACAAACTTTTTTTTTAGTTCCGAGTCCGGGAACATAAAGAAAATGGCGAAAATGGCGTTTTAATAGGTAAAAATTCTATACGCACTGTAAGTAACCGCCATTTTCTTTATGTTCCCGGATTCGGAACTAAAAAAAAGTTTGTATTCGTAATCTATAGGTCAGAAGCTTTCATTTAAAAAAAAAATTAACTTGTAGGACGATAGCGGTCACCTACTCGAAAACTAAGAAAACTAAACGCTTTTTTGGGGGTGTCCCTCTCGTCTAATACAGCGCACAGCTCTGCCGTCGAACTGTGGCCGGTGGGGTAAGTGTAATATGATCCGTCAAAATTAACAAACGCGCTCTGTTCCGGACTCGAAAGACAACGAGTCGATAAGGTTTTACACGATATTATTTAGGAAATGAAGCGATTGAAGCGACATAGTTTAACAACACGAGTTTAGTCAACACTATCATACATTAATTCTATATATAAGAAATGGAACCATTAAAGCTTATGGGAACGATAGCTATTTAAGAAAAGGAGAATCGCACTTATTCAAATAGTTGAATGCGATGATGTTTCATATTTACTTTTTAATTAATTGAGTAAATTATAATAGAAATGATGAGAGAAATACTAATACATTATTATATATTCATTGGTTCAATATTTCATTAAATATTTATAGTAAATAAATAAATGTGTATTTATTACTCGCACGCTTGAAAAATAAAAATCGCTGCAAATCAAGTAATATATATTCCATTTGCCATTCAAAATAACATATAAAAAACTTTAGAAATGTAGTCTAGAGTTAGGATTTATAAGATATTTCGAATTTTTAAAATTCTAAAATAAAATTTTTAATGCTTTTTTTATACTAAACAATTATCAATTTTTAATACTAACTAGGAGAGTGTTACACCTCCGGATCAGGGATTTTGCTCAAACTTCGGGATAAGTTTTCAGATGATAAAATATGAAAAAAGCTAAAGTTATAATCATAAACACTCAATATTTCCCTAGTTACAGGCTATTGAAGAAAATCACTAAAAAAGTTACTAGATTTTTAAACGCATATAGTTCTTTAGCATTGATAGCTAGAAGCTTAAACCTCTTTTTAAATTAAAGCTGAGCTTAAATCCTTTCGAAACAGTAGTTATAGCATGTAAAAATATTACTTTTTCCCAAAGTTATAGCGTGATAAAGATTGGACCTGAATTTTTATTTAAAAATATTAATTAATAATAAAAGCTAAAAATTAGGCCCAATCTTTATTACGCTATAACTTTGGGAAAAAGTAATATTTTTACATGCTATAACTACTGTTTCGAAAGGATTTAAGCTCAGCTTTAATTTAAAAAGAGGTTTAAGCTTCTAGCTATCAATGCTAAAGAACTATATGCGTTTAAAAATCTAGTAACTTTTTTAGTGATTTTCTTCAATTGCCTATAACTAGGGAAATATTGAGTGTTTATGATTATAACTTTAGCTTTTTTCATATTTTATCATCTGAAAACTTATCCCGAAGTTTGAGCAAAATCCGTGATCCGGAGGTGTGACACTCTCCTAGTAAGTTAATTAAATACTTTTTGTTAGAAAGATAACATATGATATTTTAAGAATTATGATATGTAGGTTATTTTACTTATGTGATTAGTGTAAATATCATATTTAATCTATCAAAATAGTTACAAAGTTAATATTTTTATAAACTTTAGTTTATTTTTCCATCAACAACCAGGGAAATTCCTGAAAATTAATTATTTTTGTAAGTTATTTACTCTTATTTACAGTTATTAACTGTTATTTTCTTAAATAAAATTAATATTTACAAAATTTTTAACTAGGTCTATGAATAAATACTTCATGATATTGTTTTCAGCAGTTTTCTGCATTTGTAACATGATATACTATTTGGTAAATAATAAAAAATGTTCTATGAATCGTCAAAATTTGTTCTCATACGAAATTTTTGTCAAATTTGTATAAAAAATATGAAATTTATCATACAAATTATCTTATAACCTAGAATTACACTTTTCACCATTAAAAAATGTGTATTATTCATAAATTTTTGTGTTACAATATTTAATTTTAAATTTACAACAAAATTATTTGTAAATTTAACACAAAAAAATTTGTCTCATCTGAAACACTATGTCATATAAAATAAAAATAAACTTTTTATAGTCATACATTTTTACTAAAATAATTTAGATAATAAAAATATGTTTAAATTATTTACATTAACGAGTACTCACATTTATGTATATATTTTATAAGTCAATGAAAGCTTCAAAAAAATATTGAAACTAGTACACAGTAAAATAATTGAATTAGTCTTGTAAATGCTTAATTGTTGAGAGAACGATTTATCACAAATTTTATTTATTTTAAGAAACAATAATGAAGGCAAAAAAATTATAATAAAATAATAAAACAAAATCTCATTTTTTGTTTTATGGTATTTATGAAAGCATAAAATGGTTACAATTCTTCAAATATTGCTGTTTTGCGAATTGTGATAAGACACAAAAATAATCAAGTTCTAATCTTAATTCTGAAAGAAAATAATTCATAGTGTCCATGTATGTGTAGAAAAAAATTTTTTAATGGAAAGATTTTCAATTGAATATATTTTTGTTTGTAAAAATTCTTTTACAACTATCAAAAAAAAAAAATTAAATAAAAGTTTTTTAACAGTACATTACTTTTATTTTAATGGTTACTATTTAGTAAATTTCATAAGATTTCCAAATAAAAAATATATATAGAAAAGTTTATTATATTTATTAAAGATTTTAAAAATGATTTTCTGATGTTT
Organism: Anastatus disparis; assembly: GCA_017163975.1. Lineage (NCBI taxonomy): Eukaryota > Metazoa > Arthropoda > Insecta > Hymenoptera > Eupelmidae > Anastatus > Anastatus disparis. The sequence goes on from JAFFSR010000391.1 coordinate 91,237, forward strand.
TTAAATTATTCGCAAATGTCAGTATACGGTATGGATTGAATGTAAAAAGTTGAAAAAATTAAGACATATCTCATACTTGTTTCGATATTCTTTGATAATTGTTTATACCTGCTGTTACATCCGCATAATCACGGATGTACGAAAAATCATTTTTCATCTTAATTTTTTTTTTGTAAATTGTTATACATATAAATGTGCGTACGTATATATAATTATATATACGCATATACATTATGCATGCATATAAACATATTTATTTGCAGTTCTCTCCCTAAATAACATTAATAAATACATATAAGTAGATAAATAAATGAATCTTTTAGTAATAAGGAATATACTGTATTAAAAAATAAATTTAATTTCTTGTAATAGTCTTAAGAGAAAAGCAGTAAGTTCGCGCGCCGTATACGCTACCTCAGCATTTTTAGGCGTGATAAGAAGATATCTTCTGTCACCGAATGTGAGATTCTAAAGAGTTTCTCACGGCCGAACTGACCAATGGGACTCTATTAAATTTTGACAAACTTGCATTTTATTTCTAGATTTGTACCTTTCTTGCAGAGAAAAATAATTTTAATAAGTCAGTCCGCAGTTAGACCTCGCAAGGGTAACACCTTTTTCGACTTGCACATAAATCAAGTGTAAAATCGTAACAATAAAAACTTGTAACTCGCGCTTTATTTCCTTCTTAAATTTAATTACAAGCGAAATAACTTAATTTAGTCGCGCGCTTATTTTAACAAGTCAGCCCAATAAGAACGCGATTTTTATACAACTTACTGCTAGGGGAAAAAGTGTGTTAATAAAAAGAATATTTCCTATTTTATTTTCAAATAAAAATAAATAAAAATACTAACGAGGTTTCTTCCGATTTATCATTGTAAATCTGCGCGATTCACTTATCAATAGCTTGTACAACATTTGTAATAAAATAAAATAAATATCATTTACAAAAATATACAAAAATAATCTCTGCGAACATAAGTGCCATTAATCCAGTTCCTAAATAATTAACAAACGGGCAACCAGAGAGGAGCACTGCGCCCTTCAGTGTAAAGTTTATTAAGTAGATAAACTCCTTTGCTTTCGACCACGCAGCCAGCAGTTAAGACAAGGTAAGCGATTAAGCTCCTCTATCCCGCAGTCTTTTAAAAACCAAAAAATATTTAACAATACCAACAAGAAATATCCCAAACAAACACATGTCCGAGTAAACCTATTTAAGGTGACCGGACATAACAAATGGTGACAGCGACGGTGGGATATTTCTTGTCAAATAACTAATAAACACTAACAAATTTTTTTTATTACTGCTTTTTATACTAATTAATTACACTCGAAATGCTCTCTATCACAGGGAAACGCTAAATAATATTAGACAAAATACTTGTTTTAGATGAGCATAGAGTAAAGATTTTTCGATCTGTTAACTTATTTATAAGTTGATAAATCAAAAATAAAATCTAATAACGCCTTTCTTATTTGAAATACATTGTTCAAAACGTTCTCTATCGCAGGGAAACGCTAGGTAACTTGACAAAATACTTGCTTTAGATGAACGAAGAACTAATATTTTCAATTCTTAATTTGTTTATAAATTAATTACTCGAAAACCAAATATTCGAAGCGCTCTCTATCACAGGGAAACGCAAGACAGAATACTTGTCTTAGATGAGCGCAGAACCAGTGTTTAAGATATTAATTTATTTATAAATCAATAATTTGGAAAAGGATGAATAAAGAAAAAGAAAGAATACTAAATAAATTGTTCAAAACGTTCTCTATCGCAGGGAAACGCTAGATAACTAGACAAAATACTTGCTTTAGATGAGCATAGAACATTTATTTCAATTCTTATTTATTTATACATAAATTAACAAACAAATCAATAAATCTAACATTAAGTAAAAGTAAATACTTTACTTTTTCCTGTTTCTATAACTAACATTTTTCTGAAGTAACAAACTCTACCTAACAAATAGCTAAAATAAAAACTCAGTCAATCAGCTTATCTAACGCAAGGCGTAAGATTAAACTAACGCTTATACATTTACTTTTAATTTTTCCTTTGCTACTTTTTTTTCTTATGTTAATATGAAGTGAACCATTTTTATTTTTTTTTGCAAATATAATTCTGCACTAAATAAGTTAAAAATTACTGTTTTTTTTTCGTTGTTTTTTTTTTTTTTTCATTTTTTTTTGTTTTTGTTTCTCTTCTTTCTTTTTTTTTCTCTCTCTCTCTCTGACAGGGTTTACAGTTTTTGAGCCTCACGGCATAAAGCTCGTAAATTATTTTTTCATGCTTAACAGCATTTAAAAATTTCTGGTGGAGAGTAAAGAAAGAATTTTTTTTTAATCATAACGTTTTATTTCTTGAGGGTCTTGTAGGTCTTGAGCCTCACGGCATAAGACTTGCAATTCGCCGTTTGTGCTTAACAGCACGAAGGGCTCAACCTGAAGAAAATAAAAAAGGGAAGAAACAAGTTGACCCTATATCTGAAAGTTTATTTTCAATTTTGGGCTTGTATCTATTGAGCCTCACGGCATATAGTGCTAGTTCTCTTTTATCGCTTAACAGCGGCAAAAGACTTGGAAAGAGAAAAGAGACAATTAGGTGTTGGAGCAACTTTTTCTAATAAATATTTTTTCTTTCTCCTCTTCTTTTTCTTTTCTTCCTCTCTTCAAATAATCATTTTTTTTTTCTTTTGGTTTTGTTTTTTTTTTTTCTTTTTTCTGCTTTCCTCTTTATTTCTCCAGTAAATGACAGATAATAAAAGGAGAGGCCTTGGCCCTAAGATAAGGCAAACAGCAGATAAGCTAAGTCTGCAAGGAGAGGCCAGAGCGCGGTTTATAGGGTGGGTCAAAGAAAACGACATTGATCTAGAGCCACAATTTCTACTACCGAGAAAAAAATCGGCCCAAAAAGAGGTCTAGTCGTTAACCCATACGTAATCGACACGCCAGCTAAATATTTAATAACTCCCCCGGATACGACAACCGCAACAAGAGCGCGTTGTAATCGATTTGAGTCTCGAAGAACTACAACCCGCACCAGCTCCGCTATCGCCCTTGCAAGTTGACCAAGCCGGTCAACATATGCAGTCGGAAAATAATCTAATTACTATCGATTAAAAAAAAAATTTTCTTATATCGCGTTTCCTTTTCTTCTATAAGTAAGGAGCATTTTATTTAAAATTTCTTTTTCTTCTCCTTTTTCTCAAAATTTACCTAAGAAATCAATCTTTATTTATATAAATAACAATTTATAATAATAATTGCACAAGCGATAGTCTATTTTTTTTTAAATAGCCTAGATTTTAAAATTCTTATAAAATGGCTACCGGAGGAATTAACGACAAAGATTTGCCGCTCACCGAAGAGGAGTTGAGACTATACGCTAACAACTTAAAAGAACGCGAACAAAGAATTAAGGATTTAGAACAAGCGCTAGGGAATCGTGAGAAGAAAGTCCTAAGTGAGGCAGAACGGTTAAAGCAGGACGCGATGGACTCGTTAAATGTAGAAAAGGAACGCGTTCAAATGCTTGAAAAGGAACTCGAAAAAGAAAGAAAACGCCGCGAAAATCTTGAAATTACCATATCGGACACTGCCTCTAGTGTATCAAATTTTCCCTTAGCACAAACTAATAAAATAGATTTGGGATCTCAAAATAAAACGAATTTGAGGTTAAAGCCAATAGACGAAACCGAGGAGTCGACAGAGGACGTGATAACTCAATTAGCAAAAATGCGCCGTGACATAGATCGAATGCGTGCAACTCGCTCAACGTCCCCCGTACCGCAAGCACAGCAGACATTACCACCAGACCCAGCATCAAGACCTCATAATAACCTAGCAGAACCACAGAATTCCTGGACTGTGCCACCAAGCATTTACATAAAGGAGGCCTTGAACAGCATACCAAAATTTGACGAAACAAACTTAATACCTTTTGTCAGAGCATGCAAACGCGCAACTCAAATAGTTCCTCAGCACCTTGAGAGAGAGTTAATAAAGTTAGTGAAAAATAAACTCGAAGACAAAGCGTATATCGCGTTCGAGCACAATAATTTCGGAACATTGGACGAATTCGTCGATAGACTAAAATCCGTTTTTGCCCCCACAGAAACTCTAAACAATCTAAGAGGTAAACTTGATCAAATTTATAAGGGAAGAAACGAGTCACTGCTTAATTTTATTACACGAATCGTTGACCTTAAAGAAGCTATTATCGATCGAAAACGTTTCGATATCAGCAATGAATTAACTCGTGACGAACTTTCTGAAATCGAAGGAGATATAATCGAAGGATTTCGAGACGGCTTACCGCCGGAATTTAGGCAAAGGCTTAAAAACCCAGCAAACTTAACTCTGAACGAAGTATTCGACGACGCAATCGCGGTAGATAAGCAGATTGATAGGGACAACTTGAAGCATGGATATAAGATCAACGAAAGAAATAAAAATCTTTATGAAAACAGACGAGATATGAACGAAGCAATAGCTGCAAAACCGGATGTGCCACGAGCAACCACATCTAATCAGGGGAGATACAACCAGACTAACAACCAATCAAGTGACAGAAACAAAAGTCATAATAACAATTACCAGATAAAAATATGTGCCTATTGCAAAAACAGAGGTCATGTAAAGGAAGAGTGCCGTAAATTAAAATGGGTCAAAGAGAATCAACAAAAAACGAGACGAACGCTCCAGCGAAGGGCGCTCCTGGAGTGGCAACCGAGAAAACGCGTCCAGTGAACGCGATTGTAACAGAACTTACATCTACACCGTCAACTTAGAAGAAACAACGCCAATCGTCATCGTGGAATCCCCACAATTTCTACATAATTTTGTTGAAGCTATGGTTGATTCAGGTGCGCAGCCCAATATAGCCAAAATAGGCATTTTTAACGGAGACGTAATGGTTAACGAATCAAACCGACCATTGTTAAGAGGAATATCGGGAACCGATATACCTTCGATTGGTACATGCGTCATTGACATATATGGATCCCCAACAGAGGTCATTATAGTCGCCAATGATTGTCCGATGAAAACAGAAGCAATTATAGGTTCAAACTTCTGTGAGCAGCACGGTGCAAGCCTCGATTTCTATCGAAAGGCACTAATTTTCGAGGACAAAACCTTGCCTTTCGTAAATTTAAAAGACGTTAAAAGCATACCTGGTCTAGCAACCGCAACTGTACGTTTCCCGTTGAATAACCCAGAAGATGAATATGGCTATATTAGGAAAATAAAATTTAACGAAAAAGGCATAGTGGCAGGAAACATCATGGCAATCAACGACCAAGGCTACGTTGACATAGAGGTATTCAATACCAATATCTTTGATATCGACCTAAAAATAACACCGCTAACTCTAGAACCAACACAGAAATATTATCAGCATCGTAACGAGAAAATTTTTATAGACAAAGATAGCACTCTCTTCATGGATATAGAAGATATAAAAGAAGTTAACGTCACGAACCAAGCGCCTTCTCTTATTTCTATGCAGGCCAATGTAGATGATACGAGGTCAGCCGATGAACTAATCAATGACTTAATTACTTTCGAATATGGTGAAGAATACGATCGAGTCTTTCAGAGACGCTACGCAGACAGTACTATTTGCTCATCTTCCGAAGAAGACCTTCAAATTCAAGAAAATATAATTCCTAAATCTAAGGTTCCTGTGCAGATGTTACCCAATTCTGCAACGTCATGCGTTGAGTCCGAAAATGCTTCGCGCGACACGGTAGACGATGACGCTCCGAACTCTATCGCAAATTTAATCGAATCCCCGGCCGAAATCCAAAACCATCGTACGCAAAGCCCGAAAACGCCCCGCGCAACACGGTAAGCGACGATGACAATGTGCGACATAGCACCTACAAGACTTATGCTAAGCCCGAAAAAGCTCCGCGCAACACGGTAAGCACAAGTCTAACAAAAGGGGAAATTGAAATATCAGATAACGAAAGCACAGAAACCACTGAAGAAGATATAATAATTCGAGATTTCCTTCCAGGTGCAAATTTGCTGGACTATATCGAAATAAATCAGGTGAATCAACCAATAGAAACTTATATAAATTACTCTGATATAGAACCATGCATCAACAGAACTATCTTAGACATAAATACTGTCACTGAATTCTACGTCAAGCCATATAAAAAGGATAATCGAAGTTCAAAACACAAAAATTTTGAGCGAATATACAATGCTAATGTCAAAAACAGAACAGAATGTATATTAAACGACATACCTAAAAACCATATAGCGGAAGAAAACGAAGCAAGGCTGCAGAAACTCATTGAAAAAACTGCTGATGTTTTTCATTTGAAAGGAGAACCCCTTTCTGCCACTAACATAATCGAACATAAAATCGAAACCTACGACGAAGAACCAGTGAACGTAAGACAGTATCCAATACCTCAAAAATTGCAAGAAGTTGTTTACGAGCAAATAAGTAAATTGTTAGAATCAGATATAGTCGAAAGAAGTGAATCGCCTTTTAACAGTCCTCTCTGGGTTGTCAAAAAGAAAGACGATATTGAAGGGAAGCCACAGTGGAGAGTTGTAGTCGATTTCCGAAAATTAAATGAAAAAATCAAGCCATATCCACATCCAATCCCATATATTACGCATTTAGTCGAGCAGCTCGGCGGGGCTCGCTATTTTATCGTCGTGGATATGTATTCAGGTTTCCATCAGGTGATTAGAGAAGAAGACCGAGAGAAAACAGCCTTTTCTACTCCTTATGGTCACTTTCACTTCAAAAGAATGCCTTTCGGAATTCGAACAGTGGCAAGTACTTTTCAAGAATTAACCAATAAAATATTAGGGCATAAACCGTTAGATCTAAGCTCGAAAGGAAAAGGAAAGCTAGGATATATTGATGACGTCATACTATTTGCGGAAAATCTAAACGATCTAGACGAATTATTTCTGGAATTCACAGAGACTTTAAGGAAATCTAACCTAAAATTAAATCCCTTAAAGTGCCAATTTTACGAAACATCAGTGACATTTCTTGGTCACGAGATTAGTCATAAAGGCATGAGACCAGACCCAAATAAGACCCAAGCTGTCGAAAAATTCCCTCGTCCACGAAATGTCAAGGGAATTCGCCAATTTCTTGGTCTGTGCGGATATTATCGACATTTCATCCCAAATTTTGCAACGATCGCAAAGCCATTGACAAACCTTTTGAAGAAAGCAGTAGCTTTCAATTGGTCAGATGAACAGGAAATAGCTTTTGAGACGCTCAAAAACTGCCTAATTAATGAACCAATTTTGCAACATCCAAACTTCGAAGAGGAATTCTTCGTAACAACAGACGCCTCAGACTACGCAGTCGGTGGTGTCCTATCTCAAAAGAAGGAAAATTCAGATTTACCTGTAGCTTACGCAAGCCGATTGCTTACAAAAACCGAGATGAATTATAGCACTATCAAAAAGGAACTACTCGCAATGCGATTTTGCGGCGATCAATTCGACTATTGTCTGATTGGCCGACATTTCACCTTTATAACTGACCACCAACCTCTCGTTTGGCTGCACAAAATAAAGGACTGTACATCTAAATTAAAAAAATTGTATTTTGAATTAAGAGACAAATTTGACTTTACAATCAGATATCTTCCAGGAAAAATTAATTTCGTCGCCGACGCGCTATCACGTAACCCTCCGGATAACGAAGTGCAAAATATACGCGAATCGGAAACTAAAGAAATCGTTAAGATAACTTCCGAGGAAAATACGTGTAAACCGGTCTATAAAATAAATGCTTTAGAGTCAATCGCAACCGAGACACTGTTTAAAAAGAATGACTTCCTAGCAGTAAGAAACAGTAAGGACAGTTTTTATTTATGCCAAAGCAAACAGTACATTAAATCAAATAATAAAGTAATATCTATACGATGGTTAACGCGTCAAGACGGAGACGAACATGTATATTCTTTTGACTATGACGATAAGATACCCTTCGACAGCATACTAACAAGCGTAAAATTGACTAAAATCGAGCAAGACAGATATCAACTGCCAGCCGACGAACTGTCACGGACGCTAGACATCCTTAAGGAATCTTTAGAAGCCACAGCAAATAAACCACCCGAAGACGCTCACGTGACTGACGATGCTATGAATGAAAATATAAATATTTCCGAGGATCATCAATCGCTCAGGGACGAATTACATTCAAATCCGTCCAGGGCGAATGAAGCTCCTCTATCTGTTGAGTATGAGATAGGTCGAGACGAATCAAATCGACCTCGACCATCACGAAATATAATCGAAGCGAGAGATAACTTTCTCATGACAAAAGACAATCTGACCTATTTCATAACACAAAAAAATCAACCTCTCGACTCAGGAGCACTTTTTCTGCAACAAGAACAAAGACTTCCGCCCCTGCAAGATATTGTCCTTGCAAGAGCAAAAGTCATTGAAAATGACAAAAAGATTCTGATAGCTTTGCCAGTTAAAGAAAATCTGCATATACAAACAGATAGAGAAATTTTCAAGGATGCTATTTTTTCACTGCTAGACGTATGCCAAACAACATCTCTGTTATCCTTGAGAATTTCAAAAACAGAACAGATAGACGATATCACGTGGAGTGAAATTGTCGATCTGTTGAAGGATATATTTTCAGATTCTCAAACTAAGATAATAATCTGTAAAAACTTGATACAAATACCAGAAGTAGATCTGCGTGAACAAATTATACGCGAAATTCACGAATCACCAATAAACGGTCATAAAGGTATAACAAAGACATATAACCGAGTTAGACAACACTATTTTTGGCCAAATATGAAAGCGGGAATCCAAAATTTTGTCAACGCTTGTCGCACTTGTCAACTAAATAAACTAGTTAGAAATAAGGTTAGGCAACCTATGGTGTTAACAGACACACCGGGTTCTAGCTTCGAAAAAATTTCGTTAGATATCGTAGGTCCATTGGACAGGACCAGAAATGGGAACATGTACATTTTGACGATGCAAGATTTGCTAACAAAATTTTGTATAGCTGTCCCTTTAGATTCCACTACGTCAACGGCAATTGCCGATGCTTTTCTAAAACGATTTGTTTTTATTCATGGGTCACCAAGGATAGTCCTGACGGATCAAGGTGCAAATCTTATCAGTTCATTAATAAAAGACGTAGCGAAAATGTGTAAAATTAAAACATGTACTACCACCGCATTTCACCCTCAATCCAATGGATCTATTGAGCGAATGTATCACTCGTTAAAGGAATGGTTAATGAACTATGTATCAAATATACGACAATGGGATGAATGGTGTGAATGTGCGACATTTTCCTACAATACCAGCGTTCATGAAGGGATGAAGCTCACCCCATACGAATGCGTATATGGGAAGATAGCTCGCGTTCCATCAGCGAGGGCGGTATTGGGGGAAAATACTACCGATACTTATTATGACTATTTGACTAGATTAAGATCAAAATTGTTAGAAATACACGAATTAGCTAAAGAAAATCTAAATAACGCAAAAAGACGTTCCAAGGAATATTACGATAGGAAGTTAAACCCGTGTAATTTTAAGGTTAATGATCACGTAATGCTATTAATAGAACCTAGAAAAGGAAAGTTTCAACCGCAGTATACCGGGCCACATAGAATTCTCGAAATATTAGAAAATGGTAGAAATATTAAAATTTCTTTTAAAAACACTACTAAAATTGTACACCCAAATAAATTGCGCTTAACGAAACTAAGATCTGAAAGCTCGATCGATAATGATCAGAACTCTACATTTGACTAAAGATTTCTTAAAGTGGATACACATAACGATAATTAACGTAAATCTGCGTATTATTTATTTATTTTTTTTTTTCTTTCATCCGATTTCTTTGCTTGAGATACGTATGCATATCCAAATTTTTCTTTTCTTTAGATGTAATAATGAATAAAGAAACTTTAGCAAGTTGGTGAATTCACTTTACCTAATCACGCATCTTTAAAAATTCATCTTAGTAATTGGGTACAAATGCTTATAACCTCAATCAACTGTAACTACGCAACATAATAACCATACCTATATCAGTATAATGAGTCTACGAATAATCTTAAGTTATTTTTCTTTGTTATAGGAGGATGAACTGCAAATTAATGTTCTTTTTGTACACTTATATTCGAGTCGCCGTCACTTTTACGACATATGAATGCGGATCTGCCACCCCCAACGTAACGACTATAGCACTTACAGAAGTCGGAGACTGCGTGCTATCCGACGCAGCACCTGCTGAAGAAGAAATATACCTCCAGCTGCTACAACATACTCAATATTTCAAGGTCCGAGCTTACTAATGTAGAATAAAGGTAGAGCAGGAAATTACGTATTGCGGTATGCATTCGCACAACTCAAAAGTAAAAGGAGGCTCTACCACATTCATGGAGTTGGCAACGAGAGAAGCATGCGAAGATCTCGTTAGATATGGCCAATATAAATATGGACGCTCCGTAATAAATAATCTATTGGTGAACGCGACCAATAGAAGGACTGTCACAGTCGCCGGAAGATTGGATGCAAACGGATATTGTGAGGGTACAACTTACAATGATAATGGATATGAATACGAAAAGGTAGTCGTAACTGCGAAGCTGGAGATCAAAGCAACAGACTACGAGGTCACCGTAGATAAAAAAAAGAATATGGTGATCCTAAGCACCGGAACTCGATGCAGCTACACCAGCGGTAGATGCATTGATGAGGAAGAAAGCTGCATTTTCTGGACTCCAGTAATGGGATCCACATGTAAGTTCGATGAATTCACCATCCTATATGAAGGTATAGGGACACGTATGGTTGATAACAATTCGAACGCTCCTGTTATCTACTTTGGTAATTCAACTGGGAAGATAAATTTTGGTCTAACCAAAACTGGAGAAGAAATGCTATGCGGATATAAATTAATTAAAACGGATCAAACAGAACTATTCATTTTGGAAACCACAAGAGGCAAATCATTCACCACCCGAAAAAGCTTGGAGGTACCAGATATCATCCTTACTACATATTTTAACGCAAAAATAATGAATCTCGGAAGACATCTCGATAAACAACTAGGATCACTATATCGTGACATAGTCCTGCACCGATGTATATTGGAGAAGCAAATCATAGAAAATGCTCTACCTCTGGCGTTCTCAAATCCAGACCTTTTTGCCATGAAAGTTATGAAGAAGCAAGGTTATTTAGCCATAGCAGCAGGAGAAGTCGCCCACATAATTCAATGTGTACCACGATCCTGCAAAATAAGAAAAACAGAACAATGCTACTACGAAGTACCAGTGACTTGCGATGACGAAGCGTACTTCGCCAAACCTATCAGCAAGGTGCTAGCACAAATAGGAACGATTAGAGATTGCAACACACTTATACCAAGTATCTTCAAAATCAGCGAGAAATGGTTTAAGATTCACCTTACAGCAACGGAGGTAAACCTACCACAAACCCTAAAACCATTTGTCCAACCGACCTGGAAACACGCCAGCATCTCAGAAGTCTTGGAAAATGGAATATACACACCAGAAGACCTGCAAAATCTACGCGAACATTCGATCTTTCCAGCCGAAAAGCCTGCAATGCTAGAAGCAATAGCGAGACGGCTTAACGACAGAGAAGCAAGGACGCGCTCTGTAAAGTTTAACAACCTGTTGACGCCAGAAGAAATGGAAACAATGATGGAATCCACACTTAACAAAATGTGGAATGGGTTTCAAAAATTTGGCCAAATCTCGGCAGGAATATTAATGATTATCCTGTTATGCCAAGTAATCAAACTAATCTTCGACACCATAATCCGCGGATACACTCTATACACGGTATATGGATGGAGTACAAGACTCCTGGGAGCCATTTTCGGCTCGATAACACATTTGCTTACGAGCCTGGCTAAGCCCGAACGTACAGAGAAAGATAAAACATCAGAACACGGAACAGCCACTGGGTCAACGGAATCATTGAATCCGCCAAGAAGAGGACTCAGCAGATCTAACTCTATGCCACCATCAAGAAAAACCATCCGAGACATCGAGCTCAAACTGTTGGGAACCCCAAAGCAAAACAATTAAAATCTTATTGCTTTGTTTTCACGGTGGGGGTGTTACATCCGCATAATCACGGATGTACGAAAAATCATTTTTCATCTTAATTTTTTTTTTGTAAATTGTTATACATATAAATGTGCGTACGTATATATAATTATATATACGCATATACATTATGCATGCATATAAACATATTTATTTGCAGTTCTCTCCCTAAATAACATTAATAAATACATATAAGTAGATAAATAAATGAATCTTTTAGTAATAAGGAATATACTGTATTAAAAAATAAATTTAATTTCTTGTAATAGTCTTAAGAGAAAAGCAGTAAGTTCGCGCGCCGTATACGCTACCTCAGCATTTTTAGGCGTGATAAGGAGATATCTTCTGTCACCGAATGTGAGATTCTAAAGAGTTTCTCACGGCCGAACTGACCAATGGGACTCTATTAAATTTTGACAAACTTGCATTTTATTTCTAGATTTGTACCTTTCTTGCAGAGAAAAATAATTTTAATAAGTCAGTCCGCAGTTAGACCTCGCAAGGGTAACACCTTTTTCGACTTGCACATAAATCAAGTGTAAAATCGTAACAATAAAAACTTGTAACTCGCGCTTTATTTCCTTCTTAAATTTAATTACAAGCGAAATAACTTAATTTAGTCGCGCGCTTATTTTAACAAGTCAGCCCAATAAGAACGCGATTTTTATACAACTTACTGCTAGGGGAAAAAGTGTGTTAATAAAAAGAATATTTCCTATTTTATTTTCAAATAAAAATAAATAAAAATACTAACGAGGTTTCTTCCGATTTATTATTGTAAATCTGCGCGATTCACTTATCAATAGCTTGTACAACATTTGTAATAAAATAAAATAAATATCATTTACAAAAATATACAAAAATAATCTCTGCGAACATAAGTGCCATTAATCCAGTTCCTAAATAATTAACAAACGGGCAACCAGAGAGGAGCACTGCGCCCTTCAGTGTAAAGTTTATTAAGTAGATAAACTCCTTTGCTTTCGACCACGCAGCCAGCAGTTAAGACAAGGTAAGCGATTAAGCTCCTCTATCCCGCAGTCTTTTAAAAACCAAAAAATATTTAACAATACCAACAAGAAATATCCCAAACAAACACATGTCCGAGTAAACCTATTTAAGGTGACCGGACATAACACCTGCAGTAATTATTTCATTGGTAAATGATATATTTGAACAATATATTAAAAATTTAATAATGTAATTAACTAAAATAAAAGAGAACAGTGGTGTTTAAATAATGATTAAAATAAATGTTTCAAATTAGCGAACATTTTAATTTCAATCACAGTAATAAATATATTTTAATTCAAGAGAATTTAGATGTATTTGTACAGATTTCGATTTGAAAAATAAAAAAGATAACTCGCTACTAATATCTGTATGTATACGTATATTTGTATGTACATTAAGTTTCTTTCATACTTTGCAACTATTTAAAAAAATTTAAACATAAGAAGAGGTAGAAATTTTATATAATGTTTCGCATGAAAGCACTAGGTTATTTCTAGAAATAATACGGACATTTTTGCTAGACATAAGTATAAAAATTAAACAAAATAATTTAATCACGTACACAAGCGGAAAAAATTTACAAAGATGATTGAAAATTTTCGAAAGGAACTGAAACATATCGAAAATTTTTTTGAGAATTTGGACGAAGCATTGAGAGTATTTAAGTTTGTTATACTTTTTTCACTTTGTTTTGTCTTGTTTCAATTTGTTTCATTTTTTAAATGATGAGTAATAATCTGTAATAATGAGTGTTTCAGAATGTTTCAATTCGTCTCAAATTTTTTCGGTTCATTTCATTTTGTTTTATTCTTTTTTGTTTTATTACTATCTATTTCTGTTTCATTTCAATTGACTTAAAAAAAATCGCCTTGTATAAAATTTTTTGGTTGTTTCAAAAAAATTAAAGGAAGTGAAACAAACTAAAACGAATTGAACTTAAACAAACCGAAGCACATTACAACACACTAAGTGTTTTGTCCAAATTCTCACAAAAATTATCAACATATTTCAGTTTATACAATTTGTGTAAAAATGTTTTCAAAAACCTCTGGAATAATTTGAAATATCTCATTTATTTTTTCCGCCAGAGTAGTTTTTAAAAGTAATTGAACCAATTAAAATATCTTCAAAAATATGAATATTTTCATTTTCCACAATTTACTTTATTATAAATAAAAAGAAAAATAAATGAGCACGGTTTATTTAAAATTAAACTTTATAAGAACGAAATATGTATATTTGATTTTAACTATAAAATTTTTATTTTCGTCAATTTTTGTTCGAATATAATACAAGATTCTGTTTAGTTGTAAGAAAGACAAATATGCAAAAGTTCTCATTCTATAAATTTGTTTTTAAGAAGATCTCACATTTTCAACCTTTTTTTAGTCATAAGTTCCGTTGAATTCGATATATAATTATTTAGGGGGGGATCCAAAATTTAGAATGTTCATTTCACATTTGCGTCAAATTACGAATTTCATTTATTCGAATCATTATTTTATAATTTCGAATTTCAAATTTAAGAAAATTCATAAAATAGAAACGTGTAAACTACAAATGCCCAATCAAACGAAGTTAGATTATTAGTATATTATTTATTCGACGCTAAAGATGAGTCTATTTTATTATGTTTATTAGTGCAGTTGTAATTTCGAAATAGTTGACTTATTATTAATGTCGAATAAATAATATTCTAATAATCTAACTTCGGTTGATTGGGCATTTGTAGTTTACACATTTCTATTTTATGAATTTTCTTAAATTTGAACTTCGAAATTTCGGAATAATTATTCGAATAAATAAAATTCGTATTTTTGACGCAAATTTTAGATGAACATTCTATATATTGGACCCCCCCCATTATTTATCTAATAATTTTCTAACCAGTTTATAATCAATAATGTTTTTTTGAAAAAAATTATATTTATAAATATTGTTAAGGATCATATATGAAAAAAATAATAAAAAACTTGTCTATGATTTAGTGTTTTAACCCTTTTTGTGAGCAAGATTTTTTGTGTGATTTCTTAAAAACTGTTAAATCAATTATTTCCCATATGGAAATAATTTATGTGAAAAACTGTAAATAATAGTAAATAATTGTAAATAACTGTTAAAAAATGTCAGAATTGAGACATAAATAATAGTTATTTACAGTTATTTACTATTATTTACTACACTGAGAGAAAATTCATGCTAATAGAGCATGCGAACTGCCATCTATGCGAGCATATAAAACATTGATACAAATATGACAAGCCGTGAGAAGCTCTATTAGTATTGGATTACCTTATACTAAAAAAGATTGTATGGAGAGTAACTAAAGCATGAACGGCATTCACTGATGACTCGCGTGGTATACTTCGATGACTCCCCACTCTCATATCCTTTGTTTGCTTGAGTCGCCTCCTCTTTTGGGTGGCGACGCGAGCAAACACGGCTGGTCTATACCCAAAATTATGTTGCAAATTTCTTTAACGTATTTTCGTAGCGTGAATCTTTTATTTCTTTTCTTTTCTTTTTTTATGAAGGGAGATACGTTATAAATATAACCTGTTAAACTTTTTAACTTTAAATAATTAATTTTTAACTTAAAATTTAATTATTTTAAACCGCTGTAGGGGCAGATGAGCATGTACGATTTTACGCCAGAGATATTTCGGAGTAGCGTTGGTCTAGTGCGTAACGTTCACGCTTTTCCTTTTGAGTACGCGAGTTCAACTCTCGGCTAGGGTCACTTTTTTTTAATTTTTTTTTATTGTTTTAATATTTTTATTCCTTTTTATATTTATTTTTTTTAGATTTTGTATTTTTTTAATAATTTTAAAATTTAATTTTTCACAAGTACGCTTGTTTTTTCAATGAAAATTTTTAAAAATAAATTATTCTTTATAGGTAGTAATTACAAATATTGATAAATAAATAATAGTGATGTTTATTTTATAATAGTATAGTTTAATTTATTTATAATTTAGTTTATAAAATTTACAATAAATTACAATAAATAAATAAAACTGAGTTATTATTATTTATGTTATAATATATATTGTATATTGAAATATGTTTATAAAGACAAAATTGAACTATAGTATTGTAAATATCACTATTATTTATTTATTAATATTTTAAATTATTTTCTATATTAAATAATTTATTTAAAAATATTAATAAAAAAAAACGAGCATATTTTAAGTAACTTGTGAAAAAATAGATTTTAAAATTAATAAAAAATAGAAAATAAAAAAATATAAATAAAAAAAAGCAATAAAAACTATTAAAATAATAAAAAAAAAATTAAAAAAAAAGACCCTAGCCGAGAGTTGAACTCGCCTACTCAAAAGGAAAAGCGCTTACGTTACGCACTAGACCAACGTTACTTCGAAATAACTTTGGCGTAAAATTGTACATGCTCATCTGCCCCCCAGCGGTTTAAAATAATTAAATTTTAAGTTAAAAATTAATTATTTAAAGTTAAAAAGTTTAACAGGTTATATTTATAACGTATCTCCCTTCATAAAAAAGAAAAGAAAAGAAATAAAAGATTCACGCTACGAAAATACGTTAACGAAATTTGCAACATGATTTTGGATATAGACCAGCCGTGTTTGCTCGCGTCGCCACCCAAAAGAGGAGGCGACTTGAGCAATAGAAGAATGCCATAGTTAGCAGTAAAGAAAGAATAGTGGACAAGCCACGTTTACTTTCTTTACGTCCCATGAGAGGATACAGCGCTAGCTATCGAAGGATATTAGAGTGGGGAGCTACTAAAGCATGTAAACAAACAGTTTTTGGATAGCACAAACCTCGTAAGAGTAGATGGCGCTGTTATTAAAGCATAGGATATTACTTACTAACTTTGGATACGTAGACTACATGCTCTATTGGCATGAATTTTCTCTCAGTGTATTAATTACTATTATTTACAGTTATTAACTGTTATTTACAGTTATTTACAATTATTTACAATTATTTACAGTTTTTTATAATTATTTACAATCATTCATAATTATTTACAGTTATTTACATTTTCAAAAATTTTTGAATTAGTGAATAATTTAATGTTATTAATAATTATTTACAATTATTTATAGTTATTTACAGTTATTTACAGTTTTTTACAGTTATTTATAGTTATTTATAATTATTTACAATTATTTACAATTTCCCATAGTTTTTTACAATTATTTACAGTTATTCACATTTTTAAAAATTTTCGCCTATATATATAAAATTATTGAATAAATTCGTGAATATTTTCGAAAATGTAAATAATTTCAAATAATTGTAAAAAACTATAAATAATCGTAAATAACTGTAAATAATTGTGAAAAAAGTGAATAAATGTAATTAAGGGGTGTCCTAATACCGGCACAGAGATCTACCTTATCTACATTTAAATTATGCATTTTAATAAAAATTTAACTATTTTTAACTAAAATTTATAGAAGAGGCACATTCTTAACATTCTAAAGAATTTATTGCAACGTCAAAAGACAGAATGAAAGTGAAAATGAAGACAAAAATTGCATAATACGATTATTCATAACTACATTGAAAAGTTAATCGTATTAAGCAGTTTTCGCCTTTATTTTTACCTTTATATTGTCTTCTAACGTTGCAATAAATTCTTTGGCATGTTAAGAATGTGCCTCTCCTACGAATTTCAGTCACGAATAGTTAAATTTTTATTAAAATTCATAATTTAAATGTAGATAAGGTAGAACTCTATGTCGGTATGAGGATTCCCCTTAACTGTTAATAAATATAAATAACTGTAAATAAGTGTAAATAACAGTTAATAAGTGTAAATAACAGTTAATAACTGTAAATAAGAGTAAATAACAGTAAATAATTGTAAATAATTGTAAATAACTGTTATTTATGTCTCAATTCCCACATTTAACACTTTTTTGCAGTTATTTACAGTTATTTACATTTATTTACATTTATTTACAGTTATTAACAGTTGCTTACAATTATATCCAAAAATTTTTTCCATATGGGTTATTGTTTGTTAAATAGATAAGTTGTTAATTTATAAACACTTAATTAACGTAAATCACATATATATTTCACTCTCGTTGATAATTAAATAAGTGGATAAATGAATGAATAAATTAATAAATAAATAGCCCTCTTGACTGGAAACAATGTTAATGAAATAAAAATAGATATGAAATTTTTTTTTATTCAATTTTTAGTAAATTATACTTCATGGTGACTTTAATAACGATCTGTAAAATTAAATTAGATTGTACAAATGATTTGGAATTGAAAAAAATGTTAATACATTTTTTCTAAAAGTTTTTTCTTCACAAAAATAATTAATTTTCAGGAATTTCCCTGGTTGTTGATGGAAAAATAAACTAAAGTTTATAAAAATATTAACTTTGTAACTATTTTGATAGATTAAATATGATATTTACACTAATCACATAAGTAAAATAACCTACATATCATAATTCTTAAAATATCATATGTTATCTTTCTAACAAAAAGTATTTAATTAACTTAGTATTAAAAATTGATAATTGTTTAGTATAAAAAAAGCATTAAAAATTTTATTTTAGAATTTAAAAAATTCGAAATATCTTATAAATCCTAACTCTAGACTACATTTCTAAAGTTTTTTATATGTTATTTTGAATGGCAAATGGAATATATATTACTTGATTTGCAGCGATTTTTTTTTTTCAAGCGTGCGAGTAATAAATACACATTTATTTATTTACTATAAATATTTAATGAAATATTAAACCAATGAATATATAATAATGTATTAGTATCTCTCTCATCATTTCTATTATAATTTACTCAATTAATTAAAAAGTAAATATGAAACATCATCGCATTCAACTATTTGAATAAGTGCGATTCTCCTTTTCTTAAATAGCTATCGTTCCCATAAGCTTTAATGGTTCCATTTCTTATATATAGAATTAATGTATGATAGTGTTGACTAAACTCGTGTTGTTAAACTATGTCGCTTCAATCGCTTCATTTCCTAAATAATATCGTGTAAAACCTTATCGACTCGTTGTCTTTCGAGTCCGGAACAGAGCGCGTTTGTTAATTTTGACGGATCATATTACACTTACCCCCACCGGCCACAGTTCGACGGCAGAGCTGTGCGCAGTATATACAGTGAATTGCTATGTTACCGCACCTATCTAATCTTTGTGATTCGTTAATGTAACTGTATACGTTGCGTATTTTGGATTGTACTAATACTATATCGATAGAATCGCTTTTGTTTACGTTTATAATCATGTGCATTTTGGTTATGGAACATATAGCATTACATATACGCTTAACTTATACTGTTGAGTTAATATCAACGCACGCATACTTCAATCGAATCCAACGAGTTAAGGGATAATGGAATGTTTGTGATTAGACTTTTATACGAATATAGTTGCGGTTTTGCAAACAATAGCGTTTGAAGGATTTACGGAACCGCTGGGACTCCGGATTTTTTTCGGTGTAGGATAGTGGGTGGCGTTAATTCTTTAAAATATTCATCTTAATATAGTCATACACATGTGTCAAAATAATTATTTTAACCGAATGTATCAACTCACAAATGAATATTATCGTCAAGTTAAAACCGATGTAAGATAAAAATTTCATTCAGTTATTATAAGATGCTAATATCAACCCATAAAATTATCTATATTCAACGATTTAATAGTATACTTCATTATTATATAACAAACTAATTTCTATATACTTTTTTATTATTATATAAAACAATAATTTTTATCATTTTTCACGTACACACACACAGTGATGCCAGATGAGACGAAACTGCATAGAAACTATAATGTATGTTCTTTCCAGTGTTACGTCATACTGAGATAAGAAGAAACTGCATTTTAGCTAGACAGTTGATCTGTAATGCTTATACTTATAAGAACGCATGTGTGCGACAAAGTGTAATGCCAGTGACGTCATACAGAGATGAGACGAAGTTGCGTTTTAGGGGACCCAAACAATCTTGTCATTTACCTCCCCCCTCCACTCCCAACTCTATACATTTCAGTATGTGAGCTACAATGTTCTCATCTCCTATCTCTTACTCTAAAATATTATTATTATTATTATAAATTATTCGTACATTTCATTATGGGCTAGTGTGAACTACAATGTTTTTTCCTTATCATCCTATTTTATTTAAACTCTAAATATTCTAGATTTAATAGTGGATTTCATTATTATATAACAAAAATTAATTTCTATATGTAACGAATAGCGTGTAAAAGAGAATTTAGAATTAAAATAGTTGAAACGATTCTAAGAATTCGAAGGCTTATCGTAAAGCAACTGACTTTCTCTATCTCTTTCTCGCCTTCGTAAGAAAGTAACTTTCTTTCTATCCCCTTATCATCTTTAGGCTCTTATAGAAGAAACATGTATAGAGAATATATGTATATATATATATATATATATATATATATATATATATATATATATATATACATAATGCATGACCTACGTTATAGACTCTCTTCAATGATCATGTTAAAATTTTTAAAGATTTAACATTTACTCTCATCAGCGGCGGCCGGCGGGCGGGCGCGAGCCGGGGAAAATTCGCTTATCAACGCGGATCGTGGGAATTCGCTTATCTACGCGACGCGGTGATTCGCCTATCTACGCGGCGTGGATCGCGCTGATTCGCTTATCGACGCGGCGCCAGAGCTCGCGTGCCAATGAGCGCTAACATGGCGCGCAGGCGTGGAGTGAATTTCTTATATCGCACGACTGGTCATTATTTTTGCACCTGCACAGGTGAGCTGATGGGCGAAGGAGTGGAGGTAGCCAGAACTCTCTTTGTTATACTACTCATTACACGTCTAAAAATATTGATTAAGTGAGCCACAACAATCATTTGCGTTTAAGGTGTCCTTATTGGGTACAGTTGTTTTAACTTAAATACACCCCATTTCGAAAAAATACTTACACCAATATTAATAATTTTTTAAAGTACCTTAAAGTAATTTTTTTACAGATTAAAAAAAATATCAAAATCGGTCCATTATTTACGGAGATACGGTTAATTTTTACGAATTTTATTGGAACGGGGACCTTCGTTAACTTTCCTCACGCGCAAAGATAAGATAAGATAAAGCTCCGAAAAAATCTGTTATTATGAAGTAAATCTAAGATAGGCTCACGGATTTTATACCTTCAGTTTATTAAGAACTTCAAATTGCTATATCTCCGTCAATTTTTTACCTATACAGGATTACAAAAAACAAAATTATAGCTTGCAAGATCTAATTTCATAAAATCTGAATAGAATAAGGATTAAGGATAGGTACACTTCTGCTATATTTGATACAATAATAAAAATGACTATTTTTTTAAATATTTTGTTTGTAAAAGTTCCAAAAAAATTATTTAAAAATTTTTTGGAGGTCTGATAACCATCTTAACTTATCATAAAATAGTTCAAATAAACTTATTTTCTGAGGTGAATGCGTCTAAAAATATGTATACTATTTATAATCTGTCAATAAGTCGTGTTTTAAGGTTTTTTGACAAAAAAATCGTAATTTGCATTTCAGCAAGGGTTAATTGCTTAATATAGGAGCTTCCATAGTTTAAATCTTAGTCTTTCATGATAATTAGACGAACTAAGGGGCTTCTGGTACGAAATGTTAAGTTTGGGAAATAAGTACCACCCTAATATATATATTGTAAATTGAATATTCCACAAGCAATCAAAAGCCATTGCTTTGAACGTGCTAATTTTAATTTTAGTGCTACCGAGAAACAACGACATTGACGTAGTAAGTTCTGTTTTCTCTGGGATGTCTAATTAGCGTGAGCCCCATCGTCACACGAGATTAGGGTGCTTCTTCACCACGAGTGCTTTCAATAATCACAATAATTTTGAAATTATGTATTTAAATAAGTTATAACAAGAGAAATTGTATGTTGACCGTAACCCCAAGTTTTGGACAATAAAGAAATATTCGAGTGATTACCTGGAAACTTGATAATAATCACCGACTATTCCTGTAATTATTCGAAAGCGCTAAAAAAAGGATTTTCGTTGCGAAAATCTCCGCTATTTTATTTCCTTTTACTTTAATGATCAATAATAACTGACAAATAAAAGAGTAAAATCAATAAGATTTGTTAGTTTTATGTTTTATGTAGTTATATATTTTAGCAAATTTGGGGAAAATTCTAATTTGCAATAATTTACATAGTAGCAAAAATCTGCAATTACGCAAAAATTTTTAAAAATTTTCAAAAGTTTGTAAATTTGCAAAAATTGTGCAAATTAATAAAAATATTTTTAAATCTTTTAAAATTTGCAAATTTGCAAAATTGAGCTGATTTGATAGAATTTGAAAGAGTTTACAGAAATTTGCAAATTTTTAAATATTTAAGGGTTTACCTGACTCTACTGGGTGTACTCTGTTGAGATTCTGACCCTTGATTCATGTGCAACAACTTTAAAGATCCCCTATGTAGTTTTTTATCATTTTTTTTATCAAAGTCACACTTTTAATATTTATGGTGTGTACTTTTTTGTTATATCATAAATTGGGGGATTGTTGTATAAACTTTTGGTCAGAATCATAATTTTAGTAATGAAAAAGTTCTATCACCCGCAAACCATTTTTTTTCTCAAATTGATCATTATGTACGTAGCTAAATGTGAGTTCTTACTAGCTGACTTATAAATAAGAGTTATCAACTTTCGTAAATATTTCCATTGTATAATTTTCCATTTTAAAGGTTTTTCATCTTTTTTATTCTGAATTTTGTCTATCATAGCATTGATTTTGTTCCCCATTATTAGTTCAATTTTGAGGTTATTAAATAATTTTTAGTTTATTTTTCTCTCATTTGAAAATGAATCCTCTCACAGAACAAGAACGAATGACCATTATCATGATAAAAGGATGGGGTAATATGTTTAGGTCATATCGACGAGCTGTGGCTCTATTTAACACAGAATACCGATTACCTTCGCGACCAGGAATTTCACAAAAAACAGTACGGAAACTATTCCTTGTTCCGAGCCAACTGGTAGTGTCAGAGGTAGTTCTAAAAGTAAAAGACCGAATACAGTGACTCATAAAGAAACCTCTTCGAATATGGCATTATCTTGCGTCAAAAATTCCAAAACCTTTACTAGGCAACTATCTTGTGAAACTAATGTTAGTAGGACTTTTGTTCATAAAATAATAAGACTGCTAAAGTTTTATCCATATAAAATCAAATTGGTACAAGAATCAAATGAGGATAATTTTGATCAAGGACTGGAGTTTGTCGAATAAATGATGAACCGTATAGATACGCGACATAATTTTTTGAACAAAATAGTTCTTTCCGATAAATGTACTTTTTAGTCAGATAGCAATATTAATCATCACAATTGTAGGTTCTACGCAACAAAGAATTTAAAACGGCTTTCGGAATCACATACATAACATCTATAAAAACTATGTGTTTGAGCGGGTATGATAAATAATAGAATAGTAGGATCGCGTTTTATAGAAGAGAATTGGACAGGAGAAAAGTATAAAAACATGCTGAGTAATCAAAACGAACCTGCGATAAATGACATTATTGGTAACGATTTTAACATTACTTACTTCCAACAAGACAGGGTTGCCCCTTATCATACAAGAAATGTAAATAATTATTTAGATAAAACATTTCCGGGACGAGTGATTGGGCGTAGAGAAAATATTGAGTGGCTACCTCATCGCCCTGACATGTCACCACTCAATTATTTTATATGGGGCTACATCAAAAACAAAGTTTATGCTACAAAACCTGCAAATTTGGAAAAATTATGGCAATATATTATTGACACGATTCGAGCAATCCCAAATGATAAGATTCAAAAGACAGTTTAATTATTTTATGAGTGCATAGGGCATTGTCAACTAAAAACTGGAAACTATTTCGAACCAGAACTTTGAATAGTAACTGAATATTTCTGAAACAGTTTTCAACTTGCCTTTATTGTCTGGACACCAACTGTCTTGTCTTTACCAGTTGGACACCAGTCTGTATTGCCTTCACTGGTTGGACACCAGTTCGTCTTGCCTCCACTAGCTAGACGGCACTTCAATCGTGAGAAGCAAGGGAATTCACATTAATCAGACACTCCGAAAGAAACAAAACTTACCACGTCCACGTCGTTGTTTCTTGGTAGCACTAAAATAAAAAACTGTACCTTTGATGCAACAGCTTTCGAGTACTTTTAGAATATTTAGCCTTCAATTCACTTTTTTGAGGTCACAACGACATACTTTAAAATATTATTTCTAGCGTTATGTTTTTTGTTTTCTTCAAAACCGGTGTCAGAAATAGATGTTTCTATAGAAAGAATTACTCTTTAAAAACTAGCTTCAAGGTCAAGATGCGTAAGGTCTTTAACAATAGATCTACAAAACGATTTGCGTTCAATTTAAAATTAATTCAAATTTTCAATACTTTAAAAAAAATAATATTATATTTATAATATAATTATCAAATTAAAATGATATTGTGACGACCTTGGGAATCAGAAGGTCGTACTAATAGATCATGCTAATTATACATGTAGACACAGCTTGAGGGAATAAAAATAAGAAAAAGATATATATGTTAAAAGGTACAAGCAAATGATTTCTTAAGCTATATGTTATTAGTGCAGATATAGTGCAGACCGTTAGTGATCTCACGGCCCAGGACGAACACTTATTTAACACCAACACTAATACTGATATGCCTGTAAATTCGAATATAACACAATCATTTAAACTTACAGATAGTAGCTTTCATAACACATACACTGAAGCAGCTGTTGATTCGAACGATGTACAAATAGTAAAAACATACAGATAGTAGCAGAAAGACATCCTGTCATGCTGTGAAGAAGTGTGGTTCTGGGAATAGTGTCTTAGTGATGTCCAGCGGACTGGACTGCTCTGCGGCTAATGTCGGGCTGAAGGATCATGCTTGTGTTGTTCTAGAAACCATAATTCCGACTTTTGAACGTTCAAATATTGTATCTGTTACTGAAATCTCTAATTCTGAAAATATAAATAAGGGTAGGATGTCTACTGGGCGTGAGATCGTTGGCGATCCGAGTGTTGCGTTCTCATTATTAGTTAGACTTTCTGGAGATGACTTGGCGCAAAAGGTATTTATGGCTAGGCGTAGATTAACGGGTTTTTCGACAGCGGATCTGGATCCCTCCCTCCTCGGCAGTTTTTCTACCACCAAATACCATTCTCAAATATATATAAATGAATATCTTGAAAAAGATAAATATATTAAATTTAAAAATCTTAAAAAGTATGCTAAAGGAAAAGTTTGCAAGTTTGTTTGGCATAAATGTGGTAAATTTATGGTTAAGAGAGAGAGAGAGGGAAGAGAGTGCACAAATTTAAAAGTGAACATGATTTGAATGAAATATTAGATAAATCTAAAAGTATTGTACAAAAAAATGTTGACGTAACTGATATTGGTAAACACGATGAAGTTCTAACAAATAATGGATCTACTGATAGTGATAAATTTAAATCTCACAATAGTGGGATTAGCTCGAATCAGGAATTAATTCAAAATCATGCAATATCCTTAGATAGTGCCTCTCCCCAATGACTGCGCTGGTCCTCTTCGGAGAGTCGAATAGGAAGGAGGGGTGAACTGCGCGCGTGCTTTCTGAATGTGACCTCTTTGAGGGCTCATATTGAGCAAGTGCGTGAACTTTTAAGTGGTTATCATTCTTAGGACATATTTGGAGTTGCTAAGACCTGGCTGGGTCCGTCTGTATCGAATGACGTCATTCGAGTCGGGGGGTACAAAGTGTTTAGACAGGACAGAAACTTGCGTGGTGGAGGAGTTGCCTTGTATATTAAGGATAATCTAAAATGCACTGTTTTGGCCACTTCGGAAACGCAAAGTAGTAATAGTAGCGGTAAGCCAGAGGTGTCTGAATATATATTCTGTTCTGTGCAAGTTAGCGGCTCCAAGCCCGTGCTAGTTTCTGTCATTTATCGTCCTCCTACTGTTTCGTTTATTAGAAACTCTAACTTGTTAAATGATTTAAGAAATTTTTGTTCGGACTATTCCCATAAAATTATAATGGGGGACTTGAATGCCGATCTCCTTAAAGAGAGCAGTGATGTCAAGTTTCTTAGTAAGCTATCGGCTGAGCTTTCGTTACAGTTCGTCCAGCACGGTGCTACGCATCATACTCCAACGTCTCACACGTGAATTGACCTGATCTTTACCGATGACAACGACGTGGTGCTTGATGCACGGAACCTACCGGCGAGCTTTCACAGTCGGCATAATTTGATTGACGTTTGTTTGCCTTGCAACACTATAACTTTAGATTAAAAACCTATGTATAGAAACTATGAAAATATTTGCCCAACTGCATTGGAAGAAAAACTTGCCGGCTGTGATTGGTCGCCACTTATGACTGACACAGTTGACCCTGAATCTGCACTTAGTTGCCTCTGTGACAATCTCACTACTGCAATCGAGAATTCGGCACCGTTGAAAGCGCTCAAGCCTAATAAGAATAAGTTTCCATGGATGGATGAAGAATTGTCACAGATGCGGCGTAAGAAAGATGCTACGTATCATAGATACAAACGGACAGAGGACAAGCAGTATCTCCTTGAATTTCTGCGGTTGCGTAGGGTGGTGGACGAACGCACGAGCCATGCTAAGACTGCTTATATTCACAATAGACTGTTTGATGCTCTTGCGGGTGGTCATGTCTGGAGGGAGTTAAGAGATCTAGGACTGCTATCCAGACCTTAAGGGGATTTAAATGGATTCACTCCGGATGAGCTTAATGCGCACTTTGCTGAGGTGTCAGTCTCGCTGCAGAAGGATAGTAAAGAACGATTGAGAATTCTTTCTCAATGCAATGAAAGTGGATTTACCTTTAAACAAATTAGTTTTAATGATGTTGTTCTTGCAATTTCACATTTTTTCTCACAGGCTTGTGGTGAGGGTGGTATTCCGCAAAGCATGATAGTTAAAGCTTTACCATTTATTGGTGAACATCTTGTAACTTTGTTCAACTTCTTTTTTGCACGGGGGGTCTTCCCTTGCCGTTGGAAGCAAACACGTATTATACCATTGAAAAAATGTGCTGCACCTAAGCAGCCAAAAGATTTTAGGCCTATAGCCATCCTATGTTTTCTTTCAAAGGTTTTTGAGAAGATCGCCCATGACCAACTGCAGGAGTACATTACATCCAAAAAATTGCTCGACCCTATGCAGACGGGCTTCAGGAAAAACCATTCTACGCAAAATGCTGTACTTAAGCTTACAGAAGATATAAGGTCAGGTCTGGACAGGAAACTTGTCATGTTACTACTACTTTTTGACTTTAGTAAGGCATTCGACACAATCTCTCCCTCCAAACTTCTTGCGAGGCTTAGATCAATGGGGTTCTCCAGGGCCGCACTCAGATGGATTAACTCCTATCTATCAGGTAGAAAACAAATGGTTTCCACATATTTAAAGGAGGAATCGAATAGGCTACCAATCTAGGAGTATCTCAGGGTTCGGTGCTGGGGCCTCTGTTGTTTTGCCTTTGCATAAATGACGCACATGACGCACTGGACTCTGGTTGCGTTGGGCATCTGCTGTATGCGGATGATCTTCAAATTTATACACAGGTCCTTTATGATGATGTGGATGAGGGGATTCGTATTTTACATAGGGTGGCCAGGGCGGTGTCGGGGTGGGCTGCTGGTGTTTTTCTCACTTTGAATACTAGTAAAACAAAGGTGATCGTCTTTAGAAGTAATCGTTTCATTGAAAATTGAAATGAAAAAATTGATTGACCTGGGGAGCGGTATCGGTATTCCTTTCTCTGACATCGTTACGAGTCTTGGTGTTGTACTCGATTCTAAACGGACGTGGGAACCGCATATTAATATGTTGACTAAAAAATTCAATAGAGTGATTTATAGCCTGCGGTTTTTCCGTCGGTATACCCCTGAGGCTCTGTGTAAGCAGCTCGCAACCACCCTGCTGTTCTCACATTACTGCTCAGTGGTTTTGCTCGATGCTTCGCAGGAGTTACGACGACGGCTACAGCCAATGCAAAATTCATGTGTGAGATATGTATTAGGCGTGAGGATGGGTGATCACATCTCTCCCTATAGACATGCTTTGGGTCAGCTACGTACTGATTCAAGAAGACAGTATTTTATGGCTCTACTTGTGTACAAAATCGTACGTATAAATACTTTCGAATATCTAGTGGGTCTCTTTACTAGATATATACCCAAAGCGACCACTAGGGGTGAGATTAAAGATCTTGCGGTGCCCTTCATGCGCACTGAGACTGGAAGAAATTTCTTTTAAGTTCAAGGTGCGCATTTTTGGAACTCCCCACCTGCTGATATTAAAAATCTTCCATCAATCAGCAGGTTTAAAGCCGCTCTGAGGAGGTACCAACTCGACCTCGATTAAACAGTATTATTTTCGGGCTATATCATATGTGTTAATTGATTATGTGATGTACCTTTTATAGATTTAAGGCATGATTGTTTTTATTGGCGTGATTATAGGGTGTGTGTGCATAGAGTGAATGATTATATTTTTATCAGCTTGACTTGTATATTATTGTACATTTAACTTTGCTGTGATTTTAACTTACTGTATACTGCTGATATTTCGACTGCGCTCTTTACACGCTTGACTTTATGTAATTCTTTTGACTGATAGATATTTGAGACTGATTTTTAATTATATTATTTATACTCTTTGCGTGTATTTATTCATGTTATCTGTGATATCACTTTTGATTAATTTATTGACTTACTATTACAGTATTACTATCTCTATTATGTTTCATGACTGTGATATCATACTGTACTATTTTAATTTTATAGAGGCAAGGCTATTTCAAGTATTTCATGTATTTTTAACTTTATTTGTAATTTTACACGCTCTTTTTGTAATTATAATACAAAATAAAACAATATCTAATCTAATCTAATCTTACACTACATGGTACATTTTATTAACAGATGAAACAAAATATGATATTCGCACTCCCAATAAAGTACTAGTGACATAAGATAGACAAGACTCCGTTTGCTAAATTACACACTGCTATAGCACGGCGTTAATGACATTACGCGTTTAATCAAGCTTTAAATAATAAAGTTGAGAACTATTTGTTCTCCCGCCAGAGCAATACCACTATATATATATATATATATATATATATATATATATATATATATATATATATACACACACGCACACACACGAGGGGGGTATCTTTCTACTCGCACAGCTCGCCAACCCCCAGTACATACGTATATTTTATGTGTATTACACTAATCATATGACACATCATATTAAGTATTATCTTTTTCAATATATGACAAAAAAATTTATAATTTCTTTTTTAAATTTTGTTAACTATTTTATTATAGATATTTTTATATATACTCATTAGTCTAAGCGTCCAGTAGGCTACCGTTACCTTTTTGATTCTAATGAGCCTAACAAAGCTTTTTTTATGAGGATATCCACACAACTTTTAATCCTAGTAACAGGTCATATTACAGCTGTTCCTGGGTCTACCGCATGATGTACATTATTTAAACTAGGTTCAAATCTTCTGTGCAATCCTGTAATTCTATTTCTGATGTATTTTGTAAATGTGCCACAAACGGGACAGCAGATAATTCTATAAAAAGTAAATTTACACATAAGATAAATTACGGTAATTTTTTATGTGTAAAAATGAATGTTTTATTGAAATATCTTCTGTGCCGTTCATGGCACATTTATAAAATACATCAGAATTAGAGTTACAGGATAGCACAAAAGATTTGAACCTAGTTTAAATAATGTGCATCATGCGGTAAACCCAGAAACAGCTGTAATATGACCTGTTACAAGAATTA
Organism: Anastatus disparis; assembly: GCA_017163975.1. NCBI lineage: Eukaryota > Metazoa > Arthropoda > Insecta > Hymenoptera > Eupelmidae > Anastatus > Anastatus disparis. The sequence continues at coordinate 121,310 of JAFFSR010000391.1, forward strand.
AAAGTTGTGTGGATATCCCCATATATTTTTGTGGTCAACAATTTTTTCCAAACAATTTAATTGTTCAAACTGTTATAATTAAAAAACTAAGAGAGAAACATAAATCTTTTCAAATACTTTTTTATTCCTTATGAAAAAATTAAAAAATTCATTATTTCAAGACAAAAACTGTTAATTAGAACCAGAAATATTGCTATTTTTGTTTAAAATAGTCGAAAATCAGCGCGCCACTGGCGCTTAATGGATCATAATTAGGCTTCTAATAAAAAATAAAAGCTCCAGATCTCTTATTGTGGAGCTCTGATTATAAGCTTGGAAAAAATTTAATTACAAATAATTATTTTAATTTATTACGAATTCATGTTAATTTAAAATTGAAAGTATTCGTTTACAAGAATTTTTAGCTTGGCTATGATTAAAATTGTTTTATAAAAATCCTTGGACATTAAAGTACAAATTAAGACAAATATTTATAGCTAAGCTAGATCCTTCTAACTTCCTTTTTCTTTAAAATATAGAGCTTTTACTTGCATGCATCTGAGCGTGAGATCAGTTTGCAGCGAACGCTATCCAGCGAAGCGCCTCTTTCGCGTTACATTCAAGTAGACATTTTAAAAATTTTAAATTTGGATGAGGGTTTTCATATATTTTCAATATCATGAAAATTAAATTGACAAAATTTTAATATTATAGCAGCTGATAATGATGTATCCCATGTAGTAGGATGAATCAGCCAGTAGCTGGATATGCTCCGGTAACTGGACTAATAAAACTTTAAGATTTATAAATTTAAAAAAACTAGAATTGAATAATTTTTATAAACATGAGTTAAATAATACAATATTCAGGCAAATAATATAAAATTATGGGCAAAATTATCTTTTCTGTTTCAAAATAAAATTATAATGTATGTATCATGCCATTTGAGAGCACTCTCTCGGCTCTGTTACAAGCATATAGCTGGCATTCATTTTACTACAGTTTCCACTAAAATCGTGATTTTATTCTTTAACGATATATAATCTAATATTTTATAATTTTTAGATATAATTCGATGATAGCATTATTAATTATGAATTTAAGCACTATTAATTGTTAAATTAAATAAAAAAGGTTTATTCTATTACTAGCGTAAAATACCTCGCTCCTAACGTCACTCAGTTTAATTTCTTCATACACTTGGAAATCGCAATGTAAAATGATGGTAATTATAAATTTTCAGAATTCAACTTTAAAGATTACAATTTTAGGGATCCTTTTTCAATTTAATTGAATTGAATTACTCGACTATAATTTAACGTCCTGAATATAGTGGTGGAAATCAAGATTTATTGTAGCACCATATTTAATTATGTATAAATATACCATAAATTAATCAAATTAAATTAATTATATTTCAATATTTTGAATTTTAATGTAAAATACTGGTCAGCCTGGCACCACAGCCTAAGGCAGGAGCTTCTCTCTCTTGCACATGAGGGTAGACGAAGTGAGCACACAGGCGTAAATCTATGGTACCTAGAGCATACACACGCAGGCTTTTTGCGACCGCAATTAATCAGTTGCGCTGTTGAATTTAAGGGTGCCATCCACCTAAAGTTTGATATTTTTTTTCACATTTACGCACTAGCTTAGTTCAGTGTGCTGCCCACTCATAGCTTATCGCGTCCGCGTAGGTACCGTCCACCTATAATGTTTTTATGTTAATTAAGGGACTCCACCTACCTGTAGTTATAGATATTAGGCTTTAGAGTAACTAAAGGGTGTCGGTCACCTACTGTCTGACCAAAGGAAGCTTTATTTTTCAACATAAAAATGGTTATTATACATTGTTTTGAAGCGATACTAAATAAGTAAGTAAAAATGTTCCTTTTATCACAAAATTTTACGCAAAATTTGTGACTACACAGAGAAAAAAGTTTTTTTAACTTTAAGAAAGGTGTTTTTTAATAAAAGAAATACGATGCAAAGAAATGAATTTCTTTGAGTCAAAGAAAAATCATTTTTAAGTTAATGAAATATTTTTTAAACTAAAAAAACCCTTGAAATATTCTTTAAGAAAATATTATATTTGAAAAATATAATGTTTGAATTTAGAAAAACATCTTATTAACTTTAAGAAATTAGTTACTTCGGAAATAGTGTTGAAAGTCAGTAAAACTTTCTTAAAAGCAATGCTATTTTTTATTGATAAAATGTAATATTTATTTAAAATAATTTTTATATAAAAATAAAAGAAATATCTTACATCAAATAATTTTTTAATTCAAAGACATACTTTTTTAAATCAAACAAATGAGTTCATGACTTCGATAAACCTATCCCTTTTCAACAATAGAATGTTTGTTGGTGCAAAAAAGCGGTGTAATTGATTACATTTCTTTACATTACAAAGAGAATTTCGAATTTAAAAAAAATAATTGTCAGAATCAAGAGAATATAACTAAAAAACTTTAAACATTTTTTTATTTTAATAAAATAATTATTACTTTGATTAAAAACGTACATTCCAGTAAAAAAAAATTTTTCCTTTAATTGCTTATAAACATAATACCAAAAAATCAATTTTAATTAATATTAACATTTAAATGTTTTAAAGAAATATTTCTTTAGGTAAAAAAATTTTTCTTTGAATCAAAAGAATTTGAGTAATTGAAAAAAAAAATTGAAATTCATATTGCAGAAAAAGAACTGAAATTTGTTAAAACATTTGTTTGAACTAATATTTTAAATTTACTTGTAACAAATTATTTCTATGTTCAAAATTGATGTTTCATGTTTTCAAAATAATATATTCTTCTACAAAAAAATATTTCTTAGGCTTGAAAAATTCAGATATATTTTCAAAGAAAGATAATATTTATTTAATGAAAAGTTACTTTTATTTGGTACGAATAAATTAAATAATACGAAATATTTTTTAGATGCGTAAAAATATTTTGTTGGAGAAAAAAAAATTTATTTCAATTATTTAACTTAATTTTTATTTTGATATCATGAGATATTAATTTAAATGAAATTAATAATTTTCAGTATGGGATATTGTTAAGTTCAAGAAATATATTATGTATGTTAAGAAATATTCGATTGATATTTACCCCACTAAAAATATTACATGAGTTCTCAAGTGAGATCTCGTATGCGATCTCATATGCGATCTCATATATGATCTCATATGAAATGTCACATGAGATTTCAAATGATTTTCTGGTACACAAACTCATATGAGATCTCATATGAGATCTCATATAAGATCGCATATATTTAAAAAAAAAATTTTAATTCAAACATGAGGTTTCATATAAGATGTCATATACTTTTTTTTAATTTTAAAAATTAAATAAAATATATTTGAGAGCTAATATGTGATCTCATATGAGATCTCACACATATTTTATTTTATTTTCAAAATTAGAAAAAATATATGAGATCTCATGTGCGATCTCACATGAGATCTCATATATTTTTTGTAATTTTTAAAATTCAACGAATATATATGTGATCGCATATGCGATCTTGTAGGCGATCTCATATGAGGATATCCGTAAAACTTTTAAAAAATTTCTGAAAACAGTAAATTTAGAAGCACACCTTCCATTTTTCAGTATAATATTCATTATGAACCACGAAACAATAATCAAAGGTGTTGCAGCTCAAATCTAAGACGTTATCAAAGTTACAAAGACATTAGTGTCCAAATAAGGTCTAAAAAATTTCAAACTTTAAAAAATCCTGAAAAAATTTTAAATACATGTTTGTTGACGTAAAATTTAGCGCAGATTTCGGAAAAATTATTATTTTTTACATTTGAAGTCATTTGATGACGCTAGGCTCTTAAAACCTACCGTAAGAGCCGATTTATGCCCTTTCTTTTTTAAATTCTAACTCTAAGCTAAATTGACGTAGCGAGCCGTCATTGGTCTTAAAACGTTGGTCAAACCTTCAATTTTTTGATGAAAATATATTCATAAGCCAAAAATTAAGTAGCGCCAAATTTAGAGGGCCATAAGGGTCAAGTCGTGGTTGGTCTTAAAATTTTGGTCCCTTTATGGAAAATAAATAATTTGCTAAAATCACGAGGAAAAATTAGCGGGTGAGCTACAGCCGTTTGAAGATACTCCAAAAAGTGGCTTAAAACGCTTTTCATAATTGGTGCAGTAGCTGTACGAAAATCCAATTTTTGGCTTATGAATGTATTTTTTTTTTTAAATTGAAGGTTTGACCAACGTTTTGAGACCAATGACGGCTCGCTACGCCAATTCGGCTTAGAGTTAGAATTTAAAAAAGAAAGGGCTAAAAATCCGCTTTTACGGTAGGTTTTAAGAGCCTAGCGTCGTCAAATGACTTCAAATGTAAAAAATAATAATTTTTTCGAAATCTGCGCTAAATTTTACGTCAAAAAACATGTATTTGATATTTTTTTAGGATTTTTTAAAATTTAAAATTTTTTCGACCTTATTTGGACACTAATGTCCCTGTAACTTTGATAACGTCTTAGATTTGAGCTGCAACACCTTTGATTATTGTTTTGTGGTTCATAACGAACATTATACTAAAAAATGGGAGGTGTGCTCCTAAATTTACTGTTTTCAGAAATTTGTAAAAAGTTTCACGGATATCCTCATATGTGATCTCACATGGTATCTCTGATATATTTTATTTAAATTCCAAATTTTCTTTTTAACATATGAGATTTTATGTGAGATCTCATGTAACATCCTACATGAGATTGCATATGAAAGTGCATATAAGATCTCATATGAGGGCTCGTATAATATTTTCAGTAGGGTAAAAATTTCATTTTCACTGACGGAATAAATGGTATTGATACAAAAAATATTTCACCGATTGCCCGAAAGAATATATTCGATAAAATAAAATTTTTTTCGTTACTAAGAAATTTTTTTTCCAGTGTAGCTATTAGATCAAGTAACTGTTGTATCATCTGTCTTTTATTCTTCTCATGGAGAGACAAAAACAGAATAAGGTTCAAGGAACAATGGCTATTTGAGTTAGGTCTATGAATAGGAGTCTAAGATCGTCTATGATAATGAAAATTTATATGGTTGGAATATAAATTCAAAATAGATTAAATAACGAATATTATTTTCTTCATTAAAAAATAATAAGTTGATTAAAAAAAATTTTTTTTTCTTAATTATCTTTTAGTCTGTTTTCAATTATAATGAATTTTATTAAAAACGGATCAATTTATTTTAGCATATATTAACGATGAAAATAATACATTTCATTTATTTAGAAATAATACTTTTAATCTTATTTATATGATAAAAATAATTTAAATTTATAAAATTTATAGTAAATCCGTTATTATAAAAGTCCTCACAAGGTAAAATAGCCTATTATGAAACGATTTTCGACAATTTTTTTTTCAACACAAAATATAAATAAATAAATTACATGAAATAGAATACTTTCATAGCTCATTGGATGCGCTTTTTTCTGTAGAATAAGTACTTTTTTTTAAATTTTTAATTATTGTTATATTCAATAATTTATTTGAAAAATAGTGTAAAGGTTTCTGGAGCCTATAATCAAACGCAATTTTCTTGCTTGAACCTCTGTTTCATTCCCTATTATGAAACACTTTTCATTTTATAATTTACAAATCATTATTAATATTTAAATTAAAAATTGTTAAAAAACGTTAAAATCGTTTAAAATTTGTATTGGGAAGGTTCTTATGTCAAATTAAACCTATTTTAGCCATTTTTAAAATTTTAGATGATTGTAAATAGTATTACTTTTTTTAAGTTAGAATTTAGATTATGATTCCACGTTTCAAAATACATAGGATTTCCTATATACCATAAATAGGAGTCTATTTAAATTTTAAATCCTATTAAGAAACACACGTTTATTTTAAGATTATTGTTTCCAAAACCAATAATTAACGATATCAATCAATTCTACAGTCTTTTATCTACTAAACAAATAACTGTTTAGGTCAAATTATGACAAAATAGCAATAAAATTAATAAAATAGTTACGAGCTTTATTCGTCCATGATTAGTGAATCAGTCAGTATTATTTAGTGCTTATCTTAAACAGTCTCATTATATTAATTTTTTTAATTTGTATAGTTTATATATGACTTTTATTTTGATTGTATCAAAAAGAGGAGATGTAGACGAAAACGCGTATATTTTACTGTAGCTTTAAAAACATTCAAATTTTATATAAAATTACATATTACACGCGTGTTTCATAATCACCCTATTAAAAAATCTCAGGTGAGATCTCAGATGAGATCCCATGCCAAAATCTCATCTGTCAAAAAAATAAAGTTCCATAAGATAAATTTTTTCTAAGTTTGTTAAATCAAAAATTTATTAAAAAAAATATATATTTTTTTATTTTATACTATTCTTAGTAAGTACAAATAGCACTGGCGTTTGATTAAAAAAAAACATCTTTTTGTTACTTTAAAAAAAACTATAATCGATGGCCGTAGTGAGCTGTAGTCTAGAATCGTAGTGATACTATATTCATGTATTATCCTATCCTATATTATATTAAAGTGAAGCCACTTTTTTCCGGTTCTCCGTTTCTCCAGTTCTCCGGTTCTCTGGTTCTCCGGTTGTTAAAAGTGTCTAATCTTTTGGTAATAAGAGCAGCAATTTTTTATTGGGCCCTATATAATTAGTTCTCATTGGTCATAAGCATCTTTTTGGGTCATATTTTTTTGGGTCTTATATTTTTTTGGGCCTTATATTTTCTTGCACCCTATATTTTTTTGGGCCTTATATTTTCTTGCGACCTATATTTTTTTGGGCCCAGAATTTTTTTGGTCTCCATATTTTTTTGGGCTTTATATTTTTTTGGGTCTAATATTTTCTTGCGCCCTATATTTTTTGGGCCCAATATTTTTTTTAAATTTATATTTTCTTGGGTTTTATAATTTTTTTGGGTCCTATATTTTATTTAGCTCTATATTTTTCTGGGCCTTATATTTTCTTGTGCCCAATATTTTTCTGGGCCCAATATTTTTTTGATCTATATATTTTTTCAGTATATATTTTTTGGGCCTAAAATTTTTTCGATTCTTATATATATTTTTAGTCTATATTTTTTGGGCCTAATATTTTTTCGATTCTTATATATTCTTGGGCTCCATATTTTTTTAAAACCAATATTTTTTTGGGCCCAATATTTTTTCGAAATTAATATTTTCTTGGGTTTTATAATTTTTTTAGGTACTATATTTTGTTTAGCTCTATTTTTTTGAGCCTTATATTTTCTTGCGCCCTATATTTTTTTGGGCCCAATATTTTTTTTAAATTTATATTTTCTTGGATTCTATAATTTTTTGGGTCCTATATTTTACTGAGCTCTATATTTTTTTGGGCCTTATATTTTTTTGGGCCCAATATTTATCTGGGCCCAATATTTTTTTGGTCTCCATAGTTTTATGGCTCTATATTTTTTGGGCCTAATGTTTTTTTAGGCCCCATATTTTTTTTTACTTTATATTTTCTTGGGCTCTATTTTCTTTGGGCTTTATCAATATATTGTCTTGGGTTCTAATTTTTGTGGATCGAATATTTTCTTGATCCTTATATATTCTCTGGCTCTATATTTTTTTGAAAGTTATATTTTCATAGGTCCTATAATTTTTTTGGGTCCTATATTTTATTTAGCTTTATTTTTTTCTGGGCCTTATATTTTTTAGGCTCTACATTTTTTTGAGTCTTATTTTCTTCGAGCCTCATTATTTTCGGCCTCTTATTTCTTGGCTCCCATATCTTTTTTGGTCCTATATTTCTCTAAGCCTTATATTTTTTTAGACTTACTTTTTTTCGAGTCCTATTTTCTTTAGGCCTTTAATTTTTTTGGGACATTTATTTTTCTGGGCCTTATTGTTTTCTAACTTTTTTTTGGATTTTCATTTTTTTTTAATCTTATATTTTTTTGGCTGCAATATTTCTTTTTATTATTATATTTTCTTGGTCTCTATATTTTTTTGAGCCCAATATTTTTTGGATTTTTATATTTACTTTGGCTCTATATTTTGAGCTCTAAATTCTGCCATAATAAACTAAATTAAACTTTATTTTCAATAATGTTCATATGGCTTCCATGTCGTACAATTGGTAATGTTTGCCTGAAATCTCCTGATGCAATTACAGTTTTACCACCAAAAGGTTAGTTCACATCGCATAAATCGTAAAAAAGACGATCAACTGCTTCAAAAGCAAATTTTGAAGTCATGGATATTTTATCCCAAATAATTAATTGTGTTCCCTTTGTTTGCTTTCTGCAGAATTAGGCTTAACATTACAAGTTGTACAATCTGTTATATTTAAGAGGACGTTGTATTTCTCTATCCTTTTCTAATCGAAAAATGTAGGTTTTTGGAAAGACTAGTAGTTATTACTAGAAATCAATAGTTGTCCGCAACTCGTACAGTAAAAAACAATATTTTTTCTACTGAAAACAAATTATTTCTCTAGCCTCACCCATGGTTTTGTAAGTATGTCAAACTTTTTTTTAAATGAAGCATCAAAATTAATTTCATTATTAATTAATTTATTTATTCCAGCAGCCTCTTAACGGTGGTTTAAATGTTGTATGCACGGTTTTTCCATCAACTAATGAATTTGCTGCTATAGCTGTCCAAGCTACACATAAATAATGTATAGTATGATATTTAAAATAAACTATTAAAACGTTAAGTAAATAACTTTTTCCACTTCCACCTAGTCCATCTATGAAAATATATTTTTCTTTACTTTGGTTGCTTAAACTTTTTATACACTCAGGAAAAAACATAGTTGACTTTACTACGTTCAGATTAATGATATTTACTAACGTATTGTTTCTGTCGTTTACTACAGCAACCTAGTAAATGCAACTAGATTCTTTGGTCGGCATTCAGTAGCACATGATGAATAGATCTTAACCTCAAAATCTATATAATATATACTATTATTAATTTGCATATTTACAAACGAAAGTAGATGAAGTAAGAATATTTAATTACAATAAGAGCCTAGAAGACTCAGAACAAGATTTAAAAACCTTAAAACTTCGGTTAACATATCTTGGAAAAATAATTAAAATATTATAAAGAACATAGTAATTCCTACTATGTTGCGTCTAGTAAATGCTACTAATATAAAAAGTTGACTTAACTATACTTTGACTACAAGAATAACATGGTAATCGTTACTAGAGAATGCTGTAAAGGCAACTATATTTTTTTCTCACTGTAGTAGAGTTGAATATTTGCCTTTGTTTATCATTCAAAGAATTTATTTTTATTTCCAATTCATTAAGAATATTATTATGATTTAAAATTGTTTGATTATTATCTTCTTTTATAAATGTGCTTATGTTAGGTAAATTAAAATCATTTAAAGAAAATCCATTGATTTGTAAATTATTTTCAATAACATTCAATGCAAGATTTTCACCTATATTTTTTTCGTATTTAGGATGGTATAACTTATCTTTATATTTTTCATATGAATCTCGTGAATTTATAGGATTATGAAAAACGCAAATGAAAGCAAATAATTTATAAGGAATATGGTTGATTCCATTCAGATTCATGCAGGCCGTCACTGATCGAATTTTTTTTTCTTCTAAGTAATAAAAATACCTTCTATTATGTATATGAAGATAAAATTTACCTCGTAGAACGCTCAAAAAATTATTTTTTTTTTACTACAGCAATTTTAGTGTTGGATGTAAAAACGAAAATTCAAAAATTGAAAATGAACCTCTACTTTTAAATGACTATTGCTCCGTCAATTTTCAACCTTTTTGGGCGTTCTTTTGACGAAAGTGTGCGGAATTCTGTCTAGTTTTAAATGCAATCTCGATTTTTGTAATACAATGATTTCGCTGAGTTATTCACAAAAAACCGAAAAAAGCGATTTTTTTCAAACATGATTTTCTCAAAAACTATATTTTATTTTTTAATTTTTATATGATTTTATACATGAAAAATACTAACTTTCAGGGTAGGTGAGAATATGCGATTCTGCCTTATTTTTTTAAAACAGATTTTTAAACGTTTTCTTTATATTTTCGATTTTAAAACATTGATACCATGGCGCATCGTACTATTTTTCCAACTTCACGTGTACTTACAACTATTTTTATGCTTTTATTTAATAATATATCAAAAACATCAACAATAATTTTTAAAATGAACCCCAGATCGAATATTTTGATCAATTAGAACAAAAGTTACGACGATTTAAAGTTTGAAAAAAAATGCTGAAACTTTAAATAAATATATTTACTTTGAATTTTGAATTTTGAATTTTTAATTTGAATTTCGAATTTTGAAAGGTGAATTTTGTAAATACCAAAATATATTTTTTGGTCATTTTCAATGAACAAATAATATGCGATAAAATTAAGAAATGAACACTAATAAATTGAGAACTAATGTGAATAAAAAAATCTGAATTTGAATAAAACCTTTTAATTTACTTCTTGCCACTCATGTCTCGAAGTTTTGGCAGTGTAGATTTGGTTTCGATCACTTTTCCTACAGTGAATCTTTTGAATATCTTTAATTTCTTTTGCATTTCCTAACCATTCCATTTTTTTTGTCTGTCGAAGAACTTCTAACTCATCCTTGCAGATAACAAGAATGTTAATCGACGGAGTATATTTTGATACGTAAGTGGCAAAATTTTCAGCGTTTCTAATAAAATCTGCACTCTTCTTAGACAGATTATGCGTGGTAGCATAATGTATAACTAAATCGAAAAAAAAAGAAAAAAGTCATTTTCTGTTTACTTTTGAGTTTTGAAGCTCATAGAATTGATATCTATTTTTAAAATGACTGGGAGCTCCATCGAAAATGGTTATGATTTCATCAAGATCTTGCGCAATATGTTTTTGTTTCAAGTTGTCGATAGTTAAATTTATAGTCATTAGGGCATGAGACGAATCATGTTTAATATCGTCAGAGACGGTGACATAACTGACTGTCTTATCATTTTCAACTGACTGACGTAAATATTGATATTCGGTTTTTACTCTAATGATAGCTTTGAATTTCATTTTGAAGCAAAACTGTCCAATTTTCTGCAAAACCGACATGAATAACTAATTGGAAGTCATTATTTTTCGCTAAAAGTTTGACCTCTTTAATTGCTATACGTTGAATTTCTTTGACCAATTTATGAGTTCTTACAGTGAGAGCACGCTCTCTTAACTCTATTGAGAAATTTTCAATTGTGCTAGTTTTATTCAGTAAATTTGATTTTTCCCAAACATCATAAATTATTTCTTCATATAAATCTTCTTCTGTCAAAGAAATTATTTGTAAATCAATAGAATCTCCAATGGGACATTCTTTACTTTCTCTTAGTACACATTTCATATCATCTTTTGAACAAAAAAGTGAAGAACATATTTTCAATTCCAAATCTGCAATGTCTTGTTTATTCTCTTTTTTTATAATTATTCAAAGCATCTAACATAAGTTTAAGATTCTCGCAGTAAATGCAAAGACACGAATCGGTGGGTGGATGTGGTATAACCCACTTTGGTCTTTAAGCGTAGAATGTCGATTTACCAATTTTTGTTTTCATTTTAGGATTTTCGTCTTTAAATAATTGATATATTTCTTTTATACTTCGCGTAAGAAAGCGTTTGACTTTTTTAGTTTTTATACCATTTTCTTTGATAGATACTGTGTCGCTTTTATTTGCACTTTGACGAGAACAATTAAAATCATCGTTCAGATAATAATCCTTTACTTTCATTACAATTTCACTATCCAAAGAATGGCCACAATAGTTCTCAGTCTGCTTGTAAATTTTTTTATTATTCACCAATGATCGTGCTTGATCAATCATATAAATAGTTACATTTGGTAAAACTGATAATAAATAATCTTTGGAAATATCACTTGGTATAATGCTCAACAATCGCACTTTTTCAAGAGAATTTGAACAATTACCTAATGCAATTTTAATATTCTCAAGCCATTCATCATTTGTTTTACATTCATTATTTTCATTCGATGCGGGCAAATTCGTTATATCGTAGACTTTCATCATTTCACTTGCTATTCGTGAATCAAATGCATCGTTCATTTGTTTTCTTTTTCGGAGAGCATAAGATTCTCGCATCTTGATATTGATACTTTGAGGCATTTTAATTAGTGAAATGTTTAATTTCAAATTACTTGAAGTCTTGTTGAGCTGTTCTACCACAGCCTCACTATGAATAAAATCTTCCAAAGATCGTTGACTGCTTGAAGTCGATGAAATAGGCATATTTTCCACTTCATCTAATAATATTTTGTAACACGAAGGGTATACTTTATCTTCTCTAGAGAAAGAAGTATTTGGATACAAGCGCTTCGTTAGATCACCTAATTCTCTAAGCGGACTTTTGGAGCAATCATGAACAACTTTTTCGTGCCTTTCTTTTAAATCCTTGCACTTTATTTTAACAATCAGTGATGCCATTATTGATATTCTGTTCAATGACAGATCAAAAAAAATAATTTTTCTTAAACATCTTTATTTTTTATCTTCCTTTTCTTATATTTTTAAATACATCAAGTCGTTTATGAGAATGCAAAGAACGAATCATCGCCACCTAGTAGTGACATGCGTCAACTCCCTACAAAATAAATTCAAATTCTAGGCGCGAAATTCAAACTGATAAAAAACTTATATTCTTCAACAAAAAAAATTTTATTATAATAATGTACCATAAAAAGAGAATAAATGGTTATGTATACTTTCATCAAAATAACTTTTTTTTTAAATTAAAAAATTTAAATCTTTAGATTTTATTCTTTAACGAAAATTGCGTTTCCTTAATGTAAATATCATATTTATTTAAAGTTTCAGCATTTTTTTTAAACTTGAAATCGTCATAACTTTTGTTCTAATTGATCAAAATATTCGATCCGGGGTTTATTTTAAAGATTATTGTTGATATTTTTGATATATCATAAAATAAAAGCATAACAATAGTTGTAAGAACACGTAAACTTGGAAAAATAGTACGTTGCGCTATGGTATCAATGTTTTAAAATCGAAAATATAAAAAAAACGTTTAAAAATCTGTTTAAAAAAAGTAAGGCAGAATCGCATATTCTCACCTACCCTAAAAGTTAGTATTTTTCATGTATAAAATCATATAAAAATGAAAAAAAAAATATAGTTTTTGAGAAAATCGTGTTTGAAAAAAATCGCTTTTTTCTGTTTTTCGTGAATAACTCAGCGAAATCAAATTGTATTACAAAAATCGAGATTGCATTTAAAACTAGACAGAATTCCGCACACTTTTGTTAAAAGAACGCCCAAAAAGGTTAAAAATTGATGGGGCTATAGCCATTTAAATGTAGAGGTTCATTTTCAATTTTTGAATTTTCGTTTTTACATCCAACACTAAAATTGCTGTAGTAAAAAAAAAAATTTTTGAGCGTTCTATGAGGTAAATTTTATCTTCATATACATAATAGAAGGTATTTTTATTACTTACAAGGAGAGTGTTTCACCTTCGGGTCACCATTTTTGCTCAAATTTTGGGAATATTTTCTAGATGCAGAAATATGAAGAAAGCCAAAATTTTAGAGGCCAACGCTCACTATTTCCCTAGTTATAGGCCATTGAAGAAAATCACTAAAAAAGTTACTAGATTTTCAAACGCTTATAGTTCCTCAGCATTATTAGCTAGAAGCTTATACCTTTTTTTAAATGAAAGCTGAGCTCAAATTCTTTGGAAATAGTACCTATAGCATCTCAAAATATTATTTTTTCCTAAAGTTAGAGCGTAATAAAGATTGGACTTAAATTTTATCTTTAAAACATTAATTAATAATAAAAGTTAAAATTGGGTGCAATCTTTATTATGCTATAACTTTGGAAAAAAATAATATTTCGATATGCTATAACTACTATTTCAAAAGGATTTGAGCTCAGCTTTCATTTAAAAAAAGGTTTAAGCTTCTAGCTAATAATTCTGAGGAACTATAAGCGTTTGAAAATCTAGTAACTTTTTTAGTGATTTTCTTCGATGGCTTTTAACTAGGGAAATATTGAGCGTTGGCCTCTAAAATTTTGGCTTTCTTTATATTTCTGCATCCAGAAAACATTCCCAAAATTTGAGCAAAAACGGTGACCCGAAGGTGAAACACTCTCCTTGTTAGAAGAAAAAAAAAATTCGATTAGTGACGGCCTACATGAATCTGAATGGAATCAGCCATATAAAGGAATTCTGTTGAAGATGCTTCTTCCAAACATCTATCCCATTATTCATCTTCATTAATTAATTGTTTTGCCTTAGCTGCCTTGTTCTGGGTAAGGAGGATTTTCTAACAATTCTACTTTACCTTTATGACAACAATTGGAGAAATCGTTACTTTTAGTATATTCGAAAGGAAAATTTTTCGCATCACAATAAACACATGTATTAGTCGTGGAACCAATGTTATTTTAAGATATGAGTTTTTCATCAAAATATATATTTGCTATACAACCAATCAGTTTCGAATAAATTTTTTCATTTGATTTCTTCAATTATTTTTCTACTTTGTCCTTTATTGTCTTATCAATAACTTTGTTCAATACAATATTATGATTGTTACTATAATTATTATTATTGTAATTTTCATGATAATTATTGTTTTAAATTTTCATTCGTTTACACTTAATAAATAATATCTTTAAATGATAAGAATCATATTTATGTTTTCGCTTTTTTTCATCTATTGGTTTATTTATTGTAGTATCATTATTAACATGTTTATTGTCATCCATTTCTATTTGTTTACACCTTGTGCGTAATTCATTTAATTGGTAGCGATCATTTTTTACTTGTGTTTTCTTAATAATATCAACATTATCCAATTTTTGATTTTTAATTTGTACCATTCTCTCATATTTATTATATTGTTCACTAATAACTCTTCTATAAGTATCTTTTTCGCGTAATTCTTCTTTTTCATGCAATTTTTTAAATTTATTATTATCTTCATTTTCCATTGATTTTATTTTTTATATCTTAATATTTTCAATTTTTTTATATTCATTTAGTTGTTCTTCTTTCATTTTTATGCAAGCTTCTTCCTTACGTGTAGCTTCATTTGTACGTATTTATTTCATTTTATCAGTACCCTTTTTTATCTTTGATTTTATTATTGTTATTGTAGTATTTTTTAATTTTTTTTTATATTTATTGGGTAGTTTTTCTTTAATTTTTATATAATCTTTTTTTTACGTAAAGCTTTATCCGCAAGTATTTGCACCAATTAATCAATACTCATTTTTTCCTTGAATTTCAATTTTGTTATCTTACTATTTTCGAAATTTTTCTTCATATTATTTTGTTTTTTTTTCTTTAATTTTTATATAAGCTTCTTTCTTACATAAAGCCTCATTCGCACGTATTCGTTTCAATTTATCAGTGCTCATCTTTTCCTTGAATTTCAATTTTGTTGTCTTAGTATTTTTCAATTTTTCTTCATATTTTTTCGGTTGTTTTTCTTCAATTTTTTATATAAGCTTCTTTCTTGCGTAAAGCCTCATTCGCACGTATTTGTTCCAATTCATCAGTACTCATTGTTTCCTTGAATTGTTATTTTGTTATCTTAGTATTTTTTAATTTCTGTTTATATTTATTTGGTTGTCCTTTTTTCATTTTCATATAAGCTTTTTTCTTACGTAAAGTTTCTTGAACACGTCTTGGTTCTAATTTATCATTACTTTTTTTTTCTTGCATTTTCATAATAATGTCTTTTTCTGAAATTTTTTTATATTTATGTGATTGTTCTGTTACCATTTTCCTATCAAGAGGAGGTCGAGTATATCTGTCCTTTTTCTAATCAAAGAATTGATTTTTTCACAAAAATTAATAATTGTAGCAAAAAATAAGAAGAAAGCCCCATCTCGTATAATAAAAAGCAAGATTCTCTTTGACAAGGAAAAATTACTTTTATCGTTTCGTTTTTAAGAAAACCTTGAAAAACTGAATTGTCCATCCTAACCTCTATTTTTTAAGTTTTTCAAGGTTTTCTTCAACGGTGCTCTTAACGGGATGTCGGAGCTGCAGCAATTGAGTTTTGCTTTTTTTATTTCATCAATATCTTTTCTAATTCATAAATTTAACAAATATAATGACTTGTTCGCACTGAAGCTATATTAATACTATCATTTTTGTAAAAATAAAAAATCATTTGGACTTGTTATTTTTTTATGAGCTTGAATTGGAAAGTAGATATTAAACTCGATAAACCTAACCTTAAAATACGATACATTGGAAGTTTTTATTATAACTTTGTATGTATGATATATAGGTGGATTTCTTGAGTTGTCCGCACTAGAGTTTAATCTTACAAATTTTTACTTTGTAGCAAAAAAACTCGATTAAACGCATCGTTTATTCATAAGTCAGGATTGAAAATATTATTAGAAGGCGGGCAGCTTTGTCATGCTCTCAATTCCTGTTACAAATAAAGCTTATTTTCTATCTATTTCTTTTGATTCTTTTTTTTCTTCATTTAATTTAATTTCAACTGTGCCAATTTTATTATCGTTATAATTTAAGTGGATTTTATCGATTCCCATCATATTATATCAGTATTTGGTTTTTAAAAATTTGTATACGAAATGTCATCGTCAATTTCCATCAAAATTGTTTCATGATTCGAATTCTTTTGTTTACGATACATTTCCATGATCTCTTTTTGTTCTGCCAATAAATGCATTTGTGAGTTTTTTTCTAATAGTTAAAGCTCAGTGAAATCTAAATTTAATGGTATTTAATTTAGACGTTGCTTATGACAAAAACTCCTCCTTATCATGTCCGGTGGATTATCGTAATTATTATTAGCATTATTATAATTTTGCAAAACTGAAAACATTCTTATTTGTTGCGTTCTAAAAATTCTTGATAAACGTAATCTCATTGGAGAAATATCATATTTCAAACAACATGCACCTCAATTATCAAGTATTGCAATAGCGAAAACAATTGCAAAAACGCCACAATCATAATTATCTGTTTGTGATTGTACTGTTTCGAATACTATGCTCAATTCTGATTGGTTTGGAAATAATCTGTTGATATAAATCTTATGCTCATCTGGTAAATATTCAAGATTTAAACTGTCATATATATGAATTACCTTATTATTATAATACACACAAATCCGGTGACGCTTTTCCAAATTTCCGGAAAATAATAACAGTATAAATTCTCCATCAATCGGTACTGATTTAATATGTTGTGGTCTTCGAATTAGTAAAGTTAATTGCATGTTGAATAGGGTGTCCCGGTTCGAAATATTATTAAATTCTAATATATGAATATCAGTTAACATGAAAGCAATTTCACTATACAATCCCTGTCCTTTAACAATCAATTCATCTTTCTCAGTCAAAACCATTATTAAAAATTAAAATTCTTTTAAGAATTCAAATTCATTTTTAATGAACTTTTTACAAAGATATTCAGAAATTAATTGCTTTTATATTAACTAATTTAATTTACTGCCTTTTTACTTTAAAAGCTAAAAGATAAAAGAAATTATGAAAAATGCTATGAATTAATTGTTATATGATAAATAATAATAAAATTTGTAAAAATAACATAACGATAAAAAATGGTTATTTTGAGCAATTATACATTTATATATATATATGGAACATTTCACACAAACTGGAAGAGCAAAAAAATTAAAATCGCTGAAACTCTGAGAATATATTCGGTTTGTTGCCCAAAAATTTTCAAGGATTTAGATTGGAAAAATCAAGATAAAAGATTAAAATTTATTAAAGAGCTAAGATCATCATCTTTACTGTCCAAATCATTTACATGCTTTTTTTACGAAATTTGAAAATTTGAGGTTATGGTGTGTTTTTGCCACTATCCGCTATATACGATAAAAGTAACTAGATTCGTACATAAATAAATAATTTATTTATTTTTATTTCGGTGTAAAAGTAATGAAAGTTTCTGAAAATTATTTTATAAGTTGCCAGTAATATTATGTTTATCCTCAAAAAATTTCATTTTATTCTGTTTTGTAAATTTTAAGATTAACTACAATATTAACGTTTCCCCATAAGAACCAATGTTATATAATTATTCTAATTCCTCATTAACGAGATAACGAATCTTTATGAAATTTTATATGTGCATTTTAGACATAAAAACAAACAATTTTGCATAGTTTCGACCAAATCTGTTTTGTCATACTAAAGCGAAGGTACCTCCTTAATAATAATTTTTTAAACTTTTTATTCATAGTTCAAAATAATATTAAATATATGATTATCATTTTAATAGTTTTTATAAAAAATTATGTAAATTTTATAAGTATATATTATTTAAGGAGATGACAATGGACAGTACACTTGCGCCGATGAATATTGACTATATTTGCATTATATTTAAAAATTTTGAATAAAGAGATGCATTAACATATAAGATTTATCACGAAGATTATTCAGTTAAATTTTTAAATAAATCGATTCATTAGTTATTGAGGAGATTGGGTTCCAATATTATTTACTAATATGTTTCTATTTGGAATCAGAAATCTAAATATCTTGAAAACTAATGATTAGAATAATTTGAAAATTTAAATAAATAATCATCATGGTATATACTACACTTTGAAAAATTTTCTGGTAACTATACCAGTTTCCTGTAAATAATTACAGGATTTAGCGATGTGAAGTTACATTTTTATGAAACTTTACATCGCTGAGCGTAGGTCCTACTATGATCGCGGTATTTCCCCGTGCTTAGCAATGTAATGTTACAGTCAATATCAACATGGCTGTCCGGTAAAAATACATGACATACGTGAACTGTCGCGACAATAGAAACACATTTTAAACACAATAAGAAATATTTTATTCTTATTAATTGATGTTTAACATTGTGACCACTCTAATATAAATTGTGTAGAAAAAGAGAGAAAATAAGGAGTAAAAAAAGAATTAATAATAAAATACTTATTTTCTCTCTAAATCAAAGCATAATTCATCACCAGCGCGCGAGATGGATATTAATAAGCATATATGTACGCGCTTAGATGTGCGCCGATCCACGCCTATAAAGTGACGTACGCTAGCACACATCTAAGCGCACCTGTAATAGTATATGTAAGATATGTAAATGTATCCCTTCTACTTAGTAGTAGGAGAGGATTGCGGCCGCGGCGGCTTGATTGACGCTTAAGCAGATCGAAGCCGAATCTTTGTACGGCACTCTTTGGCCGGCTTCCTTCAAATAAAGTGTTTAAAATAAAATCTCGTGTCATTGGTCTTTTATTTCGTTCGTCTTTATAGGTCCGAGGAAAGTTGGTGATGCCGACTTGATCCGGTAGTAAAGACAACGATTCAAATTAAATATTAACAAACATTTCTACGTATAAGTTTTATTTGTAGAATTAATATTTAATTTATTAATTAAAGATTAATTGCTTAAACTTGCATTATTCGCGTAGTGTAAATTGAAAGTAATAGTTCTCGTGTGATAAGTGAGACGCGAATAATGAGTAACATGCAACTAACACGTACATAGGTGATTCTATAAAACGAAATAGTTTTTGAATCAACCTTATCTCACTTTATCATTCAAACGTAAATTCTGATTAGTTTATAGAGACGAAATAGTTTCAAATTTTATCTTTACATTTAAGTCGTATAGTAATTCATGACTAATTAAGTTGAATAAATAAGACGAAATAGAGTTACGTTTCGAGGCCAATAAGAGGCAAACTAACATTAATTACTAACAATAATTCGCACATATAGACCCCGGACTGTACGTGGCATGACGTCCACTGCAAAAACGGGTCTGTGCATACTGTAACCTTTATATCCTTTCCCTGTACATGAGCACTTTGTGCTATCCTTTTTTAGGTGATAGGGTAGTAGGTCACAATTTGGCGCCCTCCGGTATAAAAACTCACGCAAGAGTTCATTGCAAAAAATCTTAGTGCGAAAAAGATAAATTTCACGGGTGAGAGAAATATCTCACGTAAGAAAGTGGTTTTGTTCTTTTGTTTTGGCACGAGAAAATTATAAATTAAATTTAAAACAAAAATCTAGTAGAGACTTTGTTTAGGTTATTCTTTACTTTGTCCTTTTCATTTGTTGTAAAAAATATAATTAAAAAATAATAAAAGAAAAAGAAAAGATAGATTTATAAAAGTAATGAACAAATCGAAAGTTTGCGATTTCATTAAGAAATCATTAATAAAATCAAATAATCATAATGAGAAAATATACATAATACAAAAAAAAATAGAAATAAAATTATTGCAAAACGCAAAAAACAATAAGAGAAATAAATATTATATAATAGAAAAGAGAGAATTAGAAAATATTTTAGAAATAGGGAAAGAACAAATTAATAAACAAAATGAAAATATAGAATTGTTGAAAATTAGAGTAAATAAATATGAAAATAGCTTAGAGAATTTAGAAAAAGAAGCGAAAGATAGAAAAGAAAATGAAACAAAGATTATAAATTGTTTAAAAGAAACTAAACAGATAATTAATCATAATATGCCACAAATGATTGAGCATATACAGGAATTAGAAGAGGAAATAAATTTTTTATATGGAAAAATGAAAGAACAAGAAAAAATAATAAAACAACTAAGAATCAAAAAATAGAAAAATTAAAATATTAGTGAAAAAAGAAATAAAAATACAAAAATAGTATATTAGAAATATTTAAGACATTGAAAATACATCAAAATTAAATAAAATAATGAAAAATTAAAATTTAAACATAACAGCAAAATATAAGTTAAATTTTAAACGACATAAAAGTCGCAAATTTTGAAATATTTTCAGATGTCATAAATAACATAGAATAGAGCGAGCGAGAATCAAAGCGCTAATCCGCAAAGGTAAACAAACATTATAATACCTAAATTGTACATTGTTAAGTCGAATAAAATTTTAGTATTGGAGAAAATTTAAATTAAAATAAAAGTTTCAGTAGCTCTCAATTTAAAATTTATATAATACACAGTGGTTCTCATTTAAAATTTAATAAATATAGAAAGATATAGAATTTTCGAAAATCTTCTAAAATTTTAAAACACTTAACAATAAAAAACAAAGTAAGGAAATTAAATTAGTAAAAAGCTAAAGAAATTAAGAAATATAATTTAAAGCCAGAAAGAAATAATACTAAAATCAAATAAATTTAGAAATATTTAAATATTTAAATTAAATTACATATAGAAAAATAAAATCAAATAAGAAATGAAAGTAAGTATTATTCCTCACTGGTATTAAGAACCAAAACAAACCAAAACCACAAACGACTAGCGAAACATAAACAAAATAAAGCGAAATATTTAAACGATTACAGTTATATGATACAGTAGCAACTTAAAATAAGGACATATAGCAAATTGAATAATGTACAATTTCAAAAATTGATCGTTCGTTTATGATACTAAATCTAACTATTCTTAATTTTATGTTCTATTAATTTAATTAATTAATTATTAAGTAAATTTTCTTTTATTTAATATTATTTTTTTTTCGCATTTGCAACAATCAATTTTTGAAAAAATCAAATAGATTTATTGGAAAATATTCGTAAAAATATTGTTTTATAAACGATCAAGATTTTTGTAAATTATAATTGAATCGTGCGTACTTAAATAATTCAAGATGCCGGGGAAGAAAAGAAGATCGACCGTTATAATGAAAGAAATCCAAGATGATGAAGAAAATAAAAAGAATATACCAACAAAACTACAAGAATGGATGCAAATAGTATCTTTAGAATTAAAAGAATTGTCCCAGCAAAATGATAGCATGGAAAATAAATTAAACAACTCTGGTGAATGGGATAAATTATTAAACATAGACATACATAAAGATATAATAAGAGATTTCACGATAAAAGATCAATTAGAGGTTCTAACAGATAACCTAAAAAAGTTAAAAATAGAAAATCAAGAATTAAAAGAAAAAAATGATAAATTAAATACCGAATTACAGACATTAAAAGAGAAAATAGAAAATGATAATTTAGTACAAGAAATACACAGTAACTTAATCAAAAGGATAGATGAAACAGCAAGCGAACAAGATGACAAAATAGAAGAAATTAAAGAACAAATAAATAATAACTACGCTCAACAAAGACATACAAATACTGAAGAGTCACAACAAAAAATAAAAATACCAACCCCAAAATTTGAAGGCAGTGAAGGGGAAAGACCAATAAAATTTCTAAATGAATTAGAAAAATACATGGCATTTAAAAAATTAAATGAAGAACAAAAACTCCAAATACTACAAACAGCATTACAAAAAGAAGCAAATGAATGGTGGTATGTCCATCAAGACGATGTAACTACGTTTAATGAATTTAGAGAATTATTTATAGAAAGATTTTGGAGTCAAGACATACAACGTTTTTCAAAACGAAAAATAGAATTCGGTCAATACTATGAACAAGGAAAGTCTACAAGAGTGTCATATGCTACACAGTTATTCGGTTATGCTAAAGAATTAAATCTAAATTATGCGGATGAAGAGTTAACTGAGAAAATAGCAAGACATTTCAATAGAAGTATAAGACAAACTTTACAATTTTCGCAACAAAAAGATAAAATGACGTTATTGAAAATACTTGCAGACTTTGATAACGATGACAAAACCCGAGAAAGAAAAAGTTACCATAAATCTCAACAAAATCAAAATCAACAAAGACAAAATAGATTCGATAATAATGTGAACACGAACACAAATTATCATAACAATTACAAACAAAGGGATGAACCAAACAACGATCGAGTACAAGAAAACAAAAAGAATCAAACTGACGATTTAGCATGGAATAAACCAGGTACGAGCGCAGAAAGAAACGAGTATAAAAAACCACAAAATAGATACAATCAAATAAATGCAGCAAGAATAGCAAATCGAAATAATAAAGAGAAAACTGGATTGGAAAAATTGACAGCACCAATAGATAATAAAACTATAAGGAGAAACCATGAGTCGATCGACCCATTAAATATAGAATTTGAAGAAAAAAAAAATAATAAAAACCAGGAAAACCAGTAAAAGTTGCACCTGAAAATAATAAAGTATGGGGTAAGGCTGCAACTAACATAAATCCCCAAAATAGAATAGCATCTCTACAGCAATCAAGAAACGAAGAATTATTATATGATATTGAACCAGAAAATGATATTAGCCAAACAAATATGATAGTATGTCCAGAGATAGAAATATATCTAGAAGGCATACCAATAAACGGTTTAATAGATACAGGCAGTGAAGTAACGTGCATATCTGAGCAATTTTACTTTAACAATTATGAAAAATTAAAGAGATGTCCTACATTACCAGTCACAGGTAAAAGCATAAAAACGGCAACAGGTGCAAAAGCAACAAAAGTGAAAAAACAAATAATGATTGTTACAACATTCAATGAAGAAAAAATACAACTAATATATTTAATAATACCCAAGTTAATAAGAGAATACATCATCGGCTATGACGCACAAAGACTATTGAGAATGATAATTAATACTGTACTACAAGAAATATTGTTAGTAGTAAACGATGTAGATATAAATGTATCTTACATTGAAAATAAAATGCAACAAAATGAATACGAAAAGATTCAACTACAAGAGGTATATGATAAGGACGAAATAGTTCAAGAATCATATAACCTAGAAACAGAAAAAGAGAAAGAAATATTTCTCAATTCTGAAAATTATTACAATACTTCAATGCTTACAATAGATGAGATTGAAGAGAAAATCAAAGAAAGTAAAAACATTACACATAAACAAAATAAAAAATTAAAAAAATACGGGGTTAGAGGCGCAACGAACTCTAATACCCCAGAAATACAAAAAATTATGAATACAAAACAATTTCTAGTAGCCAACCTAGGAAGAATTAAAAAATTCCAAGTATTATCTATAAATAGGAAAATTATTAATTCTACAAATGAAAAATATAAAAGAATAAAAGCATACTTAATAAATCTTAATACAAGAGATTATATTAAAAAAATATTAAATATTATGAGTAGAAAGACAGTGCAAAAAATACTATATAAAAATATAAAAAACGACAAAAATGTCAACTTAAAATATGATGAGCAAAAGCTCAAATCAAATGAGTATACTGAAATAAAAATAAATGAATATGTAAAAATTCTATTACAAGAGAAATATGATAAGGACGAAATAGTTCAAAAATCATATAACTCAAATACAGACAATGAGAAAGAAATATTTCTTAGTTCTGAAAATAATTACAAAACTCATAAACTTGCAAAAGACAAGGATCATGAAAAAAGTAAAATTTCTAAAGAATCTAAAGTATTTAATAACGCCTCTGATCTTCTATCATCATATAAACATGGGATGAAAACCATTGAAGATAAACCATTTTATCCTTCAAATGAGAAAATAAAGAATAACTTTAAGTATAATGATGAAAAGTTATGGGAAAAACCATTAAAATATAATAAAACAAAAAATTATAAAGGACCTAGGTTGAGCAGAAATAAAAATCCAAGGACCAAGAATAAAATTATCAAACAAGAATCGTTAATAAATGTTAAATTAAAGAAAGCATCTAGAAGATATGGAAACAAAGGATCAAAAAAGAAAGACAAAATATTATCAAAAAACTCCATTCTAAGAAGTATAAGAGAATGTACTTATGTACTTATACAAAATAATGAAAGCATCAAAAAAGAAAAATATTTGAGAAAGAAAAACCCACAAGAATTTGGGATGAATACGTATAGGTGAAATAAAAACTGATTCAGCGAAAATCAACAAATTATTAGTTATATTGTAATTTTATGAAAAGTATAATTCTAAGAAATCAAAAAATGAGTAAAACTGAAATAAGTTGTAATATTGCCAGCGTGTTAAAATAAAATTAATTGCACGCGATTTAAAAAAAAAAAAAAAAAGAATAAATGCATATACAACTAAAAATAATTACATTAAATCAAAGAATAAAAGAATTAAAACAGCAGTGCAATTCATTTTATTTTGGGGGGCAGATCCTAGCCAATATTATAAAAATACAAACAAAATGTACATAGTAAAAGGAATAAATATAAGTAGTTTTAAATAAATACAAATCTAATAAAGAAAGAATTATAAGAGTAAATTGTCAAGTAAATGTTCGATTATTCCTTTTTCTACAAAATAATAGCAATAATACGCGCATAAGATTGTACAGTTTGAAATTTACATATGAAATAAAGTAGAAGAGGAAATGTGTAAAGCGAAAGTTAAGTCGTTAGAATCAAAGAAATTGTAAGTTAAATTCAAAATTCCCGCGAAAAGGTGCATCAAAAAAGCATTTCCTTTTCCGATATTTGTATTATAATAAGAAGCGCGTCAATTAAAAGATAAAAGTCGTTAAAATCAAAAACGTAGCTAAAGATTTTTTTTGGGGGGCAAATTGTGACCACTCTAATATAAATTGTGTAGAAAAAGAGAGAAAATAAGGAGTAAAAAAAGAATTAATAATAAAATACTTATTTTCTCTCTAAATCAAAGCATAATTCATCACCAGCGCGCGAGATGGATATTAATAAGCATATATGTACGCGCTTAGATGTGCGCCGATCCACGCCTATAAAGTGACGTACGCTAGCACACATCTAAGCGCACCTGTAATAGTATATGTAAGATATGTAAATGTATCCCTTCTACTTAGTAGTAGGAGAGGATTGCGGCCGCGGCGGCTTGATTGACGCTTAAGCAGATCGAAGCCGAATCTTTGTACGGCACTCTTTGGCCGGCTTCCTTCAAATAAAGTGTTTAAAATAAAATCTCGTGTCATTGGTCTTTTATTTCGTTCGTCTTTATAGGTCCGAGGAAAGTTGGTGATGCCGACTTGATCCGGTAGTAAAGACAACGATTCAAATTAAATATTAACAAACATTTCTACGTATAAGTTTTATTTGTAGAATTAATATTTAATTTATTAATTAAAGATTAATTGCTTAAACTTGCATTATTCGCGTAGTGTAAATTGAAAGTAATAGTGCTCGTGTGATAAGTGAGACGCGAATAATGAGTAACATGCAACTAACACGTACATAGGTGATTCTATAAAACGAAATAGTTTTTGAATCAACCTTATCTCACTTTATCATTCAAACGTAAATTCTGATTAGTTTATAGAGACGAAATAGTTTCAAATTTTATCTTTACATTTAAGTCGTATAGTAATTCATGACTAATTAAGTTGAATAAATAAGACGAAATAGAGTTACGTTTCGAGGCCAATAAGAGGCAAACTAACATTAATTACTAACAATAATTCGCACATATAGACCCCGGACTGTACGTGGCATGACGTCCACTGCAAAAACGGGTCTGTGCATACTGTAACCTTTATATCCTTTCCCTGCACATGAGCACTTTGTGCTATCCTTTTTTAGGTGATAGGGTAGTAGGTCACAACATAAAGTTATTGAACAATCTTTTCAAATTTTATAGTGTCATGAGTAATAAACGTTCAACGTGTATTTTTTATTAAATTATATCGAATGTAGGTTAGAAACGATGGATTATGTAATTTTACCGGTTTTCATGTGTATTTAACACGCTCAGCAAGGGTCCCGATACTTACCATGCTCAGCGATGTAAAATTTCGAAAAATTTTTTAGTGTGTACAAGTTAATACATTCCTTTTATGGAAATTCAGAAATAGAATGGGAAGACATCAGTTAAATATGACAGTTAATCTTTATATCTTCTCATAGTGAAATATAATCAAACTTTGACAACAAATTCAACATAATAAAATAATTGTACTTTCAATGATCATATTTAATACAAATTTTAGAGTGATATTACAGAATATTATTTTTTTCCGCATTTATAATAAGTGTTTCGCAAATAATAAGTAAATTTTCTTTTAAAATGTTTACTTTTTTAGGGAAAATTTCACTTCTATATAGACAGTTCATAAATATAAATTCATAATTATAGACATAATAAGAAAAAATTATTCATATTTTATATATTTTCCTATCTTTATAATTGACTATTAAAAAAAATTTAATATCAAATAAATAATTTTTTTAAAGTGTATTTCATAAAAATTATGTTCAAACGATATTAAAAAAAGTATTTTTATATCATGTAATGATATACTTATATAGTTATACTTATATAGTTACTTTTAGTTCTCAGTTTATTTATATCAAATATCGTACTATCTTTGTTTTTCTTATGGAAGTAGGTTGAGAAATAGTCACTTGATGAAATAAATTATACGCTTTTTTACTTTAAGCACATGTGTACATATATTTTTAAATTATGTTTCATCAAATGATTTTATTTAGAACTCAAAATTTACTTAAATTGATTAATTTTTATTTACTTAAAATTAGTTATTTAAACATAATATAATAAAAGAAAATTCAACCGAGCGACGTTAGGAGCGAAAAACTTCAATATAATTAATACCTATCAAGGTGAAACCCATTAAATTGTGTAACAATTTTCAACAGTTGATAAATATAATGTAAATCATATAATATATATCAATTTTAAAGTACTAATAATTAATTTAAAACTCAATATCAAGAATTAAAATATTTATTATTAGTAATTTTAAAGTGTTATATATTATGTAAATCATTCTATATTTAATGATTTTTAATTTTAGTAACAGGAAAAGCCGCCCGAAAAGAGATAAATAATTACATTATCTGCGAAATATTGCCCTTGAATCGAGCAGGTGAAATATCAGTCTTAGTTCCAAAAAAAGACACTAAGCATCGCAAATATACGCTCTTACTTCATGATATAATAGTACCAACATTAGTCCCTAAAATTCAAGCTATAATACTACTTCAAATTATATCGCGACTCTTACTTTAAGAACCTTAGTACATAAATTGGATATACTTGATTTAAAACCTATTTTAACAATACTTTCCTTTCTCCGTGCAGCCGTTAGTTCTAGTAAACGTCAAACACCGTTTTCGATTATTTCATGGTTCGTGATTGAAACACGTGATTAAAAAGAATGAATTCCTATTTTATTTTTTCATTAATTCTAATGCAATTGAGTAGAACAAATTCTTAATTCATCATGATATAATTTGTATTCAATTTTATGCACATTGTAACTTTAATTAATCTTTTTTATAAAAATATAGAAATGTAATTTAGTACAAAACTAGAATATCCAAATTCATAAGTTGCGGCAATTCTATTTTATTTTAAAATTGGCTAATTTATACATGATAATATAATATATGAAAATTCAACCGAGCGACGTTAGGGGCAAAGTATTTTTTGCTAGTATTATATTATAGTAATAAAGTATAGTTTCTTATATTACTTTCGCGCTACTATAATCGAAGAATATATTAATCATAATGATTACATACAATATGTCTATAGTTGGTCGTCTTATAGTGCATTGATAGGTTTATAGTTTATAGACTCATCGTTCATGGGTTCATGGTTTATAAGCTTATAGTTGATTAGTTAATGTTTTATAAGTTTATAGTTTACAAGTTTATGGTTTATAAGTTTATGGTTTATAAGTTTATGGTTTATAAGTTTATGGTTTATAAGTTTATGGTTTATAAGTTTATGATTTATGGATTATAAGTCTATGGTTTATTGGTTTATATGTTTATGGTTTGTGGATTTATAGATTATGGGTTTATGGTTTATGGGTTTATGATTTATGGGTATATAGTTTTATGGGTTTATTGTTCATGGGTTCATGGTTTCTGGGTTTATAGTTTATGGGTTTATGGTTTATGGCTTATTATTAATGGGTTTCTGGGTCTATCAATTATGGTTCATAGGTTTATGGTTCATGTCCTTATGTTTTATGAGTTTCTGGCTCATGGGTTTATAGTTTCTGGGCTCATAGTTTATGGATTAAAAGGGTTTCTGGTTTATGGTGTTATCGTTTATAGGCTTATGGTTTATACGCTCATGATTTATGGGTTTATGGTGTATAAGTTTATGTTTTATGGGTTTATGGTTTATGGGTTGATAGGTTTTTGGGTTTATGGTTAATGGGTTTGTGGTCTATGGTTTATGAGTTTATGAGTTTGTGGTTCATGGGTTTCTAGTTTATAAGTTTATAGTTTATGGTTTATCGATTATGGTCGATAGGTTTATGGTTCATGTGCTTATGTTTTATGAGTAACTGGTTAATGGGTTTATGGTTTATAGGTTTATGATTTTTAGGTTTCTGGTTCATAGGTTTATGGTTAATGGTCTATGAGTTTATAGTTAATGGGTTCATGGTTTATGGGTTTATGGTTTATAGGTTTATGGGTTTATGGTTCATAAGTTCGTAGTATATGCGTTTATGGTTTATGGGTTGATGGTCTATCAGTTTATGGTTTATGTGTAAATGATTAATGGGTTCATGATTTATGGGTTTATGGTTTATGGGTCTGTGTGTTTATGGTTTATAAACTTATGGTTCATGAGTTTATGATTTATGGGCTTATAGTTTATGAGTTAAACAGGTTTATGTTTTATTGTGTTATGGTTTATGGGCTCATGATTTATGGGTTTATGGTGTATAAGTTTATGGTTGATGGGTTAATGGTTTATGGGGTTATGGGTTCATGGCTTCATGGTTTATGGGTTTATGAATTTATAGTTTATGGATTAATAGACTATGTGTTTATCGTTTGTGGTTTATAGGGTTATGGGATTATGGTCTATAAGGTTATGGTTCATAAGTCTATGGTTTATAGGCTTATGGTTTATGAGATGATAATTTATGGGTTCGAGGTCTATGGATTTATGGTTTGTGCGTTCACAGTTTATCGGTTTATGGTTTATGGGTTTATAGTTTATAGGTTCATGGTTTATGGATTTAAGGGTTATAAGTTTCTCGTTTTTACGTTGATGGTTTATGGATTTTTGGTTCACGGGCTTATGATTTCTGGGTTTATGGCTTATGGATTTATAGTTTATAGGTTTATGATTTATGGGCTTATAGTTTATAAATTAAACGGGTTCATGGTTTATTGTGTTATGGTTCAAGGGCTCATGATTTATGGGTTTATGGTGTATAAGTTCATAGTTTATTGGTTTATGGTTTATGGAATTATAGATTTATAGCTTTATAGTTTATGGGCTTATGAGTTTATAGTTTGTGGATAATTAGTTTATGTGTTTATTGTTTATGGTTTATAGGGTTATGGGTTATGGGTTTATGGTCTATAAGGTTATAGTTTATGGGGTTATAGATTATGGGTTTATTCTTAATAGGTTTATAGTTTATGGGTTTATAGTTCATGAGTTTATGGGTGTATGAATTATGAGTTTGTTGTTCATGGGTTAAGGGTGTATGATTTAATTATTCATGGGTTTATAATTTATTATTTCTAGGTTTAAGGTCTATGGGTAACGGGTTTATGGTTGGTAGATTTATGGCTTCAAGGTTTATATTTTATGGGTTAATGGTTTATGGATTAATAATTTATGAATTTATAGATTATGGATCTATGGTATATGGGTTTATGGCTTATGGGTTCATAGTTTATGGGTTTATGATTTATGGGTTTATGGTTCATAGCTTTATGGTCTATAGGTCTATAGTTTAAAGGTTCATAGTTTATGGGTTTATGGTTCATAAGTTGATGATTTATAAGTTTGTAGTTTATCAATTATTAATCTACAAAACCATTAAACAATAAATCGTGAATCTATAAACCGTAAATTCAAAAAACACCGACAATGAATCCATGAATTTATAGATGCATGAACTCATCAATCATAAGCTCATCAAGTATAAACCCATAAACCAAAGACTCATAAATTATAAACTTATAGACCATAAACCTATAAATCATTAACCCATAAACTATAATCCCATAAACCATAATCCCATAAACAATCAACCCATTAACCATCAACCTATAGACCATTAACCCATAAACCCATAGGCCATAAACCCATAAATCATAAACCCATGAATCCATAAACCGTAAACTTATGAACCATATACCCATAACCCATAAACCCGTAAGTTATTACACTAACAGCAATAGATTACTTTAATCCATAAATAATGAGCCCATAAACCATAAGCCTATGAACCACAAACTTATAAACCCATGAACCATAAACCTATAAACCATTAACCCATAAACCATAAACCCATAAACCATAAACCCATAAACCATAAGCCCATAAGCTATAAACTAATAGACCATGAATCCATAAATCTTAAGCCCATGAACCATAAACCCCTAAACTATAAACTTACAAATCATAAACTCATAAACTTATTATCCGTAAACCTATTAACCATAAATCCATAAATTATAAACGCGTAAATTCGAACACCATTAGCAATCAACTTTAATCCATAAATCATAAGCCCATAAACCATAAACTTATAAACCATAAACCTATAAACCACGAACCCATTAACTATAAACCCATAATTCATAAACTCATAAAACATAAACTCATAAAACATAAACCCATTAACCATAAACCCATGAACCATGAACCCATAAACCATTAATCCATAAACCTTCCACCCATAATCCATAAACTCCTAAACCATAAACTTACAAACTATAGACTCATAAACCCATTAACCGTAAACCATAAACCCATAAACCTTAAACCCTTAAACCATAAACCCATGAACCATAAACCCATAAACTATAAATCCATGAACCCATAAACCATTAACCCATAAACCCTATGCCCATATTCTATTAACTTTTAAACCCTTAAACCATAAACCCATGAACCATAAACCCATAAACTATAAATCCATGAACCCATAA
The DNA here is from genome assembly GCA_017163975.1 of Anastatus disparis. Lineage (NCBI taxonomy): Eukaryota > Metazoa > Arthropoda > Insecta > Hymenoptera > Eupelmidae > Anastatus > Anastatus disparis. The sequence goes on from JAFFSR010000391.1 coordinate 153,107, forward strand.
ACCATTAACCCATAAACCCTATGCCCATATTCTATTAACTTTTAAACCATGAACCATAAACCTATAAACTATAAACTCATAAATCATGAACCTATAAATTATAAACCAATAATTTATAAACTCATAAAACATCTCAACAACTCATACACTACAAACCCATAAACCATAAGCCTATAATCTATGATTCTATAAAATATGAACTTATACACCACAAACCTATAAATCATGAGCTCATAAACCATAAGCCCATGAACTATAACATCATAAACCATAAGCCCATAAACTATAACACCATAAACCATAAGCCCCTCTAATCCATAAACCGTGAGCCCATAAACCATAATCTTATAAGCTAGAAGCTCATAAAACAGAAGTACATTAATCATAAACCTATGAACCATAATTAATAGACCCATAAACCCATAAATGATAAACCCATAAGCCTTAAACCCTTAAACCCTTAAACCATAAACCCGTAAACCATAAACCCATCAACTATAAATCTATGAACCCATAGACCCATGAACCATCAACCCATATACCATATGCCCATAAAGTATTAACTCATAAACCATGAGCCATAAACTCATAAACTATAAACCCATAAACCATGAACCCATAAATCATAAACCCATAAACCATAAATCCATGAACCCATAAACCCATGAACCCATAAACTATAAACCCATAAACCATAAGCTCATAATTTATAAACCCATAAAATATGAACTTATACACCATAAACCTATAAATCATGAGCCCATAAACCATAAGCCCATAAACTATAACACCATAAACTATAAGCCCATAAACTATAACACCATAACACCATAAACCATGAGCCCCTCTAATCCATAAACCGTGAGCCCATAAACCATAAACTTATAAGCTAGAAGCTCATAAAACAGAAGCACATGAATTATAAACCTATGAACCATAATTGATACACCCATAAACCCATAAATGATAAACCCATAAACCTTAAACCCTTAAACCATAAACCCGTAAACCATAAACCCATCAACTATAAATCTATGAACCCATAGACCCATGAACCATCAACCCATATACCATATGCCCATAAAGTATTAACTCATAAACCATGAGCCATAAACTCATAAACTATAAACCCATAAACCATAAACCCATAAATCATAAACCTATAAACCATAAATCCATGAACCCATAAACCCATGAACCCATAAACTATAAACCCATAAACCATAAGCTCATAATTTATAAACCCATAAAATATGAACTTATACACCATAAACCTATAAATCATGAGCCCATAAACCATAAGCCCATAAACTATAACACCATAAACCATAAGCCCATAAACTATAACACCATAACACCATAAACCATGAGCCCCTCTAATCCATAAACCGTGAGCCCATAAACCATAAACTTATAAGCTAGAAGCTCATAAAACAAAAGCACATGAATCATAAACCTATGAACCATAATTGATAGACCTATGAACCCATAAATGATAAACCCATAAACCTTAAACCCTTAAACCCTTAAACCATAAACCCGTAAACCATAAACCCATCAACTATAAATCTATGAACCCATAGACCCATGAACCATCAACCCATATACCATATGCCCATAAAGTATTAACTCATAAACCATGAGCCATAAACTTATAAACTATAAACCCATAAACCATGAACCCATAAATCATAAACCCATAAACCATAAATCCATGAACCCATAAACTATAAACCCATAAACCATAAGCTCATAATTTATAAACCCATAAAATATGAACTTATACACCATAAACCTATAAATCATGAGCCCATAAACCATAAGCCCATAAACTATAACACCATAAACCATAAGCCCATAAACTATAACACGATAAACCATGAGCCCCTCTAATCCATAACCCATAAGCCCATAAACCATAAACCTATAAGCTAGAAGCTCATTAAACATAAGCACATGAATCATAAACCTTTGAACCATAATTAATAGACCCATAAACTTACAAACCATAATCCCATAAACGATGAGTCTTTAAACTATAAACCTATCAATGCACTGTAAGACGACTAACGATAGACCTATAGTATGTAATTATTTAGATTAATATATTTTTTGATTATAATAGCGCGAAAAAAATATAAGATTTTATACATTATTACTATAATATATCATAATACATGAATATAGTATCACTACAATCTTAGTCTATAGCTCACTACGGTCATCGATAACAGTTTTTTTTAAAGTAACAAAAAGATTTTTTTTTTAATTAAACGCCAGTGCTATTTGTACTTACTAAGAATACTCTGAAATAAAACATATATATTTTTCCTATTAAATTTTTGATTTGACAAACTTAGAAAAAATTTATCTCATGGTACTTAATTTTTTCGGCAAATGAGATTTTGGCATGAGATCTCATCTGTGATCTCACCTGAGATTTTTTAATAGGGCGGAGCCACTTTTCTTACTGTTCCATAATAGGCTACTTTACCTTACCAAATAGAATTAACTATTTATTAAATAAATATTATCTTTTTTTGAAATAATATCTGAATTTTTCAAGCCTAAGAAATATTTTTCTGTAGAGGAATATATTATTTTGAAAACATGGAACATCACTTTTAAACATGAAATAATTTGTTACAAGTAAATTCAAAATATTAGTTTAAATAAATGTTTTAACAAATTTCAGATATTTTTCTGCAAAGTGAATTTCAATTTCTTTTAATTACCCAAACTCTTTTGATTCGAAGAAAAATTCTATTATAAAAAAAAATATTTGTTTAAAACAACTAAATGTTAATATTAATTAAAATTGATTTTTTGGGATTATGTTTATAAATAATTGTTGTAAAAAATTTTTTTTCACTAAAATGTACGTTTTTAATCAATATAATAATTACTTTATTAGAATAAGAAAATTTTTAAAGTTTTTTAGTTATATTTTTTTGATTCTGACAATTATTTTTTTTAATTCAAAATCCTCTTTTTAATGTAAAGAAATGGAATCAATTGCACCGCTTTTTTGCACCAACAAACATTTTATTGTTGAAAAGAGATAGGTTTATTAAAATCATGAACTAATTTGTTTAATTTAAACAATATGTTGTGAGCGCCCAAGTATGTACGGCCCTGAGACCGTACGATACTGGAAGATGCGCGCGCAAATACCCAAAAAGGCCAAAGTGATTGAACATGCAAGCGCGCGTATGGATGTACACGCACTTGCATGTGTAAGTACCACTGAGAGTACACGCCAGCTCTCCCTTTCTTCTACTAAGTGAGAAGAGTGGGAGAGACACGAGAGAGAGTTGACGCATCCGCTCGGCTTAGCAAAACTATAACGTTCATCAATAAAATTATATTTATATTTATAAATAATTAGAACGTTACAGTATCATAATCAATAACTATAATCATTACCACAAGATTATAATCATTGATTACCCAATGTAATTGTAGAATCAATCGTTGAATATATTGTAATTAATAATTATGATTTTGTAGTTATTATTATAGTTATTGATTATAATACCGTGAAATAATTATAGTATATCATAGTTTTACTGTAATAATTATAATATATCATAGTTCAGTAAACTAAATAACTATAGTTCTTATTATAGTATTTTTTAAAAGGGTTATAGTAAATATTAGGTTATATAACCATAGTTCTATATATATTTATTTATTAAATGTTTTATATCATAATAAAAATTGTTACCACCAACTAATAAGGCTTAAAAATTTGAAAATATGATAAAAACGTTATGATGAATGATTTAGTAAACTAATGAAATTACAAAAAGATATTAAAAGAAATATCAAGTAAATGTTCCCTTACGAAAAATAAACTTAAATACACACCGGAAATAACACTGTAATCAGCACTTAATCAACACTAAAATTTTGAGGATTATTTCGTATACCGAAAAAACACCAAGAAAACACTCTCAAGAACACCCGAAATTTAAGAGTGCTTTTGACTTTGGTGTACACCCAGTGTTAGGTATTCATTTTGGTATACACCCAATTTTAGTGTGCATGATGTGTACACTCAGTTTTGGTGTACACAGTGTATACACCCAATTTTGGTGTATACAGTGTATACACCAAATTCTGGTATGCACAGTGTATTTTTAATTTTAGCATACGTATAATTACAAAATTTTATTTCTGTAATTATAGGTAAACATTGAAATTAGGTATACACGATGTAGACCAGTTTGAGGTACAAATAAATATGAATGCCTAAAAACAAAATACAGATAATAATAATTAAATTTATTAAATTTAAAGAAAAATAACTAAATTTGTAAATTTAAATAAATCATTGATAATTATAGAAATTTATTGATACTAAAAAAGTTTTAATTTTTTTTTATTATACATTAATCTCTTTGTTAATAATAATACATTATAAAAATACTAAAATTATTAGGAATAACTTTTGTTACGAATTTTATTTTATTATTAAGCGACTAATATAATATTAAATTATAAAAAAGGCGAGAAAGCGTCCGCGACGTCGATCGAACCTCGGGCCTCTTGCACGACAGACAAGCGCTTAAACGTTGAGCCATTCCCACCGAGGCATTTTCATTTCTTTGGTCGCTTCATATTCTATAAAATGCATACTTGCATTTTTTTCTATATTCGCTACTATAATACACGTATTATATCTGCCTTGCTATGAGCAATGCGATGGCCAAGCGCCAGTTGTTGCTCCCAGCAAGGTATGATGCGTCTATCAAAAGAGCTGATCCAAGAGTCACGAGAGTTACAAGCTCTTCGCACTGCTTGCATCAACTCTCTCTCGTGTCTCTCCCACTCTTCTCACCTAGTAGAAGAAAGGGAGAGCCGGCGTGTACTCTCAGTGGTACTTACACATGCAAGTGCGTGTACATCCATACGCGCGCTTGCATGTTCAATCACTTTGGTCTTTTTGGGTATTTGCGCGCGCATCTTCCAGTATCGTACGGTCTCAGGGCCGTACATACTTGGGCGCTCACAACATATTGTTTAAATTAAACAAATTAGTTCATGATTTTAATAAACCTATCTCTTTTCAACAATAAAATGTTTTTTGGTGCAAAAAAGCGGTGCAATTGATTCCATTTCTTTACATTAAAAAGAGGATTTTTAATTAAAAAAAATAATTGTCAGAATCAAAAAAATTTAACTAAAAAACTTTAAAAATTTTCTTATTCTAATAAAGTAATTATTATATTGATTAAAAACGTACATTTTAGTGAAAAAAAATTTTTTACAACAATTATTTATAAACATAATCCCAAAAAATCAATTTTAATTAATATTAACATTTAGTTGTTTTAAACAAATATTTTTTTTTATAATAGAATTTTTCTTCGAATCAAAAGAGTTTGGGTAATTAAAAGAAATTGAAATTCACTTTGCAGAAAAATATCTGAAATTTGTTAAAACATTTATTTAAACTAATATTTTGAATTTACTTGTAACAAATTATTTCATGTTTTAAAGTGATGTTCCATGTTTTCAAAATAATATATTCCTCTACAGAAAAATATTTCTTAGGCTTGAAAAATTCAGATATTATTTCAAAAAGAGATAATATTTATTTAATAAATAGTTAATTCTATTTGGTAAGGTAAAGTAGCCTATTATGGAACAGTAAGAAAAGTGGCTCCGCCCTATTAAAAAATCTCAGGTGAGATCACAGATGAGATCTCATGCCAAAATCTCATTTGCCGAAAAAATTAAGTACCATGAGATAAATTTTTTCTAAGTTTGTCAAATCAAAAATTTAATAGGAAAAATATATATGTTTTATTTCATAGTATTCTTAGTAAGTACAAATAGCACTGGCGTTTAATTAAAAAAAAAAATCTTTTTGTTACTTTAAAAAAAACTGTTATCGATGACCGTAGTGAGCTATAGACTAAGATTGTAGTGATACTATATTCATGTATTATGATATATTATAGTAATAATGTATAAAATCTTATATTTTTTTCGCGCTATTATAATCGAAAAATATATTAATCTAAATAATTACATACTATAGGTCTATCGTTAGTCGTCTTACAGTGCATTGATAGGTTTATAGTTTGAAGACTCATCGTTTATGGGATTATGGTTTGTAAGTTTATGGGTCTATTAATTATGGTTCAAAGGTTTATGATTTATGTGCCTATGTTTTATGAGCTTCTAGCTTATAGGTTTATGGTTTATGGGCTTATGGGTTATGGATCAGAGGGGCTCATGGTTTATGGTGTTATAGTTTATGGGCTTATGGTTTATGGTGTTATAGCTTATGGGCTTATAGTTTATGGGCTCATGATTTATAGGTTAATGGTGTATAAGTTCATATTTTATGGGTTTATAAATTATGAGCTTATGGTTTATGGGTTTGTAGTGTATGAGTTTATGTTTTATGAGTTTATGAATTACGGGTTTATAATTTATAGGTTTTGATTTATGAGTTTATAGTTTATGGGTTTATGGTTCATGGTTTATGAGTTTATAGTTTATGGGCATATTTTTTTTTTTTTTTTATTTAAAGAAAAAAGATTAATACATAAAGGATATTGTTATCCTTTATATAATTAACCTTTTTCTATGGAGATGTCGAGGGAGCCCAGCCCGGAACCGTTTAACACATTACATCATGCTAGACTGTCAGACACCGCCATACCGAAAACTTTGACTACCGATGGATGGTCAGCCACTTTTGTGACCAACAATCAACCGATACTCAATGAGGTCAGATTTCTTAAAAGTCGCGATATGGGTAGCACATACACTAATTTTCTTTCGAAAAAAAGTCAGAGGTGCCTGGCCAGGATTCGAACCCATGCCCACCGCGTTGAAGGCAAGAGCTCTATCCGTTACGCCACCGCGCTCCTATATAGTTTATGGGCATATAGTTTATGGGTTTATAGTTTATGGGTTCATGGGTTTACGGGTTCATGGGTTTATGGGTTCATGGATTTATGGTTTATGGGTTTATGATTTATAGGTTTATGGTTTATGGGTTTAAGGTTTATGGGTTCATGGTTTATGGGTTTATGGTTTATGGGTTTATGGTTTATATGTTTATAGTTTATGGGTTTATGGTTTATGGGTTTATAGTTTATGGGTTTATGGTTCATGGGTTTATGGGTTTATGGTCTATGGGTTTATGGTTTATCGGTTTTTCTGTTTATGGTTTATGGGTTTATGGTTTATGAATTTATGGTTTATGGGTTTATGGTTTATGGGTTTATGGTTTTTGAGTTTATGCTTTATGATTTTACGGTTTATGGGTTTATGGTTTATGGGGTTATGGTTTATAGGTTTCTGGATTATGAGTTTATGGTTTATGGTTTATGGCTAATGGATTTATAGTATATGGGTTTATAACTGGGAATTATGGTTATATAACCTAATATTTACTATAACCCTTTTAAAAAATCCTATAATAAAAACTATAGTTATTTACTTTACTGAACTATGATATATTATAATTATTACAGTAAAACTATGATATACTGTAATTATTTCACGGTATTATAATCAATAACTATAATAATAACTACAAAATCATAATTATTAAATACAATATATTTAACGATTAATTCTACAATTACATTGGGTAATCAATGATTATAATCTTGTAGTTATGATTATAGTTATTGATTATGATACTGTAACGTTCTAATTATTTATAAATATAAATATTATTTTATTGATGAACGTTATAGTTTTGCTACGCCGAGCGGATGCGTAGCAAATATATTTAATTGCGTGGCAGAAAGGAGATTGGATGTGATTTCTTTTGCGAGCTCGAGAACTCGTTAAGATTGGGAAAGGATTTAGAAAAGGAAAGGTTTTCAAAGAATTTGTCAGGCTTACCTTAAAGTTCCTGGTTCATTAAACAATATGTATATATATATATATATCTTTCGTCGGTCGTTGGTACACAATTTGTTATAAATTCGTTCTCGTAAGAAGATTGTATTATAATAATAATTTTTAGATTTATGATTTTTGTTTATATTTGTTAATACATTTTCTGATGTTAGAAGTAGAAATAAAGAAATCGTAATTTCAAAATAATGCAATAATACTTTTAGATTATAACTTTTAGATTTTCAATATACTTTTCAAGTTAATAAAGAATTTATAAAATATTAATTTTTCACTGAATGTAGATTATTATATATAAGTAACTCACGACCGCACTGTACTATAGATTCAGGTAAACTGGCTTTTTTTTATTATTAATAGTAACCCGCTGGTCAATAATCGAAGTGATCTGTAACAATTATAAATGAGCAAATGACTGGCTTCCTAGAGGATGGTCCCAAGTCTTTTTATACTAACGAAAAGAGATCGAAAGTGGAAAAAGACAATAGAAATTATTGGAGATGGCACGTGTCGAACTTGGGTCCACCTCTTGTAGCCGGTATTGGTCAAGTACAATTTGTTTGAAACCATAAAAGGAAACAGAAAACGTGTATTTCCGGTGGCCTAACGAAATGTTTAAACAAAAGAATTACGTGCAAACTTCATAGGCCACCATTGGTTGAAGTTTTTCGGCTAGGCCCAAAAAAGGTAACGAACGTCTACTAGAGTAACAAAACTTCGCACGTTTTCCGGTGGCCTAGTAGCGAAATATGAACAAAATTATACGTGCTGACCTAGAGTCTAATTTCCTAAGCTAACGCTAACAGTAGTACATATTGATTCTAATATACTTTTTATAAATACAAAACGTCTTGATGTTGGCTATTGCTAAAGTATATAAAAAGGAAAAATTTTAGAAAGCCTTTTTAGGTCGTTACAATACCGTGAAATAATTTTAGTAAATAATTTACTAGTGAATATTACGTCAACTGAATGACTCTTGGTAATATTATTTGGAAAAAGCAATAATACAAATATAACAATATGATATTTATTAAAAGTAAATAAACATATAAATAAATAAACAAAAATCTGTAATGTAATTATTTAATAATTAAATAATTACATTACAGATTTTTCTTTAACACTGATTTTTTCATTGTTTCAAAGGATTTCTTTTTTATTTTGTCTGTTAAACCTTTTTTTCTTTCGCATTAGTAATATGAGTTTTCTAAAAACACAAAATGTCATATTTTTAAACAATATAATGTTGGGATTTATATTTATAAAAGTAAACATATATGCGTATGTACGTACACTCTTAGGAATATTTGGCTACCAGTCTTCTTTTGTATAACGATTAGACTTGTAAAATTGTACATCACGAGCATTCCCCATAGTGTACAATTTTACAAGTCTAAACGTTAAACAAAAGAAGACTTGTAGCAAAATATTCCTATATGTTAAGACCACAGCACTTGCCTAAATCGTATTAGTTATATACGTAACTTGGGAGTACAAAGGATGAATACAGGCGAGACTAAAGTGTTCGCGCGCCCTCGACCAACTGCTACTCAAGCGACAAGCACTTTAGTCAAGCCTGGATTCAGAATCCTTCGTACTCACAAGTTACGTAGATAAGTTTATGTCGTTGGTAGGCCGTATGAGGAACTATAAAAATGATTTTTTAAATTTAATGATATATGTTTTATTAAAAAAAAGTAAATAATGTCATTATTTACTTATTTATTTTACTTATTAACTGTTTAACTTTGAAAATTTGTTCAAACAAAACATTCTGCAAAGTTAAGATTTTATATGAATTTGTATGAACATTGACATATCTAACGACATTCTTTTGTTTTCACTAACCTACGAATCGATGTCACTCGCGTCATATACGGCCATGCTATGTGATATCTCGACCTGTCAATACTCCCTTAGGGAGTATTGACAGAGAGAATATCGTCGAGATATTAGCATGAACGTATGCAATGCCTATACAAATTTAGCGTGGTCTATAAGTATTCCACCGAATACGGCCTACGACGACATAAATATACATATATATATATATATACGAACAAAATTCATAATAATGTTTATATAGAAGAAGAGTGAACGTACACACGCATATATGTTTACTTTTATAAATATAAATCCCAACATTATATTGTTTAAAAATATTACACTTTATGTTTTTAGAAAACTCATACACTGAAAAAAATTTCGCCTTTGGAGATGTCGATGACTTAAGGGATAAAGACTTTTCAATACATCGTGTTAAATTGATTCGCTAGCGTCGGAGTTTCTTATTCAAAGGTATTGCAGAAATCGAGAATCTCGGCTCTCGGAGTCTCAGACGCCCAGAGCCGAGTTGAGGTAGCTCGGCCGTGCGCTTGCGCTATTGCGAGGACTCCATGAATTCCATATTTACGAATTTCGAGTAAGATCAAGTTCAGTTTCGTTTTGCATGTATTCGAGGATTCTTAGAGTTTATTTTATACGCTTGTACGAATGGAAATAATACGAAATGTAGAGTTATGAAATGTTGTTTCTTTCATGAAATCAATAGACTCTAAATATCGAGATACCCAAAGACGAAATTTCTTTCAGTGTATTACTAATGCGAAAGAAAAAAAGGTTTAACAGACAAAATAAAAAAGAAATCCTTTGAAACAATCAAAAAATCAGTATTAAACAAAAATCTCCCCAGCGGAAAAAAATGTCCCAATTCTTCTAAAAATTTTCAAAACGTCTCAATTTTTTTCAGTTTGTTTCAGTTTGTCTCGTTTTTTTTCAGATTCTTGCAATAACTTTTAGAATGAGTTAAAATGTTTTATTTATTTGGACAAAACACTCAGAGTATTTCAGTTTGTTTCATTTTCTCTCATTTCTTTCTGAACAAAAAACGATAGAAACCGAAAGAAACTGAAACAAACAGAAATAATCTGAAAAAAAATGAAAGAAAATGAAATAAACAGAAACTAAATGAAAAAAAGTGAAAGAAATTGAAACAATTTGAGAGAAATCAAAACAGATTAAGACAAACTGAAATAAACTAAAAATTTCATAATATTACTGATTTCTTTTTTCGTCAGTTAGAAAATGAAAGAAAATGAAACATACTGAAAATTTCCGATAATTCCTGAAACAGTTTGAAATGTACTATTTGTTTCGTCCCAATTTTCACAAGAACTTTCCGTTCATTTCAGTTTCTTTCAGAAATTTTCAATTACTCTCGTTTATTTTTTCCGCTGGGGCTGTAATGTAATTATTTAATTATTAAATAATTGCATTACAGATTTTTGTTTATTTATTTATTCGTTTGTTTATTTATATGTCTATTTACTTTTAATAAATATCATATTGTTATATTTGTATTATTGCTTTTTCCAAATAATATTACCAAGAGTCATTCAGTTGACGTGATATTCACTGAGAATCTAACTTATAAGAAAACTGCAGCACTCGACCGCATGCGTGCTACTTGTAAATGTTGTTATATCTTTTTTAATTATTCATCAATCGATTTGAAACTTTCCACAAATCTTTTTTATACAAAAACCAAAAACTTTCTTGCTACAAGTTTCTTGTACTTGAAAGTTCTCTCGATACTTTTTTCTCGAGGACATTATAAACGCACAATTTGTAATTTGTATTAATTAATAAACAATTGCGACTAACTATTTAAGAATTAACATTTTTTATAATTATCATAAGTTTCGCTATAATATTTAGAAAATATATTTCAAATTTCAGCGAAATTGGTTAATATTTACTCGAATTACAACGATTTAAGTTTAAAAAAGTATTGAAATTTAATGTAAAAAATTTTCTTGTTTTTAATTTTTTTCTTGAAAAATAAAAATTTTATAAAAAAACTGTTAATATAAAAAAGATGCGGCATGATGAGTTTTACAACGCCGAATTTTTTGAAATTTATTTAAAGAAAATGAAATTTTTACTACCAAATGACTTTAGTTTTACGTGCTTCGAGCGTAAATGCCCTTATTGCATCCGGGCCTTCAATTATAGTCTTACTGTAATAATTATTATAGTTTATTATATTAAATAACTATAGTTTTTATTATATTATTTTTTTATAGACACAATTTTAATTATAATGTATCTACTTTCAATGCTGCTACATGATGTATATTTACTTATTTTTTTTTAAATCAAGTATATTTAACATTTATAATAAAATGGAATGATTTAATACTATGAAATCTTTTCTCGTACACAAATCTTTTTCGCCGCTGCACCATGTAAACCGGCCTTAAGTCGCTTCTGGCGAAAGATCCTTCTGGCAGAAACTCCGCGACCCTAAAATTCCAAGTACACAGTGAAAAAAAATTTGTAATTTTAACACACAGAAGTGTTAGAGATGAAATACAATTTTTTTTGTGTTAAAATTTATAAGTACACACATGTTTGTAAAATTTACAAACTCCATGTGTTAATTCTACAAAAGTTTTTGTATTAATTTTTAAATTACAAAATTTTTTGTGTTGATTTTACAAACGTTTGTAAAATTTTAACACAAAAATATTTCTACAAAATAAAATTTGACGAATTACAGAAAATTTTTTACAGTGTATCGATGTACCCCCACTAAGGCGCATGCTACATATCTCGGTTCCAGGCACAATCCTGTGTTTATATATTTTTAATAACAAACGTGTATAGTAAATATTATTTCGTATTATTTCGTACTTAAGGTTATAATATTAATGATTTAAATGATTTTAGTATTCAATTATGATCATAATGAAAAAGAAGTAAAAGAATCAATCAATGTTGATTGTTCCAAATTGATGATAGAAAAGCTAATCAAGATGAAAATTTTGATTTTATTTCATCATCATATAATGTTTGATATTCCGATGAATAATTAATAATATAAAATTCATTTTTGTATTTAAATAAAAATGATTTAGGTAAAATTTGTTTTTAAATTCATGTTTCTCCAATCAATAAGAATTCAAGAAACTCGTGGTCACATAGAGAATCTCGGATATAAATTTCAAGGCTTGAGAGTTAGTAGGCATGGGTAAGCTTCAAACATTACCGGAGGGGTATGGTCATAAGGAAAGCGGACATATCGGTGCAGTTAACTGTATAATATAAAAAAAAGGAAGTTTACCTATATTAAACTTGCTTTTCAAATGCTCTCTTTTTGTTTTTCTATAACAAAAAAAAGACTAAGGCACAAAACGTGAAAAAATATTAAAGTTGCTTAATTTAGCGGAAAAGTTAAAAAAAAACCATCATTTTTTGCTAGTTGATAGTTGAAATTTAATTCTCGATTAAGCTTTAGATAATTGAAATCAGGTACCAATTACGGGTCATGTTATTGATAACTAAAATTTTAATGATTAACGAAACTTATGTAATTGATAATTAAAACTTAATTCTCAATTGAACTTCAGATAATTAAAATTAGTTGTCAATTAACAGGCCATTTAATTTACAGATAATTAAAATTAGTTATCAATTATGGGTCATTTAATTGATAACTGAATTTTAATTTTTAATTAAACTCTTATTAAATTAATAATTAAAATTAAATTCTCAATTAAACTCTTATTAAATTGATAATTAAAATTAAATTCTCAATTCAACTCCTATGTGATTGATAATTAAAATTTAATTCTCAATTAAACTTCAGATAATTAAAATTAGTCATCAATTATGGGTCATTTAATTGATAATTAAAATTTATTTCTCAATTGAACTTCAGATAATTAAAATTAGTTATCAATTATGGGTCATTTAATTGATAACTGGATTTTAATTTTTAATTAAACTCTCATTCAATTGATAATAAAAATTTAATTCTCAATTAAACTTTAGATAATTAAATTTAGTTATTAATTATGGGTCATTTAATTGATAACTGAATTTTAATTTTTAATTAAACTCTTATTTAATTGATAATTAAAATTTAATTCTCAATTAAACTCTTATATGATTGATAATTAAAATTTAATTCTCAATTAAACTTCAGATAATTAAAATTAGTTCTTAATCATGGGTCATTTAATTGATAACTGAATTTTAATTTTTAATTAAACTCTTATATGATTTATAATTAAAATTTAATTCTCAATTAGACTTTAGATAATTAAAATTAGTTATTAATTACAGGTTTTTTAATTCATAACTAAAATATTAATTATCAATGAAACTCGTATTTGATTGATAATAAAAATTTAATTCTTAATTAAATATCAGTTAATTAAAATAAGTTATCAATTATGAATCGTTTAATTGATAATTAAAATCTTAATCATCAATTAAACTCTCATGTAATTGGTAATTAAAATTTTATTATCAATTAACTGACCCATAATGATAATTATTCTCAGTTAAAAGAAGTTTAATTAATAACTAACCACTTAATTATTAGTTATTCGTCAATTAATTGACGAATTTAATTAACTATGCCCAACTCTGATTATAATCTTGAATTAAATACAATGTTCAATAATCTTTTCTGTCTTTCTTCTGGATGGTGCCATCGGAGTACTTCTTCATGTCTAATTCTTTCTTTCTTTTCGAGCGGAAGAAATAAACAATTTAAAATTCTCTCCAACAATTTCACATGAAAAAAATTAAACAAATATTTTTGACATTAAAAAAAACTCTTAAAATTTATAATTATTTCTCTTTTTTAGCGCCATCAGATCTTTTGATTTAAAAAAGAAACAAATAATATAATGAAATAAATTAATTTATAAAAAAAATTTTTTTATTGGGACGCAAAAACCGCGTCACAGTGTGTCAAAAAAATAGTTCATAAATATTTGACATCCCGTATTCTATCATGGAATTTTTTTCCTTTTGCCTCTCTTTACATTTCCTCTCTCTCTCCCTTCTGTCTTTTTTTTTTATCAATGTGATTACCACCTTGATTATTTGCGGCTTCTTTGGTAAAAACGAAACTCGGCCATGTGATAGCGACTTTCTAAGAGTTACTGAATGATTTGTGAGGTTTCATAAATTATTACAATAATTTATAACACCTCATAACTTCGGTGGTGGCTACTGAAAAGTCGGTAATCTTTAAAGTTTCCGAATTTCAATAAAAACTAGAAGCAGCCCTTACTACAGCTCAGATAATAGTACATCTCAATTCAAGTAAATTCATTACTGCTCGTGCTAGCCATTTTTTTGGGCTCAGCACTATATTGTGTTAAGTTCTCATATATTGTAAACTCAGGTCCGAAGCTATCTGCTACCTGGGTAAGAATTATCCAAAGAGATAAGCACAGTAACACCGTAAAAAACTTATAACTCGAACGTCATTACTCACAGACAATACAAATTCTTATTTTTAACTGACTTTAAAAAAGAAGAGGTTCTAAATTCAATTGAATATTTTTTTTTTTTATAATAATTTTTTTAATTAATTTATTTTTTTTATGTCTGTTATCTCATAGCTCCGTCATTTCTAAACCGATTCAAGAAAACTTTTTTTTATCTGATAGAGAATGTCTGCAGAAAGGTCCAATACGTGTTCTATAATTATTGGGCGAATATTCGATTTGTATGAGCAGATTATCAAATTGAGAAAAATCGGGTGTTTCGTTTTCTCATTTACCTCCCTTATACTTCGCCTGTTATACTCTTTCTCTCTCTATCTCTCTCTCTCTCTTTCTCTCTCTCTCTCTCTCTTTCTCTTTCTCTCTCCCTCTCTTTCTCTTTCTCTCTCTATCTCTCTCTGCTCGGCTTTCTCTCTATGCGTAAGTAGCGAAACACACACTTTTTTCTGTTCCTGCTTTTTTTCCTCTTAATAACTTTTTATCACTCTGCTGAGTGGAAATTTTTTTCAGAAAGTCGACCCTTGGGAGTCCTAAAAGCCTTGGCTATATTTTTCTTGCAAATTGCAACTGCATTTCTTGGACTGTGAGCGATTTTCTGATTCTGAAGCATAGATAGTGACACTACTATTTGTTATTTGCTGCTGTTACTGTTCTATCTTTTTTATTGGGATTTGCTGCTCGGCTTGGTGCTCTGGGGAGTGTTGTTAGTGTCTCTGTGCGGTCTTAGAGTTTCAATTGCATTAAATGCAATTGTTTTTGTTCATCGCATCCTAACCTAAAATTTACTTGGTGCTGACTTGCTTCATTTAGTACATGCACAATTTTGATATCAGTGGCTGCATCTCTTGGTTGCCTTGCATACTAAATTTGTAACTTGATTGGTAAATGACTGTGGAGTCTCATATTCGAGGTGCTTTTCCACTTGTCATCATTATTATACGTTATTAACTACGTAAAACTCAGATCTGTATTATTATTCTGTTTCTCAACATACTGGAAATCATACACTAAGTTACTGACGGACCAACAACTTCATAGCATACATGTTATGCTGTTATTTCACTAGCATATTTAATACTACATCACTACTGTTTCTTTGAGCGCTACAATTTGTTTTCCTGGATTTCTTGAATTTTGATGATTCATTCTATTTATTTAATTAGATATGCAGCAATTTAATGATATTCTTCCTACGATACTTGAGAAGATGAGTAAGCTGGATAAATTGGACTCAATGGGATCCTCTGTTTCCAATGTGAGCAGTCTGCTTACTGTGCTATCTCATAAATTTTCTGTTCTTGAGTCAAGAGTTAGTGCACTTCCTACTGCATTTGACAAGCGAATTACTGATAATGGTACCAGACTTGACCAGGTCTGTCGCGAAAAGGGAGAGCTGAAGGCGAGAGTTGAGAGTGTGTTTGCTACTACTATCAATAGAACAACATCTGAAACAGACTCTGCTATTAATATGGATCATCTTAAGACTCTATCACAGCGATGTGATGCTTTGAAAGCCCAGCAGCTTCGTAATGAAAGGGCTTCTGATTTGGTACTGGGTGGTCTTGTGCCATCGGAATTTTCAATCTTAAGGTAGGTGTATCTGCTATCTTTTCTATTTTGGATGCTAGTTTCTCAATTAAGGATATAGCTTCTGTTCGGCCACTAAGACGTTTGTTTGCTGATTCTTCCACCTCAACTTTTTCTACTACTGCTGTTATTCATGCTTGTACATCATCGGAAGTGATGTCCCCATCTACACGGCAGTGTGATCACCACTTCTCAACTGTGCCACTGCTTGTAACAATGAAGAGTTCTGCACTTGCACGTTGGGTCATAGCTGCTAAGATTAAAACTAGGAGACTTCATACTTCTCAGGTTCATGAGAATCTACTTTCTGGAGCTAAATGCATCCCTGCTCTTTCACCTTCGTTAATCAACATCAACGAATTCCTTCCTCCCTCACTGCATTAGCTGAAGTTAAAGGTACTTACAAAGGCGAAGGACAAGAAACTAAATTTTCTTTCATTCGTGAAGAATGGAAGAATTTTTGTGAGAAGGAAGAATGAGGATGCTTCTACGCAAGTTGCTTCTGTCGAGGACCTTGATGCTTTTTTAGCCAAGGTGATGCTAGTCGGCGTCAGTCCAGCACCGTAATGTCTAGTACTGAGGATATTCCAATCTCTCCTCCACTCCTCTCTAATACATCACTCTCTACTAATAACCTTTCTTCATCACTCATTAATAAGCATTACACTGCAAGGGATGGCCTCAGAGTTTGTCACTTCAATGCCAACTCTATTAGAGCACACATTAAGATGATAAGACTCTTTCTGGCTTCTCGCCTCTACTTCCATATTATAGCTGTAACTGAAACTAAGCTGGGCCAGAGTGTTGGTGACTCTCTGATAGAGCTTGATGACTACGTGCTTCACAGGCAGGATCGTAACACTAGAGGCGGTGGTGTTGCTTTATATATTCACAACTCTATTACTTCGCGATGCCTTTGTTCTTCTCCTAGTAAATCAATAGGTAAGCCTGGTCTTCCCGAATATTTGTTTTGTGAGATCAATTCTCTGGACTTGGCTTCACCTATTTTTGTTGGTGTAGTCTACAGGCCGCCACATGCTTTCTTCTTGGCCAACACATATTTCATACCTGATTTAACATCGTATATGCACAATTATAGTTTAAAGATCATCCTTAGTGATTTTATCACTAACTTGTGCGTTGATTTTGATGACACTAAGTTTCTTAAAGGTCTGATTACTGAGAATGCACTTTTCTTGGTTTCTTATGGCATAAATCATCATACTTATTTTTCTGACACCTGGATTGATTTGTGTCTTGTCGATGCCAACGATATTGTACTCGACTTCTGGAAGACTGATATACCACTCATTGACGGCCACGATTTCATAGTTGCGACTGTTATGTCCTCTCTCTCTCTGAGAACACTGCTGTTTCCACTTTTGGATTATTACTGTCTGGTTTACTCTGACCTCTCGGCTGAGCTTGACCTTAGACTTTAAAGGATCATCAACTCTGGTATACGTTACATCTTCGGTGTAGGTAGGCGTGAGCACATCTCTGCTTATAGGTTCTCATTAGGCTGGTTTTACACTACGGGTAGAAGAAACTATTTTTCTTCTACATTTCTGTATAAGATGTTCTTATCTTGTACTCTATTCTATTTGTATTCTATGTATTAGTAGAGTCGGCCGGTGAGGTCCTTGAGCGGTGATGTGAGACCTTTGACCATTTCTTTCTCATTCACTGAGTATTGCCTACGATCGTTCCCGGTCACTTCCTGGTGGCTGTGGAATGATCTTCTTGCGACCTTACGCAACTCATCCTCCCTCACGACATTCAAGACATTCTCATTTGCACACTACCTTGCCTTGGAGAGTGGACCTCTGCTTCATACTAATTTATAAAACAGTTTTATATTGTATTAATTTTATTGCTAAGGAGTTTATTTTATTGTTATATTCGCTTGATTACTGTTTTTTTACTGTTTATTATCATAATAGTGCTAGATATTATTTTTATTAATTCTAATGTATTACTGTAATTAATAGTACAACATTATATATAATAAATTTGGTTATCTATTTATCTATCTCTGTCTCTCCCCTTCTCCCTCTCTGTCCCTCTCTCCCTCTCCCTCCCTCTCTCTCTCTCTCTCTCTCTCTCTCTCTCTCTTTAGGTTAGATAGAATGGTCAAATCAGGTGGTGGAGTAGGATTTTATGCTCGTGATTTTCTTAAGGTCAATATTTTAGCACAATCAGACCCGGTCTTTAATAACACTGCAGAGTATATTATAGCTGAGATATCTTTCGGCATGGAAAAACTTTTATTTGCAGTGGTTTACTTACGTCCAAAGGCGATTTTTCCTGAGGAATTTCTTAATTTACTTTCTACATATTTACCTTCTTATAAAAATGTTGTCATAACTGGTGATTTTAATATAAATTTTTTAACTAATAGCTACTCTGCTGACACTTTTCGCTCAGCTATTGTTTCGTTGGCTCTTTATGTGGTTCCATCTGAACCCACTCATTACACTTTAACTTCTGATTATTCTTCCCATACATGGATTGATTTATTCATCATCAATGATGACAGCTCTCTGTTATCGTATAGCAAAACATCAGCACCTTGTATTGCAGGTCATGATCTTATTTCAATCACATTTAGAGCATATAAACCACCAAATGCAACGAGAAAAATTTTCTATAGAAACTTTTCTAATTTAAATCGTGTTAGCTTAAATGAAAATATTTCACGTAATCTCTTACTAAAATCGCAAGTGAGCCATGCGACTTCTGGTTCAAAAAATGAACTCATTAATGGTCTGGTAAATGATTTGTCTCCTGTCCTTGTTTCGTCGTTCGATAAATGTGTACCTCTTAAATCTCGTAATCTAATGATTAAGAAAAAACCCTGGGTAACTTCTGATATTCGTGCTAAAATGAAGGATCGTGATAGAGCATATAGTTCAGCTGTTCGCTCTGGTTCTATGTTATCTTTAGCTCACTATCGAAGACTTCGTGGTGAGGTCTCTAATGCCCTTGACACGGCTAAAAACGAATACATATCTAATCGATTGTCTACCTCGTTGAACTCTTCAAATAGATGGATAACACTACGTAAAATTGGGCTCTCTAGTAAGATTCTTCCCTCACCACTACAGTATTTCTCATCTAAAACACTTCTGACTCATTATACGTCGGTCTCGTCATCATCAACGGCTCTCTCAGACAGCGAGATTAATGAAGTTCTTGCTGTACCAATACGCAACGACCTACCTGTCTTTGAGTTCGCAGAGGTTGACTGCTCCGTGACTGACTCTTTTTTACGTCTTGCTTCATCGAAAGCAGTAGGCCCTGATGATCTTGCGACTGATATGTTGAAAATTTCTCAGGATTCTTTATCTCCACACCTAAACTCAATTGTGAACCTGTCTTTGTCATCTGGTATATTTCCCGATGCTTGGAAAAGAGCATTTCTTCTGCCGTTGGCTAAGTTAAATAAAATTGACTCTCCCTCTCAGACACGACCTATAGCTAAGCTTTGTGAAATTTCTAAGGTTCTCGAAAGGGTTGTTCATTCACAAATGTATGCTCATATAGAGAGAAATGACCTGCTTGATTCTCTCCAGACAGGTTTTCGAAGGTCAAATAGCACTCAGACAGCACTCTTAAAGCTTTTGGAAGATGTCCGACTTGCGATTGACAAGAGAATGATAACTGTACTACTCTTATTTGACTTTTCAAAAGCCTTCGACACAGTACCTCATTTGCGTCTTCTTCACAAAATTCGTTCTCTTAATTCCTCAGATACGGTTATACGCTGGTTTGCGTCTTATTTAAGGAATAGATACTACTCTGTTCCTGATCTAGAGAACCAAATTGGGGATTGGATCACGTGTTCCGCTGGTGTGCCATAGGGTAGTGTTCTTGGTCCATTATTGTTCTCAATATTCATTAATGATCTTTCTTTGAGCCTGAATAAGGCTAAACATATTCTTTTTGCTGACGATCTCCAGCTTTATCACTCGTTTTCACCGGCAAATTTGGAGAAGGAGATTGACCTCGTGAACCATGAGGTTGCTGCTGTGGTCAAGTGGGCGAATGACAATGAACTCACTTTGAATCCTACCAAGATGCAGGCTATGTTCTTGGGCAGTGAACAATTTATGGCTAGAATTGATCGACTGTCATGCCCACCTATTCTTCTAAATGGCGTGTCCATTCCTTACACAGATATCGTTAAAAACTTGGGAGTCTGGATTACCAGTAGATTAAACTGGAACAGACAAGTTAACTCGATAGTTGGTCGAATCTTTGGTACTCTGCAGTCTCTTAAGTTTCATAGACATGCATTATCCAGAAAGGTTAGGAAGGAACTGGTTGGGGCGTTAATCTTCCCGATTCTTGACTACTGTTGTGTGGTTTATGATGATCTTCCTCAAATTCTGAATCTTAAACTTCATCGTGCGCTTAATGCGTGTGTCAGATTCGTATGGTAATATTGGGAGACAGGATAGGGTCACTCCTTTTCGCCTTGAACTTGGTTGGATATCAGTTGAAAATAGGCGGCTCTACTTTAAAATGGCACTAGCCCATGCTATTGTGTCTTATCAAAATCCACCATATTTAGCTTCCAAGTTCCTCCGTGCAAACATAGATACAGAGGTTAGGTCATCAAATAGACTTCCTGCGAGAATGCTTATTTGCCCGGTTGTACGCACTGCTGCGATGTTAAATTCTTTTGTCTCCACAGCATCTCACTTCATAAATAATAATGTTAATCTATTTCCTGGTTTTGGAGCTGGGTTGACCTGTATTGTTAAAACGATACTAATGAGCAAGTTCCTTAATGATGAGCGCACTGAGTGGCATGGCACGTTGGATGCTTGAAGAGCGTTGTCGATGTATACAAGCTCTGCTCTACTACAGTTTTAAAATGTAGTCCTTAATGGTTGCTTTTTGTGCTGATACGAAAGTGACAATGGTAAGAATGTTACATAGATTTATTGTTGACCTTTATTTCAAATTTAATTACTTTACTTTCATCTTTATGTGATAAACTTAATTGTCTACTTATAATAGTGATCTAATTATAGGATAATTTCTATTTTAGTTTATATCGAGTCATATAAAATAAATATCTAATATGCTTATCTTATAATCTTTTACATATTGTTTATATAATTTGTAATTACGTATGGGCCATACGGGGTTGAACCCCATGGCCTGAAATAGAAGTATCAATCAATCAATCAATCAACCTCTCTCTTTCTCTCTCTCTCTCTCTCTCTTTCATTCTCTCTCTATCTCTCTCTCTCTCCCTCCTTTACCTAAGCTTGAATATGTATACATGCACACACAACGACACTGTGCCGTTGAGCCTTCTCTCTTTCCTCCTATATATTGCTTGGTATAGTGTACTAATGCATGCGTTATCAATTAGTAATGAAATTTAGGCGTAATCAGTGGGTCTACCTATATTTACGCTTTTAATAAAGGGATTCACTAAAAAAATTTTTTAACAATAAACAAAACCAACTTTTAAAAAATGCACTTAACAGTTTAAAAAAAAACAATTCTTTAACAAAATACAAAACCGACTTCAAAAAAATGCACTAAACAATTACAAATAATTTATGATCTTCAATAATTATACGCATACTACGCATCTAACTCAACACATGTGTAACAAACATATTATAGATTATCTAATTATTTGTAAACAGCACAAACAAATTATATTTTTTCTAATTCACAAAAAAGTATTTTCGAACTATAAAATTTAATATTCTCTTATTGTCCGGTATCTCTTAAAAATCTTATTTTTAACAAATATATATAAAATTCAGATCTTCCTTTCTAAGAAAACATGAAAACAAATTTTTTTTAGTGTAAAACACTCAAACACTTGAGAGCGTATCTTATTGCTACAAATTGATACAAGATATACCATAAGATACCCTATCGTACAAATTTTCTTTCCGTGTTGTTATAAAATATAATATAACACAAGGCGAAAAAAATATATTGATATGCTTACTAAACAAAAAAATATATATATTATTTATTTAAATTTCCTTTCGCTATTACTTATTCTAGAAAAATCTAACAATAACATCCTTTTTCTACTTTATTTACGGGAACCCATGAGAGAAATTTTTTTTCTTAAGTCATATAAATAAATAACTCGTAAAATATAACAACATTATAAATAATAACTTGACTCCTTTACGCACTAAATAAAATAACGTAGTGAAATCTTTTTTTCTTTAAAAAAAAACCTTTTGAACGTCTTATTTCGGTATTACGAATTACTACAAGACACATCTTAAAATCTGATATTATTAGAAGAAAATAAAGTGCTTGTTTCTTTTCATTCAATATAAGCATTAATTAATTTTCTTTTCTGTAATTTTTTTTATGAGCGAATCCGTTTTTTTCTCCTTTCTACTCTCCGCACAAATTTTTTACATATATTATATTATAAAATATAATATTATTTAGAATATTGCATCTGCACGTATTACATACCAACGCAAACATATTCATCACTGTCTCTCTCTCAAATCTTGAAAAAAATAGAAGTTTTCGTATAAAAGGTCACTTATTAATATCTTTTTACATATAAAAATTCCCTTCTTTTATAAAAGTATATACTTTTTTTTATCGTTCCCTCTACGTGTCAATTATCAAGGACTAAACAACAATAATTACTAGTTTTAAAAAAAGAAAAAAAAGAGAAAGGTTTTGTGCACATCTTTGTTATAAATATATTCTCCTCCAAGAGACATATCTTCTTTTAAGCATATTAGTATAGGCGCTTTTAAACGACGTTAGTAGGCCCCGCCCCATCAAAGATTTGTTGAATACGGTACAACTGCACTAAACGATACTACTTTAATAGGTAACATATGCACTCAATCTCCACTCTACCATATGACGCTCAAGCCGAACTAACGCGTGCGATAAAGATAGCTACACACGTACGAGGTGTTGATCTTTTTTTGTTCAATCGCGTTATAATTAGCAACGTTCATATTTCCCATATTAGGTAATAGTGAAACACCCTTTTCTTTTTTACTAGCCCTATGTTGTTATAAATTAGCTGGAACAATAAAGCACATATTTCCTTTCTTTTTCGACTTTTGTTACTACTGACAATTAAAATTGTTTTTCTTATTCCTGTATGCGTACATTATTAATTGCCACACTATTTACCTCTCCCCAAAAGTGAAACAAAATAATAGAAAAAGAAACTTAGACTAATTTCCACATATGTGCATATATATATGAGAAACACACCTCAGCGCGCTTGACTCCCTTCGTTTGTTCTTTTGCATTTCAAGAACCATACAAGAGAGAAGAATAGCTTGACAAATTAATACAATGAACGAAGAAAGTCATACTCGTTCAACCAGATAGGAAACTTTCAAGAGCCCCCCCTCCCTTATATTTTAACATAGAAAGCCTCTAATTAATTACAATTAATAAAATTTTCAAACGATTACGACCGATCAAATCGTTTTAGTAAATTCTGGTACTACGCTCGATATAACACGTAAAGAAGGAATGAAATGACAATAGTTTTCTTCTTTATCTTTTAATTACTAATTATTTTTTTTCCTATCGCACCACATCCAATTATCAATTGAAATTTTACGTGTGTTTGATATATAATTGTGTGCATGTGCATAAACTCACATTTGAGAATGATTTATTTACTTTCATTTTTTTTTTACAAATAACTATACGAAAATTTTGTTTGCTAATTGTAAACGATAAATAAAACAACTCATCACAAATTTTTTTATTATATACAGATCACACAGAATAATTAACGCTAAAATTATTAATAATTAATTTTTTTAATATAATAATTAATTTTTCTTATGATTAATTAATTTAATTATAATAATTAAAAAATCTAAATATACAGAGAAATTAATGCTAACTTGTAATAATAATAACAAAAAAACTTAGATTAAAGTTTTATCATCAATTGAAAATTATAATTATCTAATAAATAAATAATCTTTACTTAATTGATGAACAGTTAAATTTGGCCCGCGCTATGCTAAAAAGCTAACGCAAAAAGATAATACATTGTGACACATTGCTTTAGTCGGTACTCGGTCGAGAACCGAACGCGCGTTCACAGCGCGCAGCTACGCGCATGCTATGCTGAATAGCTAACGCAGAAAGATAATACATTGTGACACATTGCCTTAGTCGGTTCTCGGTCGAGAACCGAACGCGCGTTCACAGCGCGCAGCTACGCCCATGCTTCTTACCGTTACCTACGCGCTATACATATAATATCCCTTCTCTAGCGATAAGAGAGGCGATATGAGCGTCGGCGGTTTGAAAGTGAGCCTATGTGTTAAGGCCAAGATGAAAAGAGAATCACTCTTGTGTCTGATTCAGTTAAATAAACAGCTTTAAAATAAAATCATAAGTTAGGATCGAGTTTCATTGTTACAAGTACGCAGTTAGACGGCGAAGTAAGTTGGCATATGCTTGGCCTATGTACTTGTATACCTACTTGTAATATCGATAATCTTAGTGCTGTGTATCGTGTTTTTAAAGTACAAGTTATTAAATTGAGTAATTAATCCAGTAAAAGCATACCTTACAAACACGAGTTTTCATTCGTAATTGTAAGTGTTCTAAAATTAGTAAAATTAAATTTTCAGTTTAACTATTAAAATCGAGCAGGTACTTGAGGCAATAATATTGTCTATTACCTTCCTTCCTTTCTTAGCCCTTTAAAACTTGAGCGTATGACTCCAAAGCGGTTGGGCATGGCGACCTTTACCGTATGCGGGTTGGCTCTATTCTCACACTTATGAACACACATACGATTATTAAGGAAAACATATTTATCATACTAGCGCAAGGTTGTGACCGAGTTTAGTATAGAGATTTGCAAAATTAAGTACGATGGCTTCACCATGTACCTCTAATAAATCAAAAATACATACTAATACAAGTCTAACTCGTGTTAATCGCATTTAAAGGATAAATCAGTTACTAATTTGATACATCAGACATAGATTCGTGCGTTCGTTATCTTTATAATAAGTGTAATGACGCACCCCATCATACATCAAGTTTGACGAGGTATACGTTCGATTTGGTTCTATAAAATTTAAGCTATAACAAGTCATACAACCGCTTGGAGCATGTACTACTGGAGGCAGCTCTGAATGCACCGTTTGCATGGTTAGGCTGGGAAAGAGAAAGATAAACTAAGGTTAATAACTATCTCTATCTCTCCGTCATGTGATAAAGGAATAGGAAACAAAACAAACCAATCACGTACCGGAGAAAAAGAGATATCTGTCAACCTCAACTGTATACCTCAATCTGTATACCTTTCTCTTTCTTAACTTAACCACGCGCACGGCGCATTCAAAGCTGCCTCCAGTAGTATATGCTCTAAGTACAACCGTAATAAGCTTTTTGACATGAAAAAAATGAGAAGTATAAGAATAAAATTCTAGTAACGTTTCTTCGCGCGTGAGCATCAAAGGAATATTAAAAATAGTTGAATTCCTGTTTAAGAATGATTAACACCAGGTCAAACTCATAAGAATATATATAAGTATTATTAGATTTTGATACGTAACTTAGAACTATAAAATCCTGAAAACAGCAATAACGTATTTGGGACTTTATGAGTTGATTATAGGAATGTTATACGTTAAAACTATTTATAGAATACGAAGAAAATCTTACATTGGCGCCCACTGGCTTTATCAACTGTTGTTAATTTACATTATACGATTGTAAAATTTATTTTTTTTCTTCTCGTTTATTTCATTAAATAGTTGATAAAACCCCACGACTCAAAATTTCGAGTCTCGTGTGTAAATTTTAAATACAAGAAAGCGTTAGATAAATAGAATTTGGCCACAACTTTATAAGTGAAATAAAAGCGCAAAATAAACAATAAAAGCGTAAATAGCGCCAGTGGTTTTAGTTAAAACAAATTCAGTAGTAAGTAAATATTAGATATGAGAAAAAAAAAATTATGAGAAAATCAAAATTTTGTGGTTTTATAGAAAAATCTAAAATAAAAATCAATAATGTGAATGATATAAAAGAATATTCAATTATAGAAGGTTGAAAAGTTATTGCAAAAGAACACAAAAGACAATGCTGTGATGTATAAAATACATCACAAGGAGTAAAATTTAAACAGATTAGTTATTAAGTATAAAAAGCGAAATTATAACAAGCAAGCGCACTTATTTTTTAATTCATAAATCTTATGTTTTATTTTTGTAACGTTTTTTCTAAATGATTTTTCTCAAGCGTAAGAAATTGACAGATGTAAAGGAGAGTCGAGAAAACTGCAGGGGGAAACCAGAAATAAAAATAAAGTAATGAATAGTTATTTAAATAGAAAAAAAATATTCATCGTAAACTAAGAGTAAGAGCAGACGCAAAGACAGAAGCACAGCAAGAAGGATCAGCTGTAATGATGCACATAAGTGAGAAAGAGAAAGAAGATTATGATCATGCGTGCGGCAAATGAAAAAGATTTCAGGAACACGACGCGTATATAAACACACGCTAGATGCACCAGGAACTCAGGATTAACGTCCACGAGAAACATTTTATAAACGAATTACGAGGAGTTACAACAAAGCGGCAACACGAGATTGGAAGCGACGCGACGTAGTAGAAACTGTCATAGCGACAGCATAAGAGCGAGAAGGATAGATAGCACACACGCACTCAGACTCAACACATAAGAGGAACAGTCTGTACAGTAGATATATATGTGTATATATATATATATATATATATATATATATATATATATATATATATATATACGCATACTTAGATATTTCAACGCCACGCCATGTAGCTGTACATACACATGTAAAATCGACCAATGAGGAACAGCTATGAGTAGAAATCTTCGATAATCGATGTTTCTACTGCATGAAGCAACAAAGCAACTTCAAATACGGTATAAAAATTTACTAGAGTGATAGAGATAGAAGATCCGTGACCAAGAGTCGATTAAGCTGGCGATAGCGACTCATAACTGAAGAGATTAAAGTAGAAACTAAGACGCAGCGAGAAATAAGGATAGACAATGAAGAGTAGCTAGGTGCGACACAGATGGACAACAGAGCGAAGGGGAATGTAATTTCCTTTTTCTTGAAAGAGATCATTCTGGGATCAGCAGTCGTTGAGTACACTCAAATAAAGTTGGAACTCATCCTTTTTTTGTTGAATATTATCGGTAAAGCTAAGGAGTAAAAAGAAAAACGAGAGCAGAGAAGTCGTGGACTAGATAAAAGGAAAAGGAGAAATAAAGGGAAAGAAAGAAGGCTGCTGTGAGACATCTCCAGAGACGACGACTCGGCGACCGGGTGCGACCATCTCTTGGAACTAACATCGTTTCCGTTCTTTCGACCACGCCATTGTCTTCTCTTCGACCAGCGTCACGTTCTTTTTTTTTGTTTTCGACTACTGAGAGGGAATCTGCAGCGAAGCAACTGCAAATGAAATTCCACCAGCGGGTTAGCAAGTAAAAAATAGTATTTTCTAATTTTGTTGGTTTTCCTCCATACCTTTCTCGGTTCTCCTTAAGAGATATATTTTTGTGTTATTATCTTAATATGATAGAGTTTCTTGATTTCGATCGTGAGTAAATTAGAATTAGAATCAGTGCGGTTTAGTGAAAATACGAATATAGACATTAAAAATAAAATAAGTGTAAATTAAAAAAAAAAAAGAGAAAGGCACGTGCAAAGGCGCTTTTGTTCGGCGACGCCATGCCATCTTGTTCTCTAAATTAAACGCGAGAATCGTGAATAGTCGAATTAAATAAAAGTTGTTCTTATAGTTCTATATATATTATTCAATTACTAAAATTGTTATATATATCAACCTATATTATTGTGAGAAAGGAGATAATTAAATAGTGAGAAAGAAACGATGCGGTGTACGTTGTTACAGGAGTGCGAGCGAGATAGCTATACTTAGTTATTAATTAAAATCTAAAGTTCTTATTTATTTGATACGGAGTAGTGCGAGTGATATTAATATTAATTCCTTAAAATTTTATTGAATTGCGAATTGTAAGTGTTAGGTTGTGCGACTGCGTGGTAAGGAAATCGAGGGACGCGTAATTTAATTGACAAATAATTATTCTTTATACGGTGTTAACCTAGAAGGTGATTAAAACGATTGCACGTGTAACAGAATTATAGATTCTTGGTCTTCCGTACACGCGCACAGCCTAATTATAGTAAAGCAATTAGAGCGGCGTTTCCTTTCTTGTTTTTTTTTTATTGTGATGTATAAACGAAGTTTTCTTTTGAATTGATAATATAAGAAGTTTAAAATTAAGATTAAACAGAGAGTCAACTGCTTATTTTTCCTTTTTTCTCTTTTCAGGACAAGAATTATAAGCTAAAGAAAATTAGTTATATCATTCATTTTTTTTTTCTTAAATACTTAGAGTCATTTAATATTAATAGTATCTTTTAAAGTTAAAATTCATTTTGATTTTTATATATTTAACATTGTTCCTTTTAACTTCGTAAAGTTTTCTTAAATCATAAATCACATTGAAATTTTCTGATCGTTAGAACCAGCCTACAACCCGAGGCAGGCCAGTAAGTATTGACCCCCTCTGCAGTTGCTCTACCCAGCTAGCTGAGCAGGGTTCACTGGCGCTCAATTAAAAATAATTATAAATTTCGTGAACCCAGACAAATTCGTGGCTTCGGGGATTCACCCGGAGGTCCGGGGACTTTGCCATGTAACAACGCAAAAAAAGAATTTTTTATTATAGATGCGACAGAATTAGCTTAATTATTGACAAAAATTAATAATATAATAGATAATCAAAATAAAGATATAGATTTCGCGTATATAAAAATAAATAAAAATGAAAATAATATTGAAAATATAAAGGAAAGAGTCAAATTGATAGTAGAAAATCAAGTAATATTAATAAATAAAGTTGAACAAAAAAACATAAATTTAATCAGAATATGCCTTTATTATTAGATAATACAAAAGAGATAGGAGAAAATATCGCAAAATTGAAAGAGGAAATTGAAAATATAAATTAAAAGAAAAATACAAAAAAATAATCGTGAAGTTGTAAAGGCAAAATAGGAAAGAATGATAGAAAACTAAATAGAAAAAAAGATTACAAAATTGATTGAAAATAAAGTAAGTTAAAATGAAAGTCAAAAATTCTATTATTTAAAATTATAACTACGTGAATAATGTTGAATTTGAAAAGAGAAAGTAATCAAAATTTTGAATTATTCAAATGAACAAATAAATGTAATAGCTAAAGCCACAGAGGATTAAACGTATGAATATAAACAAAGACGCAAAGCATTAAATTGGTCAATTTAACTACGATTGAATTGAAATAAAATTTAACATGTAACAGAGAAATAATATTTCAAAATTATAATATTAATAAACAGTGGTACTCAACTGGCACAGTGGTACTCAATTTTGATTTTTGTATATATGTAAAGGTTCTCAAACCTATAATTATAATAACTTATTTGCAAGTAATTAGAGTTGTAATATGCTTTGCAGGTCTATACCATTGTTTAAAAATAAATGTTTTTAAAGCAAAAGCTCAATTTGATGTTTCGCATGTTATATTATACAGCTTAGATCGTACAATGTACAGTAGCCCCTTACAATAGAGCACAGACAATTAAATGAAATTATTGTAAAAATTTAATAACTGATTGCTGCAAAAATAAAATGATGCAAAATAAGATAATTTAAATGAATATTTAGTTGAATTATAACTTATATAGTAAATATTAATTTTAAATAAAATATTCAATAAGTAATAAATAAAATTATGACAATCAGTTGTAACAGTCCACCGGGGATTCGGGTGGAAGTTTTCGATAAATGTGTAATTATTTAGGAAAATTGAAGTTTGAGTCACTATTTAATTTTAATGTTCAATTCACTAAAAGTTTATTAGTTAATATAACACTAATATTACTATGGGCGCCAGCCGCGGAAGAACGCGACAAAGAATTTTATAAAATAAATATCATACGCTCGCACGCACCACGAGCAACGCAAAAGTAAGAAAAATAGAAATATGTGAATCCTGGAGCTAAAATAATAGACGACACTTACTCACGAACTCACACATGTGATAATGAAATAAGAAGCTGTACCAAGGAATTATTCCCAAAAGAATTATCAAATAAGAGACGTATATTAATGCGTAATTTCGCATGTTATGTAATTATAACAATATACTATGTTTTGACACTAAGAGTTGCGTTCAGGCACGCCGCTAGGAACAGTCTGTCTGTTCCGGCATAGCTGAGCCCGCAGCAAGCTACAGTAGGCCCATGAGCTGCGCACGCATCCTATATGCCCGCAATAGCTGCTAGCTGTAATACACGCTGAAGAGTGAGACTTGCCTAACATAGACGGATGTACGTCATGTTATGCTATACTACATGAATCAAAATGCTGTGATGTTGCTTACTGCCAGTTGCAGATGCAATAATCACATAATTCATTTTATGTTAAGAGAGAATCTTTAGTGAAAACTATCTCAAAATCCTACTGCCTGTGAGTGCTCGCGAGGAATAGACAATTCAGACTTTCCATAAAAAGGTTTTGTGTTTCTCTATAGTGCGTATCGGTTGTAGCCAGGCTTACGCAAATCTGTCTGAAGTCGCTCTGTTCCTTTGCTTTGTGCCTTAACAGTTCGCATCGTTAGCTTATATCTAAGGTGTGTGTGTTGATGCTATATGACGCAGGCATATAGCTTCAGCATGGCCCAATGATTATTTTCCTTCATACCCTTGCCGGAACTTCGCCTAAAAGTGCCTCTCGTGCGGCAGGGAACGAGCAAATTACATTTGTGATTTTCTTTACAGTCACATGCTCAGAAGCCACTGCGCACCTTCATACTACAACAGTTTCGGTCGCTTCACTGTCTGCTGCATGTTCCGACTATATCTATATATACTCAGTATGTCTAACCTCTGTTATTATACATCAAACATCGTTAGACATGACTGTTAAAATTATGAAATACACACACACATGATAATTACACACGTTTTTTTTATATGAATTATCATTAGAATATTTACTGTATACCCTATGTTATCAGTTATAGGATACACATGTTCCGTTTCTTCACATTTCTTTCATGCATACACAATTTTTTTTTAACTCGCGATATTTTTTTCACGACACTCACAACACGCTTTTAGACAATTAAAAAATAAAAATACAATAAAATAATTGAATATTTATGTTCTTTTTTTGTTTCTTTACGCGTTTTATTTATTTGAATTGTTAAATAAAACGAATTGTTTATCCTATGTTAACCGCTATAGGACTTATTTGCGATTCTCTCTCTCTTTCTCTCTCTCTCTTTCACGCTCTCAACGTATACTATAGTTGCTTGCGCATGCGCGATACAACAAACTAAAGCATCAAATGACTTTTCACTAGAAGTCGTTTTCGATGTATTTTTTTACTTAAAAATGAATTTTTATCTTTTTGGGATGGCGAAGTTCCGGCCGGGCATGAAGGAAAATCGTATACGCTCCTCGGCACGAAAAAGGCTCATCATATGCGCGTGTTTTGCTTTGCTCGGCTGACGCCTCGCAAAGCAAACTTACACGCGCATGTAATGAGCCTGTTCCGTACCTCGGAACGTAATATACTATTACGTTATGCTAATTCGTAACTAGCAGCTTAGTTGCCTTCTTACATCCCCCCCTGCCAGACTAAAATTATATTTTCAAAGAAAAGATAATTTCAGACACTGCAGCATCGGATATATGGAAGAAAAAAAAATTTCGAATAAAATTTTTGCCTATGCTCGAGCTCAATGTTTGTATTAAATAAACGCTGTATGTGTAAATGTATTGTCTTATTTCTATGCTATCTATATTAGCCTGACTACCATTTTTGATAGTGTTTACTATCTTTTGCTGTACAGAGTGATGTTTGTTATGTTGTTTCGTTGTTCAATTAGTTTTCTTCTTCTTGAAGTCATCATTGCTGTAGCTTGATCTTTTATGAGTAGTGTTAAGTGTAATGTTGTACGTGTACGCAATTCTAAAGTATTTATTATATATTTTTAATATGGCTGGCTTATCCCAAGTGTTAAAATACAATAATATATTAATAAAAAAAATTTTATTCCGGCATACTTACACACATTCTCTTATACATGATTACAAGAACGCAAGAAAAATGTATTTAAATAATTATTTTATAAGACATACATACATATAACAAATTAAATGTTTCACACATAAAATAAAATTAAAAGAAAATATCTAACTTTACCTTGGGTCGCTTAGTGGACTTAAGACATGTATGTTAAATTTAAAAAAAATGTAAATTTAACTAGAAAACAAGAAGAAAGAAAAAAAATTTTGAAATTTAAAACAGAAATTATGGTAAGAAAAAAATTACATGTTTAGCACCGATCCATTGACTTGCCAGCAAGTTATTCCTGGTAATGCTAGTAATCTCCTTCTTCATTTCTTTTTTTGTTAAATCATAAGGTTTTAAGCGAAAGAGAGTATCATTAAAAAAAACTTTGTTCTTTGCTTTACTACATTTATATGAATGATAGAATGATATGAAATGATTATGATTGTTAAAGTTATAGGAAGGTTGAAATAAATACTCAATGTTTCATTATTGATACAATATATATATATATATATATATATATACATAAGGAGGTCCTAATATTTATACTCGGGCATTACGCCACTCCTCTTTACAATTTGGGCAAGTTGGAAGTGTTACTTCAGGTTCTCCACAACCTCTACAAAATCTCCTTCTTTCTTTTGGACATGCTATGACTATTTAGCTATGACTATCTTGGCCACAATTCCAGCACCCTGGTCGGTCTGCATCTTTTAATTTTGAGGGCCTTGGCATTCCCATCCGTGGTTGGTCGTTTTTGGCTACTGGTCTTGGTATGTTTATAGCCATTAATGGCGGAATGTTGGAGGATTTACTTACGTAGGGGTGAAGCTAAGTGATTGGTTTTAATGTTCAAGAGTGTTAACCGCAGCTGGTGGCGAGAAAGGTCGAGGGGGGGGGGCGACTCGGTGCTAAATGGTTGTAGGCCTGATGTTCTTAAACTGTCACATAGGTGGCGTCTCCCTCGAGTACAACCACGATAGCCTGGGCACCTGATGTTTTGACCTTGTTGCTGTAATGATTGCGCTGGTCATCTCTCTCTCTCTCAAATATTCTTCTCTAATAATTAAACCTTGGCCACGCTCGGGCTTACTTGCTGCTGGTATGTGCTCAGAGCTCGGCCTCTGGCCCATGCTCTTCCTCTGCCCCTTACTTGAGCCGTTGCTTCGCTCTTTGCTTGCTGCATTTTCTGTAATATTATGGTTATGAACATTTTTATTTCTAGGTGAGATGTATCTTTTTAGGTCGTTGACATACACCCTGTTTTGTTTCCTATTGTCTAAGTCTTCTACTAGATAAACGACCGGTGAGAAAGCTTTGGTAATTTTAGCAGGAACAATATATATTGGTGCTAATTTGGCAGCAAATTGGTCTGCCGCTAAAGATAGTACGTGGTTACGACGGCTATCTAGATCACCAGGCTCGGATTTTACATCTCTACGATTTTTATTATAGTCATTTGCTTGTCGTGTTGATGCTTTGGAGATGTGTCTTTGCACAAGGTCGTGTAGCGCAGATAAATATTTTATTCGATCTGACCATGTTTCTAAGTCACCTGCCTTTACTAGTAAGTGTTGCTCTAGAGTTTTGCGATAAAGAAGAGTTGAAGGTGGGTTGCGACCTAAGTTCAAGAAAGCTGGTGATACCTTAAGAGAAGAATGAACCGTAGTATTCAAAACAAAGCTACAGGGTTGGCTTGAGCGTGATAAGCGGGTGTATTTAAGTGTTGTATACCGTATTTAGATAATTTATCATCCATTATTTTATTACTGAATTCTTTCCCATTATCTGTAACTATGACTTGCGGACAACCCCATCAGTGTATTATTAAATCTTCTAAAGCTTGGGTTATGGTTTTATTGTTATCTCTTTTTAGTGCTTTGAGCTCTACATATCTAGTAAATAGATCTTCAAATACTACTACGTATTTAAATCCGTTCTTTGATGCTGGTTTTGGACCCATAACGTCAGCACCGATCACTGTCCATGGTCCTTATATATATTTTTCCCTCATTAAGCCCGCGGGTTGTTGAGTTACGCATTTATGTGCTTGATATTGCTGACAGGCTTTAACATAGCACTTTGTACCATAAAAATATCCAAGCAATAATAGTATTTAGCTAAGTTTAAAAGGGTTTTATCAATACCGAAGTATCCAGCTTAAGGAGTGCTATGAGCGACATAGAGTGCTTTTTCTCTGTCTGCTGCAGGGATCACCAATTTCCAAGAGTCACGGTCAGGCATTAGTGTAACAATTAACTCATTAGGTCGGTGAGCATACTGCAGATCATTTTCTATTCGAAAATCTAGGTACT
The DNA here is from genome assembly GCA_017163975.1 of Anastatus disparis. NCBI lineage: Eukaryota > Metazoa > Arthropoda > Insecta > Hymenoptera > Eupelmidae > Anastatus > Anastatus disparis. Next base: position 188,379 of record JAFFSR010000391.1, read on the forward strand.
TCTTTGGAAATTTTGTCACTTCTTCCTTTCTTTTCCTATACCACGTGACGTTTATGGCCACAGGTGCTAGGGCTGCAATAAAATTATTTTTGTATGCTCTTGATAGTGCATCTGGTACCTTCATTTGCGTTCCTTTCCTATGCACTATTTTCATATTGTATGCTTGTAGTGCCGTATGCTATCGAACTAGCCGACCTGTAGCATCTTTTAGGTTATGGAACTAAAGTAGGCTATGGAGATCTGTGACTACTGTAATTTCATCACCTTGAAAGTATCCTCTTAGTCTTTCTGATGCCCATAAGACTGCTAGACATTCTTTTTCCGTAACTGTGTAATTACGTTTTGCTTTGCTAAGGGTCTTGCTAACATAATAAATTGGGTGTTCTTCTCCATCTATTGCTTGTATAAGCATTCCTGCTACAGCATAATCACTAGCATCTGTCTGTAGTATGAACGGAAAATTGAAATTAGGTCGTGCTAAAACTGGAGCTTTAGTCAGGGCTTGCTTAAGTTTCTCGAAGGCTTGTTGTTGCTCATCATGCCATTGCCAGCGGACATTTTTATGCGTTAGGAAAGACAGTGGAATCTTTGTTTTTGACAGGTCGGGTATGAATCGAGCGTACCATCCAACCATACCTAAAAACCGTCTTAACTATTTAAGGTTTGTTGGAGCTGGGTATTCTAAAATTGGTCGAATTTTATAGTTGTCTACTTTTAGCCCATGCTCATTTATGACATAACCCAAATATTTAACTTCCGAGCAACAAAATTCAGATTTTTCTCTGTTAATTTGTAGTTAATTTATAATGGGATCGTGCCCTTGCACATCTATGGCGTGTTTAGCTAAGTGCGTCACTCCTAGAACACTTGGAGTTGGCGAAATTAGACAGTTAAGTAAATTATCCACCTGTTTCTTCTTATTTTCTGTAGTTTTAGCTAAGCCTTCAACACTTTCTGGAGCAAGATAAGACACTGGGTTATTTCCATGTGGATAAAATTTATGTTTAATATTTCTTGGAGTCCACCATTCATCGTATTCGTAATCTACTTTAAGCTTAAATAATCTTTGGAAATGTATTCCCAATAGACATTCATATAAGATACCTTCGAAAATTCTAAAAGGAAGAGTGTGTCTATCGCCATTCATGGCAATTTCTACATTAAATAAACCTTGAATATTAACTGCACTACCATTTGCTACGTTTACATAAGTATTTTAAGGGATTTATTTATTTTTAAGTTCTAATCCCAGTTCCACACCTATGTAGGAGTGAACTGAACCGCTGTCCAACATAGCGATCAGCCGTCGTCCATTAAGTGATATATTTATAAAGTGTCTTCCTTCTCCTGCTTCTGATAGGTTTCCTTGAATTAATGATTTACTTCCTGAATTAGTGGATTCCCATATCATTTGAGGCGTACTAATTTCGGATTTTTGGGTTGTTGGGGAGAAAACATCGACCCTTATTGTTTTCTCCCATACCCGATTCCTTGTTGTTGGATTTGGCATTTTGGGCATTTGTTACGGTAGGTATTTGGTGCTCCGGACCCGAAGCATATCACTGGCAGGGGCAGGTACGCACTTGATGACCGAATTCCTTGCAGCGTACGCATAGTTCACTAGATCTTGCTTCACTTGCATTCTTAGCTGGAGCTTTTTGAGCATCATTTCTGGTAGTGTTGCTCTTTGGGCTATAGGGTTGTTTATTATCTTGTTTAGGAGGATCTACCTTTACCTGTGCATTCGAATTGCCTTAAGTTCTTTCTTCTTTACGTGTACTAGGTTGTTGCTCATTCTTTTTATAAGGTGGTAAGTTGGGGTTTGCGGTAGGAAAATGGTTAGTGTGTGATTGTGTTTGGGAATTTTTGTTCTTAGAATTTCTATTTTCATTAACCATAGCTAATTCCAGATTATTTTCTACTACGGTGTCGGTGAAAGTGTCTGAGGTGTTTGTTATCGCGGCTATTTTGTTGAGGGCACAAAACACCTTTTTTCTGGTCCCACCATCAAATTTGGGTTTATTGCTTTTCTTTATAGAAAATTTACTGTAGAATAAGCTCCAACAAGTTTTTTTACCCTATCTCATTTGGTTTCGTTTTTATGAAAAAATTAGTGGGATACACTTTTAATTAATTTTTTTGTTGAAATTGCTATTTTGAGATTTTTCTCAAAATTTTTAGCTTATCTTATTGAAACACTATAAGAACTTATTTTTTTATTACTTGATTCAATAGTTCATAAATCATAAATTAATCTCCAAAAAGTTTTTTTTTAAAGATTTAATTTTGTTTTTATTTATTAAGAGAAGATCGCGTATCTCCGTCCTTTTCTAATCAGAGAAACATTTTTTTTGCAATAACTAATGACTTTAGCAAAGTATAAAGTGATAGCCCCATCTCGTATCAAAAAAAGCAAAATTTTCTTTGATGAGAAATAATTAATTTTATCTATTCGTTTTCGAGAAAACCTTAAAAAACCAAATTGTTTACCCTATGTTTCAAATTTTTCAAAGTTTTTTTTGAAAACTAAACAATAAAATCAATTCCTTCTCATCAAAGAAAATTTTGTTTTTTTTGATACGAGATGGGGATATCTCTTTATTTTTTGTTAAAGTTATTTGTTATTGCAAAAAAACTAAATTTTTCATTAAAAAAGGACAGATATATATTTGACCTGCTCTTAGGTATATAATGATATAATTATTACAAAATTGAAAAATTTTAAGAATTATTTTAAATTAAATTTTTAAAATTTTTATTGATTTTTTTAGGTATAATTGAAAAAAAGAGTTTATTTTTTCAATTTTAACGAAATATTTATCTTGATTTAAGTTCTAAAAAGTTTTACATCCATATTTTATTTTGTTTTGATTTTGTAAAGAAATGAGTGGCACATAGTTATTCATGTAATTTTTTATCAATTTGAATTTTGCGCGTTCGCGATACCGGCTTGTATCATTTCGCTACATGACAGTCAGTCTCAGCTGATTGTATGGTTAGTTTGCAGTAAGTTTGTTTATTTAAAGTGCATTTAAAAAATTATTAGTAGGTTTTGTGGTTTAATTTACGTAAAATTATTAATTTTGAATAAATTACACGTTCGTAAGTTATTTTATATTTTTTTATGTGCGCCTGAAATTCTACGTTTATCTGAATACAAAGTGTATTTAAAGTGTAAAAAGCTTGAATTGACATTAAGAATACGAACCACAAAAATGTCAAATGATGAAAGAGATACAAGAGGCAGATTTCATAACCAACATCAAGATAGAAAACGATCTACAGAAAGATCTAGAAAGAGGCCAAGGAAATTTCTTGGTAGAAGTGAAAAAAATTCTCCTGAAGCTAAGAGAAGTAGGACCTCCACTTCTTTTATTAAACTGAAAAAAACGGAATTTTTAAGTTCCAGGGCAAAAAATAAAAATGTTGATATCAACGTTCTATCTTCTGTGTTAGAAAAATTGTGTTGCAGCGTGTGCCATCATAAGATAAAATTTATTGAAAACTCTTTACGAAGATAAGGATTCAAAATTAATATGACTTGTGATTTTTGTGATGAATAAGCAACTGTAAACTCTAACAAGAGAGAAAATGCTATGGACAATACATATAAAGTTAACAGATATAATGTTCTTGCCGCTCGTGTACTTGGCCATGGACTTGCAAGTTTGTCTAATTTTTTCAGTTCAATAGATTTATCAAAGCCAGTTGCCCAGTCAGTGTTTAGTGCTGTAAATAATTGAATAACAAAAGTATACGAACAAGTGGCAAAATGTTCTACATCTGAAGCTGTTAAAAAATAACTTGAATCGACTTCCCCAAATAGTGCTGATCTTGATATAACTTTCTCAAGATGTTGGAGAAATTGAACATCGAACTTGGAAATGTATATGTCGAGTGGGTCAGGACTTTGAATGATAGAAGATAATTCAATGTAGAGTGATCAAGTTAGTCTCATTCAATACAAGCACATACTCTGAAAAGAAAAGTACGAATAGGTGTGATGGATTTCTATACTATATACGGATATAAATTTTATTTGTAAATTTTAATATTAATTGAAATATAAATTTAAAATATAAATTTTATTTCTTAATTTTGAATTTGAATTATAGAATAAAATATAAAATGATTACTCCATATTAAATATTATTTCTTAGTTTCTAGCTGATTCAAGGTTAGTACGAGTAATTCTAACAACCATCAGAGTAACAAATAACTATGTATATGTTGATTCTTACAACAAATACATAGTTTTATTGGTGAATAAGGCTGAGTACTGACAAAATATCTTATAATAAGAAAGATTATTATTATTGATTATTTTAATAACTTATATCTTTTTGCATTTCAGCTTTATCTAGTCGATAACAAGGTTCTCTTGTCTGGTATCTCTTTTTTATATTGTAAGCTAATATAAATAAGAAATACCAGGAAAGAATCATTTTATGCAAGATAAGTATAGCATTGATAATTTTAAGATATAATAATTAAAAACTTTAAAGCTGTTTTTTTCTAATATTGAATTTTTAAAATTTTAGGTGCTGCCCCGTAAGATTTGAGCTAAACCGCTGGATGGATTTGACTTTTCCAAACTGATTTAACTTCAGTATTAGCATTATTCTCGCGTGAATGGAGGGTTTTGAAATCGAATGACTAGAAGTTGTTAAAAAATCCAGAAATAAGTTAAGAAAATAAATAGTATATTACGATACATGTGACTTACGTAGCCCATTATTGCACGACGTGAAGTTATCGCCCGAGCGTAGCGAGGGCGATAATCACGTCGTACAATGGGCCACTTAAGTCTCAAGTGTCGTATACTATTTTATACCACAAGTATCATAAATCCGCTGCATTACATGAGTACTCTTTTTTTTTTTTTTTTTTTTTTTTTAAAGATTAATATATAAAGGATATTGTCCTCTATATGATTAACCTTTTATATATGGTGAAGTCGAGGAAGTCCCTCGCCCGGCATCTGTTTAACACATTACATCAGGCTAGGACTGTCAGACCCACCATACCGAAAACTTTGACCACCGATGGATGGTCAGCCACTTTTGTAACCAACAATCAACCGATACCCAATGAGGTCGCGATATAAATGGTATATACACTTATTTTCTTTCGAAAAAAAAGTTAGAGGTACCTGGCCAGGATTCGAACCCATGCTCTCCGCGTTGAAGGCAAGAGCTCTATCCATTACGCCACCGCGCTCTCACCACATGAGTACTCTTAAAAAAAAAAACCAATAATTAACAAAAACTATGCACTCCATGAATGATAATTCGTAAAATAAAACAGAAAATTGTAAAAGAGCAAATACTAGGCATTTCGTGAATGATGAATCGAGAAAGGAAAGCAAAAACTATAAAAAAAGAAATTTAAACATTTCATAAATGATAAATCAAAACAGAAAAATTTTAAAACCGTAATTTCAAATATTTACTTAAATCGTATAATAATGATAATACAATAATACTACCTCTTCGTTTCATATGTTACACTGGTATTAACTTTAGTTTTACTCGTATCTCACGTTCTTATTATTGTTATTTAATTTAAATAAAGTGTACCGGCACATTGGTGGGGTTACGGAACTGCACTTCAGCCGATCGTCGAAGTTAAGCAGCATTGGGCGCGGTTATTACTTGGATGGGTGACCGCTGCCTATGTAACTTCGTCGATCGATTAGGTGTTTTTTCTTTGTCAACAATGTGTGTATAGGTAAGAGATAAATGTTTCCGGTCTTTAAACCAACGGAATGTGACATAAACACCGAAAACAATTTTCGATTACTAGGTGATGTTAGAGCAGATTTCGGCCTGAGGTAGAGATCTGGTTATATATAAAGCTCCGCTCGGAAGACTCGCAATTGTCAAAATTAATAGTAGCTCATTACTGTATAGCATAAAGTTTGCTGAACATAGTGTGCAATAATAGGCTCCTTAAATCACAGACAGCTGTGTGTCTAAATGCGGATTTAGGACACAGTGTGCTATAAAATTTATTTAATAAATTAATATTTTTTGTTGAAAAGTAAAAAATTTTTTGTGTTTAAGGAATTCTCTTATTCACGCGAGAATGATGCTAATACTGAAGTTAAATCAGTTTGGAAAAGTCAGATCCATCCAGCGGTTCAGCTTAAATCTAACGGGGGAGCCATTATAAGAACAAGAATTCATCGAATGATTATGGGACTACAGATAAAGCAGAATAAGCTTATAAAAGCTTAAAATAAAGGTATTTTAGTCTACTTTTAAATATAATTTTCATTTACTAAGAATTAAATTAAATCTAATTAATACATATCTTTTTTACTAACAGAGGGAAAAGGTGTTTCGTGCCCTTAAAATGCGTGTTTTTAGGCGTTACGTAAGCTGAATGCGGAAACAATGATTCGGTTGGGAAGGGTGGTGGTTTGTACGCTTTATCCTGCGCTCGTCTGGTTTCCTCTCTTTTACCCAATTTTTGAAACTCCGTGAACGTTGTAAATTGGTCACGACCGATGTGCTGTCTGAAGGTGGGGTGAAGATTCCTGTAAGCTCTGCCTAATTGTTCATTCAATGTCATTGGACGTTTGACTTGGTCCATCAAGTCCCTTAATTTACTAAAATACGTACTGAAATCTTCCTCTGGACCTTGTGTTTTTCTTTCTATCTCTTGACGTAATTGCTCGTGTAGGTCGTCCCAACAGCACTGTAATCTAAAGGCGGCTATAAAATCTTCGTATGTTCGCCAAAATACATGTTCACGCCTGAACCAATGCCAAGATTCGTCATTTAATGTGGCTGGCAATGATCTGATTAGATCTTCTAGCGTTAACCTATAGTGTTGGCGACATTTTGTTAAATTTGTTAAAAATCCTCCGGGATCTTTTTTGCTCAATTCTTTAAAGGAAATGTGCCATTTTGAAGAAATTTGACTAACTTGTTTTTCTCTATAGAAGCTAGGGTCGTTAAGTGAGCAGGATTGTTGGGACACAGCTGGATTGACTGCAGACATTAGCGGTAGCTGATAATATGGGTTTAAGAGGTTATACTGTCCCGTGCTTCCATAATAAGAAGCACTTGCTTCAAACGTCCCTGGTGCATACGTTGGTCCCATCATTGAAGGGTTTTGTAAGTAGTATGCAGGAATGAAGGGTGCATAAGCTTGCGAATTTCCTGTTCTGTAGTTGAGGTTAGGCGGAAGCGTTGGATTTAATATGTGTGAGCACATATTAAAGTGTAGGGTACATGTTAACTTGAGTGAGGTGTGCAGTGGAGTGACAGTGGTTATTTGCTGTACTGGTGACGACTGAGGTGATTGGAGGGAAAGTGTGACTGTGGCTATACTTAGGTCTTGTTGAAGTTGTGTTAAATGTTACGTGTGGTGGTGGTTGATTTAATTGTGCATTTGTTGTACAAATCGGATAATAAGAGGTTTGATTTTATAACAGAGGTCTGAAGTATGAAGTAGTGTTGGGTAGCTGTTGTCTTGAATCTATAGGGTTTGTGAAATCCATCTGGGAGTTAGCGAGACATGTGGCGTTATGGAAGTGTTGTGAAGTTGTTACTGTAGGAAATTCTGTTGATTGGGCTTGAGGGCGTGCATGGTTCATAATGCTGTTACTTCTAAGATTATTATCTATAATAGAAGGGTTAATCCTATCCGACGTGCAACATGGAATTCCGGAGGCGTTCGCATTTGACTCATCGAAGCTCTCCTGAACAGGTAGAGACTCCAATGGTTCATCCATTGTGATTGGATCTCTAAAGGGTCCTCTTGACTGATTCGTTGGTAATAAAGGAGGACGGTTAGCATCCACAGGGTTACTAATACTTGGGCGTTCCAGTGGACATACATTTCGATTCCGTATGCTTAAGCTTTGAGCAATAGAGGTTTGGTACAAGTGGTTGCCTGCTACTAATACATCATCAAGCAAGATTTCACGCGGTTTGTCCCTACTAGGGTCCAAGTAAGCCGCGGAAGGACCAAAAGTCACTCTTGCTTGCTGCCTTGCAATTCTATCCCTAACTATCATTGCAACTGGATCGGCATTTATACTGGCTCTCTCTGCCATAAAAAAAAACTGATGATTGTTAAAGTAATTCAACTTCCTCTTAATCTTATACATTACTCTTACCAGGTCAAGGGAGATTAAGTCCTCATTAGCTAGGATAGAACTTCCAAATCTCGCGAACACGCTCATTTTTGTTTTGTTTAAGCGAACGAGAAGAAAAAAAATTTCTTAAAAGTACGAATTTATTATTAATTATGAAGATGCACTTCTAATCAGTTAAAGTGTTGCTTTATTCTCGGGAGGTTCGACAAAAGGAAAAATTAAATAATATTAAAAAAAAGGCAAACAAAAATTAAAAAAAAAATTTTTAATAGCTCTTTTCTTATCAGCTGTGAGCTTGGAGCAACGAAGCGCCAACAGCGATATCATATAACTATTATTAAATATTAACTACTAATAATCTTTAAATACTAATACGCAAGGTAACAAAAAAAAGAATTTTTAAACAAGAATTTTCAAAGCAAGCGAGGAAAAACAAAAAAATATTTTTACAGTTACTCAAGCCTAACACCCAAAAAAAATTTTGTATGCCAATGTTAAGAGCAGGCCGGATTCGCTGTCCTTGTCTGATTGGCATTTTTGTTATTTACTTAAGTATTAATCGGTGTATCTGCAAATTGAAGGTTAAGCGCAATGGATATTATTATTACAAATATTTATGCACAAGAAAAAAAAAATCTATCGCTTTGTTTTTGAGAAAAGTAAGGAACGCGAAAATATTATAAACATAATCTTTCACTTCAGCGAAAATATTATAAACATAATCTTTTACTTCAGCGTTCCTTACTTTTCTCAAAAACAAATCGGTAGATTTTTTTTTTCTTGTGCATAGATATTCATAATAATAATATCTATTGCGTTCAACCTTTATTTTGAAGATACACCGATTAATACTTGAGTAAATAACAAACAACTCAATTGTTACTCGGTCGGTATCAGGTTCTACTCCGGCCTGCCGTTAATAAAAAAAATTGTAAACAAGGCAGAAGCAAAAAAAATTTTTTTAAAAGGGGAAAAATAAAAAAAATAAACGTGAGTTATTTCTAACAACAACCCAAAAACAGCAAAGCACAAGCAAAAGCAAATAAAACAAAAAAAAATTAATTTAAATCACGCCGAAGGAAAAGAAAAAAAAATCCTGAAATGAATTTAACCACCTTTCTTGTAAACTATGGCTCAACGATAGTGTAAGCAAAGAACGTGCAATAGGATCAAGCTAAAGGGGGTAAGGTTATTTGAATTGGCGTGCAGCTGTACGCAGGGACTTCAAATATGGCTGTAGTGTATGCGCGACAATAATATGATAATATTTTACACACAGGATATTTTATTATATACAATTCTATTTGCATCGTTAAACAAATTTAAAATAAAAAAAAATGATATTTATGATATACAATACTATTTGTATTGTTGAATGAGATATATTTGAAAAAATTTTTAATGAAAGATGCGTATGCACACACTTATTCACACGAGGATATACACATATTAGTATTTTGAACTCTATGCGCCAGTGTAGCAGTCGATCACTCGCGAGGTTGCTTTATTGACAAGCGGTAATGATAGCTTCACTCAATTTGTGCGAGCTATAATAAAAGAGAGCATAAATTCGAAACATAAAATTAGTTTCACCACTCGCGCGAAAACAAAAACAAAAAAATTTAATAATTGTTCCTAATGCACGTTAGTTGCATATGCAATAAAAGAAGAAATAAGAAAGAAAAACTAGTGAAATGTTTGCGCGCAGTAACCACGCAAAATTCAATATGGAAAAGCACTTATTTTCCATTAGCCCCGCACTCGCGATTATCTACTACACTGTCACTATAGGTTGTGTATATATATATATATATATATATATATTTTGCAACGAGTATACATACCCGCGCATTTCAAATCTCCTGCCTAACGGCCAGCTACGATAGAACAGTAGTTCTAAGCTCAGCCGCTAGGCGGCAAACTCGAACGTCGTTACACTCAACGGAAAAAATGAGGCCAGAGTATATAAGAGGCCGAGAAGCTATCCAGAGCAGAGCAGTGTAGACTACGGTCTCCCCTCTCTCTTTGCCTAAGTGAGCACACAAGGCTAAGAGAGAGGAAGACAGGTAGTAGCTGGCTGCCTAGGCTTGTGGAGCACCACAGCTTAGGCAGAGCTTCTCTCTCTTGCATATGAGGGTAGACCAAGTGCGCACACAGGTCTACACTACAGTGCATATGCTGGCAGTACTAGAGTTACGTCAAGTGAGCACACAGGCGTAAATCTATCTGCCTAGAGCACACTCGCAACCTTTTGCCGACGCCGCAATGCCGAACTTGCGCCGCTGAATTTAAAGGTGACTTCCACCCAAAATATTATATTCTATTTCACATTTCACCATTGGCTTAATTAAGGGTATTGTCCACCCATAGCTGTCGCGTCCACGTTTACGCGAATAATATAATACATTAAGGATGTCGTCCACACATTGCATTTTATATTAGTTTAAAGGACTCCGTCCGACCGCGTGTAAATATTAGACTTTAGAATACGTTAAGGGTGTCGTCGACCCAATACATTTTGTTACGTTAGTTAAAGAACTCCGTCCGACTGCCGCGTAGTAATTAAGATATAAGAATAAGTTAAGGGTGTCGGCTACCCATTATTATTACTGTAGAATTAAGTATAGCGATATTAGGTGCCTATTAGTATCATTATAATTAGTTATTAATCATTTGTCTCTTTTTGTTTTGCACATTGTTGCAGGTAAAAGCCGCCGGTTTATTTTATACCGTCCAGGCCGTAGAATCTATGAGTTAAAATAAACTATCATTCAGATACATTAAAGATTATCAATTGATTTGATTCATTTATTAAATAGCTGTCAAGTGGCCGAGATAATTACTTTTGTAAATTATATTTTCATTTAAGGTTAGGTTAGTTTATTTGCATTATATAAAAATATTAGGTTTAGTTTTGAATAATACGTTATTATTATTTCATTATTGTAATCGTCGTTGTACATGAGTTTTATGAGTACAATAAATCCAAGGTACTCCCTAGTATAACCAAACGTGTCAAACTTGGTTACTTTCCTTCACTGTTCACCGACCGATCCCTCCAACTCCTGCCGATCTTACCCTGGTAACTCACTGAAGCGTCTGGCAACAGGAGTTAACACGTATTTCCCCTCCCGAAAGGGAAAAACGTTACAATATATATATATATATATATATATATATATATATATATACATATATATATATATATATATATATATATATATATATATATATATATATATATATATATATATATATATATATACATAAATACAGCACAATGATAAGCGGAAGCAGTATGAAATTTTAGTGCTGAGATTTTAGTAGATTGCGTATGTACAGTTATATGCACTCTAAAGCATATGACAAGGAAAATGAATGATTGATGTATGTACGATTCGTAGAAAAAAACAATGTTATGTTATGTATCAACGGTACACTAAAAAAAAATTTTCTATATCTTAAATTCAAAATCACTAGGAACACCCTAGCAGTAACGGACAATAAAAGAAAATTCTAGAAATCGTCAAATTTATTCTTCAACAATTTTCACGATTAGAATTTGATGTAGCGATGGTCCACCAATTCAATTCTTAATTTTAATATTTAAAAAAAAAATTTTACAAGAAGTAGCAAGAACTTTTGCTTTAAATAAATTTTAACCTTATGCAAATTTTAGTTTCAAATATTTTAACTTAATATATTTTAGCTTTAGCTGAGAATACAAAAAAAATTCCTTTTTGACTACTTCTACAAAGCATACACAAAACAAAATTTTCAAAACCAAATAGAAGAAAGAAATGTAAATTGAAAGAAAATGTTATACTTGCTGCTAAGAGAATGCTAAGTAATAATACAAACCAACATGGCTGCCAAGCGTCCTTTGTCGTTGTTTGTGAGTGAGACGCTACGAGAAAAGCGTACGACAAAAATGGCTTTAAGAGTCCCGAGATTTTGACAAAATTTTTATTGAAAATTTTACCGGCCCCATGTTGTCAGCGTCAATTGTAATAGTCCACCGGGGATTCGGGTGGAAGTTTTCAATAAATGTGTAATTATTTAGGAAAATTAAAGTTAGAGTCACTATTTAATTTTAATGTTAAATTCACTAAAAGTTTATCAGTTGATATAACACTAATATCACTATGGGTGCCAGCCGCGGAAGAACGCGACAAAGAATTTTATAAAATAAATATTATACGCTCGCACGCACCATGAGCAACGCAAAAGTAAGAAAAATAGAAATATGTGAATGCTCAAGCTAAAATAATAGACGACACTTACTTACGAACTCACACATGCGATAATGAAGAGAGAAGCTGTACCAAGGAATTATTCCCAAAAGAATTATCAAATAAGAGACGTATATTAATGCGTAATTTCGCACGTTATGTAATTATAATAATATACTATGTTTCGACACTAAGAGTTGCGCTCAGGCATGCCGCTAGGAACAGTCTGTCTGTTTCGACGTGGCTGAGCCGGCAGCAAGCTGCGCGCGCATCCTATATGCCCGAAACAGCTGCTAGCTGTAATACACGCTGAAGCGTGAGCCTTGCCTAACATAGACGGATATATGTGTATCATGTTATGCTATACTACATTAATCAAAATGCTGTGATGTTGCTTACTATTAGTGGCAGATGCAATAATCACATAATTCATTTTATGTTGAAAGAGAATCTTTAGTGAAAACTATCTCAAAATCCTACTGCCTGTGAGTGCTCGCGATGAATAGACGATTCAGACTTTACATAAAAAGGTTTTGCGTTTCTCTATAGTGCGTATTGGTTGTAGCCAGGCTTACGCAAATCTATCTAAAGTCGATCTGTTCCTTTGCCTTGTGCCTTAACGGTTCGCAACGTTAGCTTATATCTAAGCTGTGTGTGTTAATGCTATATGACGCAGGCATATAGCTTCAGCATGGCCCAATGATTATTTTACGTTATGCTAATTCGTAACAGGCAGCTTAGTTGCCTTGTTACACAGTTATTAAAAAGAAATTATTAGAGAATATATTAGAAACTTTTCATAAAAAATAAAATTTTTGTATTTCTTTGTTATTTTTGCGTATAAATACATCAAACAGCAAAATGACAGGTAAAAGAAGAAGATCAGATATCATAATAAAAAAAATTAAAGAAACAAATGAAACAGAAGAGACACAACAGCTAATACCAATGAAATTAAAAGCATGGATGCAAAAAATAACGCTTGAACTGAAAACTTTATTTGATCAATATAACATTATCGGAAACGTTGAACACTTCAGGAGACTGGGAAAGATCAACACAAATTGATTTAACTAAAGATGAGATAAAAGACTCAACAGTTAAAAATCAATTGGAAGTACTTACAAAGGCATTAAAAAAAGTGCGTAAGTGTGCATTTGTATGTGTGTATGTGTATGTGTGTATAAGTGTATTCATATATGTGTATGTGTATATGTGTAAGTGAACGTGTATGTGTGTATGTGTCTGTGTGCATGTGCATGTGTCCGTATGTATGTGTATGTGTGTATGTAAATGTGTTTGTTTTTATGTGTATGTGTATGTCGGTAAATCAAATGTATACGTATATGTGTGTATGCGTATGTGTTTATAAGTGTTTGTGTATGTTTATGAATGTATGTGTATAAGTGTATGTCTGTATGTGTATGTATGTATGTGTTTGTGTTTGTGTAAAATTGTATGTGCGTATGTGTATGTGTGATTATGCATGTGGGTATGTGCATGTGTGTATGTGTATGTGTGTATGTGTATAAGTATGTGTATGTGTTAGAGTGTATGTGTGTATGCGTATGCGTGTATGCATATGCGTTCATGTGTATGTGCGCATGTGTATGTGTGTGTGTATTTTTATGTGTCTATGTTTATGTGTGTATTTGCATGTCTTTATGTGTATAAATGTTTGTAAATGTGTGTATTCGTGTATTTGAATGTGTGTATGGGTATGGATGTATGTGTGTATAAGTAAGTGTATGTGTGTATGTGTATGTGTATGTTCGTATGT